>VZRE01005722.1:63161-151932 GCA_013396775.1 Cephalopterus ornatus | reverse complement strand
GCCGTCGCCTCCGCGCCTGCGCACACGCGGGTCACCGGGGAGGTGAGCCCCGCTCTGCGCGCGCCGCGCCACGCGTTGGCGCGGGGGGAGTTGGCTCTGCGCAGGCGCGGTGGGCGCGCGCCGCCCTGACCCGGTGTCACCTCGCCTGAGCTCACCCCGCGCCGGGAAATGGCGGCGGGCGGCGCGGACAGAGCCGGCAGCGCCGCCTCGCCCGCTCCGAGCGCCAGGGCTCGCCGGACTGAGACCGGGAGAGCGGCGGCGCTGCTGCGAGGGCTGGTCCGCAGGCGGGCGTAGAGCCCGCAGCCGAGTCTCCGCAGGCGCTTCCCCAGCGACACGGTGAACCCGGCGCGGAACGTGGGCACACGCGCGTTCCCACGGGGAAACACCCGGCGTCCCGGATGCTCTCTGGGAACAGACGTGTTTCCCGAGTCATTTAGGGGTTCAAGGAACCCCTCCCGAGAGTGGTCCGTGATTTCTTCTATGGGTGTGCATAAACTGGTGCAACTAAACGGAGAGGCAGAGAACAGACGTGACCGTCTTAGTCCTTTTGTCCGTGTACAAGGTTTCTAATGCCATTCAATAAATGTGCCGCGGTTATGTTAACATAAAACTGTCTTGCATGCAGCAGATCATTGCAGGGAATTGTTTTCTGTAAAAAAAACGTCGCTCAGCGGTAATATTATTTAAATAATCCCAGTTTCTTCGGTTACGAGGATTTTATTTGTAAGTTGATCACTTGAATAGCAACACATCTAAAAGTGTAATTTCAAATGTGTATCTCTACAACCTTAATTCATGTTTGTGTCTGGAATGAAATAAGGAACCTGGCTGCAAAATCTCATGGATTTTCCTTTCTGGGTTACTGTCCAGGTAGATCAGTTTCCCCATTTGGTTCACCTAATAATCAAAGTCTTATGCAAAGGTATTTGCAGGGCAGGAGCCTCTTTAGCAGTAATGCTGTCAAAGAGCTAACCATGAGCTCAGCTTTTCTGCTGGAAGAGTTCTAAAAAGTTTTAGTAAAACCACTCATTTTTGTTAGTGATTCATAATACTCCATTTCTAGCTTTCAATTAAGGAAAATGTGATATAAAGAAAACTAATAATACCATTACTCATTAAAAGGATAATGCTTCTATGATGAAATGTAGCAGAGATAATAGGGTATAGCAGGAATGGAACATCCAGGAGAAAATGCAGGAATATTTCCAACAAAAATGCATAATTACCAGAACTAGAATATGGCAAAGAAACCAGGAAGCTAAAAACAGCATCAAGCTGTATCTATCAAATTTGCCAAAGGATCTTTACTAACCAGTAGTAATTCTTCAGAAAAACAAAGTAGAGACTCTTTCCTGTCTCTCTTCACATCTTGCATGTATGGGAGCATAACACTTTCCTACTGCAGTGTTGCAGTATCAAATTACTATACGACAAAAATAAAACAGCACAGCTGTGGAGATGACATACATATGCATTTTCTACCAAAAATTATGACCTAAGCAAGGTAATTTTTTTACTGCTACTTCTCTTTTGAAAATATGTTAGAGGATGCTGAAGGTACAGGACTGGTTAGAGATGCTGTAGTGTTTTTATGAAACTGTTCTCATTGAAATACTATTACTCTGCTCTTGTCATCAATGTAAGTTTGCTCTGGTTTGTAATTAGTTTTGTTTCACTCACAAGGGTTATGAGAGAGCCAATGTAGCTTTTAAACAGTGCCAAATTAGGAGCAGCAGATATTTTGTAAATTATTGAGTGATGTAACTGGATTGGGCCAGAAATTCAGAAATCTCTAATGCACTTCCATTAACTATGGCTGTGTTTCCTACAGAGCTGCCATTGCCATCTTGTGTGTGATGTACTTCAGAACAGTAGAGCAAACACCTGCTCAGAGCATTCATTTTTGATCCTCATTGGTCTATTCAAAAGAGGATGTATTTTAGAAGGCTGATTTTGAAACTAAATTTCACATCGTACCAGAATACTAAAATCAGTGGATGTTGACTTGAAAGCCTGTCACAATCCACATAATCCCTGTAAAGGAAGGTTGACACATTCATTCCTAGAGCCTTTACTTCCAAGTGGTGTAACTGACCCAGCACCAGAAACATCTGGTTTTAAGTAGCTCTCTAGTTTGAAGGAGCAGATAATGGCAGATAAGCCATTGTCTCTGAAATGTATCTACCAGTTGTCTCTTTGAATCTGCAAAATAAGAGTTCCCATAAGTGGTATCCGCCAGTAGATATCTTCCAATAGCACAGCTGTATCTCACTGCGTGATAAAAAAAACAATCACCAATTCATTTTGTTGTTCTTCTTATGTATCTGTGTGCCATGTGTTAAGGGAACTATTCTTTTTCATTTTTCTTTCTGCATTTTGATGCTATAAACCATGGCAACTGTATATAACTAAATCTTCATAAGCACATTGGGATTTTTTTTGTATGATGAGCCACTGGAAAAATAACATTAATACTATACAATTTGATTCACTACTCGTAAGAAAGAAAAATGCTGAATCAGGAGGAAGGCCTCTTCATTCACTCATATAGTTTTGCTTCTCTACAGCGGTACTGTAAACTACTTTGTAAAAGATACAGTTATGTTTGTAAGGAAAGAAAAACTGATCCAACTGTCAGTGTTCTAAAATAGTGGCACAATTATCCACAACCTTAAAGAAAATTCTTGAACTCTTTTCAGACAAACGGAAGTGTTAGTCAATCCTGATTATATATGTCTATAAAGATCATTGTCTTTGGGTTACACTTTTCAGTGGGGGAACTGAAAAGGTGCTTTGAAGAGCAGAGTTCTACTACAGTAATGTCACTGAAAATTAAAGGAATATCTTATACCCACACTGGATAAAAGGAAGAGGAAAGTATGGATTAGAGCCCACCAGCTAATGCCTTCCCTTTTCAATTGAAGCAGAGTTTGTATGAAATGGAGAATCCAGACTCTCCATGTTGATGACAGCCATCTATAGCAATCTAAAGGTAGGTATGGCTTTCATTTACTACAGTTTTCTTCCATAAATCAAAACCAAAAAGTACACAAATGAAACAGAAGTTTTTTCTTCTTTTTTTTTTCCCTGTTTTTAACAGTTTCAGGCTTACCAAAGGAGTGAAAAACTGTATGTGAACTAACTTAAGCCAAACAGATGATCTGCATTAAAAGGCTCTCAAGCAGTTTCATCACATCACTGGTTTTTCTATTGGTGTCTTCATGAGCAGAAGTGCTTCACACTGTGGTGTCATCATATTCATAATGTCCTTTTGAGGGTTTTCTTCTCAGGTTTTGTTGCTCCAAGTTCTGCTAGTTTTCAGTTGAACTTTTGTAAAAACAAGTTATGGTTTATTCTGATAGTTGCAGATAATTCTCACTTAAGAGAAAAAGGAATTGATAACTTTAAATAAAGAGCAAGACACATCTCAACAACAACAAAAAAACAGAGCCAACCCAACTTTATCTCAGTAAAACATCTAACTGTGACATTGCAGAATACTCATGCTTAGGCAACACTCTTACTACTGCATAAATTAGTTCTTTGCTTTTTGTAGACTTTTTCCCCTACAAAAACAATCAAAAACCTCACTCTTTAAACAGTGGTCTTTAGATCTCATGATTACGTAAAATTTTCCATATTGTGAGTTATTTGAAAGTACTTCTCATACCTTCTACATTCAGCTACTCCAATGAACCTACCATTTAATAGTTTATATACAAGTATTGTATATATCATGGTAATTCTGAATGCAGCAGTTTACAGTGGCTTTGAGAAACCTGTAAACTTCCAGGCTAGCAGGTTGAGGTGTTCATTAACCAATAAACACATTGGGATGCTAAAAAGGAAGAAAGTATGATGACACTTCTGGTATAAATGATTTGTAAAGTAAATAAAGTTATTACAGCCTTTAAAGAATACTATAGTCTGCTTCTATTTTAATTTGTTATAAGAATTGCACCACAAATTTTATTTAGCTTCTAAGATCATTGTGATTCAAAGAGCTGTCCAAGTAAAATTACATAGGAGGCACAGTCTATGAAATATGTCAGTAAAACTAGCAGATATTTCAAGCACTGTGCCTCAGTTTTGTTCTCCACTGAGATTTTAAAGCTCATTCTATCCATTTATTGTAGAGTTTAAATGAGATTTTTGAACCTATAACATACATTTTACTATAATTTATTTAGACTAGCTTTCAGTTTAACATTTCATTACTTCTAGTAAAATCTAAGTAATGTCAGGGAAACCTTTGTATAGTGATCACCACAGACCTATTCATTACTTCCATAGCTACTATTTGCAATACAATCACTATATAAACCTCAGTTTAAAAGAAAAAAAGGAAAAAGAAACTAAACAAAAAACCAAACCCCAAAAAGCCCCACCAAAAACCCAGACACAGTAACACCCCCTTTTCTTGTTCCCCTTCAGCCCATTCTCCTTTTAGCAGTTAGGATCTTCGTTGTACCTGACGGAAGTCAAAGCAGCCGATGTGGCCTATGGGCCCTGAAGGCCAAAGGCGGGCCAGGCAGTTCCGGTACTAGCCATGAGAGACTTGGGGGACACGCGTATTTATTCCCAAGGAATTACCAGTTTCCTCACAGACTCGTATTTATGCAATGGTAAATTACAGAATTGGTTCTCCGTTATACAAACCCAATGAAAATCAGGAAAGGCTGCTATTTTCTGTCTTCAGATCTGTAAATTTAAATTGCTGTAATTTTAACGAAATCTGGTCTGAGCCTAAAAAATTATTAAATATTCCATACTAATTCTCAGTGCTTTTCAAAAACATCTAATAGAGTTGCTAATATGTAAGGAATTGATCATGGGAGTCCTTTGACATTTCTGCTGGATCCTATCACAACTTTTGCTACCGCTACAGAATTTACTGGGAAGCTGATAAACTAACAAGTCCCCTAGCTTTCCTCAGTTTTCATAACTGAAACTTTTCCTGATGGGCTTTGAGTTTTTGGAGTCAAAGGGGAAATAAAGGGGAAAGAAAAATCCTGTTAAAACACTCCTGCTAGGAAAAGAATCTACAAACAAAGAGTGGACACTACTTTCTCGGTGAAATTCAGAGATCTCAGTGAGGTTTCATTCATGGTGATAAATGTACACAGCAAAATATTTTTTTCATATAATTGAACAAAAGTGATTAACTCACACTAAGTGAATTAACAAATCAAGGAGGTCAGATGCTCTGTAATTCCGTTGCCTCCAACCAAATGCTATTTCATAAGTCTCTTGTATTTAATTTTTCCTGGTATTGCTTTTTAATTACCAGTTCAATTTTTTGTATTGAAGTATTCAACATTTTATGCAAGAATGTTATTACCTTGACCAATAAAGATGAATTATAACCCAAACATCCTCTGGAGCATTTGTAACTTCATTTACATACTGCTTTCTACAGCTCTCTCTTAGCTCCCCATACTTTTGCCTCCTCTGAAGACACTTCCATTCTTGCAAGCCTTGTTGCCTAATTACAAACTAAAAATAAAAATAAGCTTCTTTGGAACATTTTAAATGCATTTTAAAATAATATCTAGTGCATCTCAATTACTTTAAAAATTGAGTAACCCTTTAGCTTGAGGTCTCTAACACAATTTCACAGCTAGAAAGTTTTCTATGATAATCTTTATTCAATAATATTACATTAAAATACGTTTTCTTAATTAATCAGTATCAGATTTGGGAAACTTGAGTAACAAGGTGCACAAGCATTTATCATTTGAGAAAATGCCAGAAAATATTAAAGCAGGTACTAACTGTTTGTGTGATCCTGAGATTAGTTTAGGGAGGAATTACAGTATGTATACTAATATTTACCAATTTTAAAATAATTCATGAAAACTGAAATGTAAAAACAGTAGATGGCAGTCTTCATCTATAAAAATACTTGCAAGGTAAAAAAGGAAAATACCTTACTGAGATCTTTTGAACTAAAAGCAGCTCTTAATTTTACTAACTGAAAGCCACTGCAGAAGTGGCTTTTCATAAAAAAACCCAAAAAACATGTACAGTGTTATTATAATCTAGCAACAATACAAGATAGTTTAGGATTACAACTTCCACATTAACTGTGAATTATTATCTTCCTGTGAGAATATAGCGCTAGATACACAGTATTAACACTAGAATTATTTTGGTAATTTCAAAAACTCTAAAGCAGTAAGTACAGGTAGAATCTAAACAGTCTAAACAGAGGAAATGTTTTGATGGAGTTAGCTTTTTTATTCTGTGTAAACTGTTTGTCATTAACTGTGTTGTATGTTTAATTCTGAATCCTTTAAAAAAAACAAGTGAAAATAAAAATTAAAGCATAATTATTTTATAATATGCAAGTTATAAAAAGTATTATTGAAAATATTTCCACTTTTCAAAATTTGTTATACTAATGGCATGCATATTTAATTTTGTGCTTGCCTTGTGCTTCTTTCTGCAACTGTAAAACCATTTCTTCAATTTCATCTTTCAGTTTTTCTTTTGGAGGAAGAAGTCCAAAATCTTTCAATATTTCATTCCATTCAGTATCTTCATTTGGATCCTGTTTTAACAGTATGAAGCAAAATTAAATCAACAAATGATTATTGTGTGCCTTTTTTAAAATCAAAACCAGTCATTTTCACTTTGGCATGTACTGAAGGTGGAACAAAAGGAATCCATTACTTTGAGGCTGCAATACCTTCATGGACCATTCTCTATCATGAACTTTTATTTGTCATTTTTCACTTAAGAACTGAAAACAGCAAGAAGTACTAAGAATAAGTTATTGACACTGTGAATAAATGTGTAAAAGCATACCTAGAATCAGAAGACTATTTTGTTTTAAATCAATGATTAATATTAAGATGTTAACATAATACATCATGTTTATAACACTGGACTTCTGTGGTAATTTTAATTCAATGGTTAAGATAAAGGAACTACATGTTATTCATAAGACCGCATTTCTACTGAAATTATCACATTAAAAGACTGTTTATTTTAACAGGGCTGCTGTTGTAATGGTAGAATAGCAAGACTTCTTCGGCCTCAAATATGGATTGGAAGTAGTAAAGCAGATTTTAAAACTGATTGCTAATCAAAAAGCATGGTATTTTTGGCCCTGAAATAATGACTTGTTTGTAAAGCCTCCATAAATAATTAATTATATAAATATGAATAACATAAATATTTAGTGATATACAGCATTCCATAATAATGCAGCATAAAATGAACAAAAAGTACATTAAAACAATTTTACCTGAGGAAACATTCAGGATTTCCCCTGCATTACTGCCATGCCCACAAGTACTGCATTGGCCTTTTCAACTGACAGCTGCTTCATTTTTATTCAACAAGGCTCTTGTACAGAGTTTAGCATGAGTATAATGCAACAAATTCTAACAAAGATCAAATGCTACACATGCCTCAAGGATTTTCACAAAGGTAAAAAAACCTGCTTTGCAATTTAGATGAAAAAATAGTTGTGGAACTCACAAAGAGAGTAAATAGAATCATGCTATCACTCACAAGGAAGTTAAAAACAGTGGGTTTGCAAGAAGACTCTGATCCCTGCCAGTTTCTCTGGCATGAGGAAGGAAGCGAGGCTTGGCAGGGTTTAAAGTGGAAAGGAAATGGCAGCAGCTCACAACAGTTCCTCCAACACTCCTATTGCATTGGCTCAGCAGACTGCAGGCAAGGGTACTGCTACCAACACGCACTACTAATGGAGTACTCTGGCCTTGAAAACTTCTCGTGCCTTATTGCTAAGAGAAGAGATTTTACATCTGAATAATTTATTCCTTCTGCAAAGCTCTGGTATCCAGATGTTGGACTGCTCCACTGTAAATAGTTACAACAGGTGGGAAATTATTTTCTGTAACTTTCTACCTCTAAGAATGTGGTTATTTCGTCTCCAAATGATATTTCAAATATACTCGCAAACTGACTTTATCCACATATAAAAATATAAGAATTAAGAATAAGTGATGTTTTCTCTTTCTTTGATTGAAAAGTAATTGATGCAATCCATTGGGAAAAAAATTATAAGAGAAGCTCCATAAATAATCTAATTAGTTAGTCACTACTGGGTCTGTAGTAGGAAAAACCCAAATGAAGATTTTGCTACAGTGTTATTCCTCAAGGTTTACTTACACAGAAGCGTCTTACACTCGGTCTTACTGCAAGTTTTCAATCCTTCACCAAAGCAGAATTTTAATTTAGGTACAGCCAGGCTATCAAAAATATCCACAGAACTAGGAATACTCCTCCTCCAAGGTAACCATGGAAGAAACACAAGTGATAGAAATGTACTTTGCCCTCCACATTAGTGTTTGATTGCCTTATTTAAGCCAGGATCAGATTTGCCCACTTCATAGAGTGCAAATCCTTCTCCGTAGCAGGATTATGAAGAACCACAAGGCATTAAAAAACATAATAAAAATCATCATCATAACTGGACAAATAACTTCAAAACCACCCAGCAAAAAGGACTACTGAAATGGAATTGGAGTGTATGTAACCTAGAAGATAAGCTCTGACCCATTTTTTGCCAGGAAATATTTTGACATGTTGTGTTTTTCTGTATATCTAGGTCCAACATAAAATCTTTCCATAGTATTTTACTTAAATGGTGCGTTTTATACTATATCTGTTTAATGCTTGCAACATTCAATAGTTTTGTGTAACCAGTTCTACACTGGACATTTTCTAGATGCTGTTACATCTACAAAATATAAAAGAAAAAATAAATTTGATCAAGAATCCTAGATCACAGTAAATGTAACAGAAACCGGTGACTTATAAATCTAAGGGAAAAGAAGGTCAAAAACTAGCAAACCTTTAACAATTTTTTAACAAATTGAATTAAAATGGTAAGAGCGCAAAGGAGCCAAGCAGTAGCAAAAATGATCCTACATAAATTGGTTTCAGAGTATGAAGCTACATCACTGAAACAGCATTACTTTACCAGCAGGGCACAAACCCAAGAGAAAACCCTTCTCGTAACACATCTGACTGCTGCCAGAGATTATGTTAATTACCGCCAGCTGGTGAACCACACCCTGGATAACATCAATAGTTACGTGCAAATAACACTTCTAATAAATTTAAATTGCAGTTCTTTTTTCCTGGCTAATGACATGAAACAAATTCTCAACAATGTTTTTAAAATATGTTACGCCTACAATTGTTCAGCTAACAAATGATAGCATTTTATTATTCTTACAGGGCAGAAATGATAGTTAACGGTTAGAAACGTAGAGTTTCCTGATGTCTTGGCACAAGGAAACCCACAGAAGCTGCTCTCCCACCTGTCATTTCTCAGGACTCTGCAGGAGCTGGGAAGGTTACGCAGGACCAGAGCAGCAGCCCCAGCTCTCCCTGCCCTGCGGGGCCCTGCGGAGCCTTGTGGCAGGCTTGGCTGTGCTGAGGGAGCCTTCTCTTCCCAGCAGTTGCCTTTGCTCCAGGCCGCTCTCTGGTTGCCCTAGCAGCGCACTCTGCCACCCACCTGAAATCTCCCCCGTTTCCTTGATGTCCCTGACCCAACTCCCTCATTGCCCTCAGCCTCAGCTGCTGCCTCCCCCGGACAGCTTGGTGCTGGGGTGACGCTCTGCGCCCACCCGCATGGCTTCCCCGGGCACTGCCGCCCCTCACAGAGGCTGCTGGCCTGACCCCGCGGTGGCAGGACAGCGGCAGTAGGGCAGCCCTGTCCACTTGGCCCATCCTTCGTGAGTTACTGCTGAGAAAACTGATCCCATTTAAAACAATTCCAGAAGAAAGGAACAAAATGTCAAAGGGTGGCACTCTCAGGTGGTGTGGTGTGGCCAAAGGCAGCCAATCCACTCCCTGCCGTGCCCTCAGCTGTGGGCTGCTCATGCCCTGCCTGTTGGAGTGGGAGCTGTCAGCTGTGTGGTGTAAGGCACTTGTGGGAAAAACTTCAAACAAATAGCCGAATCTAATACAATACATTATAAAATACAATTTTGTGGCAGGCCCTGCATTAGTTCTGAGCAGGAGTCATAGGTAACTAGATCCTCAGTTCACAAATAATGATGCCAGTTCAACTGGAGGCACAGCAAACGGCAGTGCAAAAATGAGTGACCAAGAAGAGGAAAAGGTTCTCAGTTTGGCTTCCACCTCTGAGGCCATCATTTTCCCAGTTACCTTCTGAAATTTCGCTGCTCATCCAAAATTGCAGAAGCAGGAGTAATAATGGTGAGGTCAATTCAAGCCATGACCAGTCAATACAATGTTAAAAACTTTAGTCTGCTTCTACACTGAATCATACAATGGTTTGGGTTGGAAGAGACCATGAAGATCATCCCATTCTGAATGATTACTTTCAACATAATTACAACCTCAACATCATATTTTAACACAACTGTGGTATGAAAATAAACTCAGAGAGAGAAGCTGGGAAGATTGTGAGGCTAACTTGTCCTTAGTAGTAGAGTTTAAGTCTACATTGAAAGCAGTTGAATTTTCAAGTGAATCCTAATCCCAATTGCAATTAATTCTTCTGAATGAGAATCATAGTGCATCTGTGTTCTTAATAGCTAAAAAAAGATGCCATTGTATTTCAGTTGAATTAAAGTCAAGATATTTCTTCAAAACATACAACTTATTTAAGTTTCTTTTTTTAAGGGAATAGAGAATCTCATCTTTTTTTTCCAGCCAGTGAAACACTATTAACCTTAAAGCTTATTGGGGATTGCAAAACTCCTTTATCATCAATATAGTTCCATAGATCACTTGCAGAGTACTGCGCTTGACCCTGCAGACTGCCACAAGTCCACAGACTACAGCGAAGGAAGTACAGGGGAAGAGAACATCGTCTTGAATAGCAAACTACACTTTCTTTGGCCTGCCTAGATAAGCTGTGATTTTAAAGACTGCACAAATCACTTATGATATATTCTGAAAAAAAATGCAATTTTTTGTATTTGTATTGCAAACATTCTTATTAAAACAACTCTCTAGCTGAGTGCTTTTATTTAGAAATGAAAAATTATTTAATTGACAGTGTTGGTAGACACAATGTTTGTTGCATGTACATACTGACTTTTTTACAGCTGAATTACATGTGGTTGTAAACATCATAACACTAGGAAACAAGTAAGTTTAATATGCTTTTAATATAATCAAGAAAGTAAAGAAACTTTTGAATCCTAAACAGAATCTAGTTTAAGAACATTTACATTCAAATTTTTTTTAATTGTACATTAGTAACGAATAATTTTTGTAAGGAAAACAGTATGTCCATGTACTCAGCATTCCTGCAGTATTAGTTCTAGGTGAGGAATCTAAAATCCTGAAAAATAAGAAAAAGCATTAGCTGTTGATTTAACACTAAGTACTTAAAATATGATAGAGGTATAAACTACATTAGAAAACAGAACATTATAATAATGGTATTCTTTTTAATATCTCTCAAAATAGTTGAATGCTTTGAAATTAAATCCTGAAGTCTTTACTTAGTTTCAGTGTGCATTTTATGTCTTTATAAGATTAGGGGATTACCTCCAGGATGCCAGTTTACTTCTCAGTATGTATGTGACAGGTAGTTGGATCAGTTCTTTCTTACTTATACTTATCATAATCACTAACTTTCCAAACTGTTTACAGGTCTTGCTGCCTGAAACACCTCTGTGTTTTCTGTTCTAGGAACTGAGTACCTACAGTTTCTATTCAATTCATCTGGAGATCAGTGTATTTAACACATCTGAGAGAAGTCTGTGGGTGGAAACCTAAGTTGACCCCACAGTTAAAAGCTTTCTGAGACTACCTCTCAACATAAATATGGTGGTCTATATGTTACATGTAAATCATGATTAAAAGTATTAAATAAATACCTCCTTAGCGAAAATCCACTGATCTCCTTCCATTACGTGGCTGAAAGACAAATATTCAGTAAGTGTTTTATAAAACTGACAGGATTTAGTAACAAAGACCAGACAACTTAGTGTGTATAGAAATTGGTAAACTTCTCAGCTCTGTCAGTGTGATCATCATCAAAGATACACCTGAGATAAGTTATTGTTTAAACTATATCTACCTCCGGAGGAGAATTATACAGTAAAATTTACTGCATATAGATTGAAGAATGAATTATATCTATCTTGTATGATTTTATAACAGGGAGAAAGCCACAAGAAGTCACTCTAGGACATCATTATCCCTTACTCTTTTTTGCATTTTCTTAAAATGTGCTGATTGTTGTTATTATAACATTATAAGTGTATGTTGCTATTAACAAACAACTGTATGTCACTGTCAATGATCTTGGGTTTAGACTGTGTTCTTTAGCATAGGCAAAGACTTTCTCCATTTTCACTGTGGCCATTTTCAGAAATATTTTGCGCCACTGAGGCACTTGATGCAATTTCTACTAAAGCTGATAAAAAATTTCTTACTGAGCTTCATAAGGATTTGCCTTTTACACTGGAAGCTTGAATGCAACAATTTTGGTATTACTCCTAACTTTGGCCTGTCTTAACAACTCTTAAGGATCCAAGCCTGATACATAAGAAAGGTAACTATACAAATTTGTGGTCTTTTCATTAGAATTATAGAATCACTTAGGTTGCAAAAAAGACCTTTAATATCATTAAGTCCAACCCTAGCCCCATTCTCATTTAAAGCCATTAACCACCTTCTCATTTAAGTAGAAGGAAATAGTAACCAAAATCAAAGGAACTATTATTAAGTCTGACTTGCCATCTTCTCAATTTTGTCAAAACGAAGTAAAAAGGCAACATGGCATAAAAGATGAACACAACAGATTCAGTCTCATGAGAATTTCTGTATTGATTTCTTACCTTACTGATCAATATATAAGGAAAATGGCAGGGTCAGGCCTAATAGCTGTTTTAATACAGTGTGTAAGCATGACACTGTATTGATATCCTATGCAAATGTACCATGTTGAACAATGCTTTAGAAAGATTGTCCAAGATGTCATATTTTCTAGAACTTTCTTTGAGAATTAAATATATAATAACCAATAACTTCTTAAGGTATAGCATCGTATCATGTATACACAAACCTAAAAATAGTTTTTAAAAATTCCTATTATGCCTTTATTTTAATCCAAGAAAAAGTCTGAAGCAGATCTTAAGTAGTCCTATACAGTATAATATACAGTCCTAAACAGTGTAATGCTCTTCCTGAAAAAAGTTTCCTCAGTCACAGTAATTTTTTCTGTAATTCAGTGGTTTCTCTTTTTTTTTTGGTAACTCATCACAAAATGAAAAGAAAAAAAAATGAAACAAACCATACCCTGTAGAAAAAGTAGCCTCTACTTTGAATTCCTCCAGGTCCTTGAAGTTCCTCCTGAAAAAAAAATATTTCAAATTATATCTACTGCTGTAAATTAATACATATAGACAGGTAGTTTATGTGCATTTTAGAAGTATTTCTTCAGTACTACTATACAGTCTTGTCCCTTAAGGAATGCTTTATGTGCATTTTTCCATGTCAGTAACAGGAAGTTCATGTTGTCTTGTAGAAATAGCGGAAAACATATGAATTGGGGCCAAATTCACTTGAAGTTTTAGCTCAGCTCAGATTGCTTTAGAATGGTACTAGAAATGATGAGCAGCCTTTGCCTTTGACTTTCCAGGTTTCATTACCCAGACACAGCCACCTTGTCTTCATGGTGGTGAAGTCTCTATAGATAAAGTAGAGTTGGCTTTTGCATCTTGCAGGAAGACAACAATACAACATTTAAATATCAGAAATACTTGGGCTCCTCCCAGGAATGAGACCCCAGGCTGTTCCCAGAGGTGCACCATAACCATTTCACACATTAACTCCCAAAGACTAGTGCTTATGATATCATTTCCTGTCCATGCTGCACACAAGGAGAAACAATTGTCTAGTGATCCATACAGCAAGGAGGGTAACAAATGATGGAAGAAAATAGACATTCCATTTAAATGTAACAAGTACAACGCAGAGTCAGGTAGTCCAACCAAAATATATGAGCAGAAAGGTCTACAACAACATATTTAGAAAAGCTAATGAATAATAAAGTGTGAGAACAGAAGCATGCAGAGTGTAAGTTTACATACGTCCGCTTTGTATCTCTTCAGTCTTCTCTCATTAAGCTGAGGAACGAGTTGCAGTAAAGGGTGCAGGACAGACGACTGAGAGGACATGAACACAGACACATGAACAACAATGACATTGGGACTTAATGATGTAAAAAAAGTCTCCTCCCACAGTACTGGCTTATGGACCAAACATGCACCAAAAAAGGACTGAAGATGTTAATTGAGAAACTTTTTTTTTTTTTTAACATTTTGATTTGACAACAAACAGGTACAAACATTTATATTTACACTATGAATGTGACTCACCGAGTGATGGAGGGAAAAGCTATGCACCCTCACCTTTACTAATTGAAAGTTCAGAACCATTTTCAGACTACTGCAATTATTCAGACTTTGATCAGTCTCTAGGATTGGTACAGAGAGTGTTTCCATACAGTATTTCTAATAACACTTCCATGATTATCTACTATGGAGTCAGCAGCTTCAACTTCAATGGCAGTAAGAAAAATTATTTGTTTTTTTGCTAGAGAACAGTGTACAGGAGGGATCCCTTCTCAAGTGACATTTGTAACCATGGAACTGGTCACTATATCTAAGCTCCAATCATGAAATTCCTTGTGTTCATGAGACTTTAAGCTTGGAGACAGCCTGGTTAAGCACAGTGGCATTGTGTGCAGCCTAAGTGCCCACCCTGGACAAACACAACCATGTGGTCTTGTGGAGAGGTCCACAGTGAGAAGTAAAGTAGAAAATCTCATCTTCCTTTTATCAATTTAAACCTTCAATTCATATAAATGTAATTTTTTATACAATACTTCTTAGAAAGTAATGCAATTAAAAGAATTGTAATATATGGAGTAACCACTTACAAAAGTGTTACTGTGCCTAACAGATAAAATAAACTTGCCTATTTAGAGCCAATTTTGCATTGTCTGCCTAAAGTAGGCAATATGGCATCATAGTATCTAAAAAAAGTAGAAGTCTGACGTGACTGAAGGAATTTGAGGATATCCCAGCTGGTCACTTCAGCTTTGTCTTGTAGCCAGTGGATAGAGGTTATAAAGCTAAGGAATGATGGATCCCACCTAAGTTAGTATCTCTGAGAACTGGACTAGAAAATAGTCAACTGAACAGCTACACCGAAAGAAGTGAGAGAGCAGTAATCTCTGAGGGCAGTAGCAAAGGTATTCAGGATAGTGATGAAGTGGGATGCAGTAACCTAGTAAGTAGGAGCAGCAGCAGAACTAGCTCGTTTCACTGTGCCTTGATTACCATTAAAGCCTCCAAAGCATCTCTATCATGAAAACATTGACCACAATATCAGCATTATCATTGTCTAGGAAATATACCACATATTTCTAAAGAAATGTAAAGAAAAAAGCAGAAAAGGACATTAACATGTGAGAATGATTGCTAAGAAACAAGAAAATATGAATATGTTTAACTTTCTCAAAATCCTATGGTGCATAGACACAGAGTATGTTTGCATTTAAAAGCAAGAATGAATCACACATAGTTGAATTGTTGGTTTATGACAAACTTTTATAGCAACAATACTTGACTATGTTTTAAATCATATTTTTCATTCAAAATATAATCCAAAGTTTGAGTGAGACAAATAACTGCTTTGCATCCTACATATTTATAACACATGCAAATGAATTCATACAGTTTAATTAATAATTAATAAAAAATGCATTAAGAGTTCTTAATAGTTATAGTCATGTTCTCAGCTCCTGTAAGTCCACATTGTTTCACTGCATATGCTATGTTCCAATACCAGAAAAAAGCATTTAATCTCATTCTTAAAATTTGAAACTACAAGATTAAGATTCAATTGGGATTCCACAAATGTTTGGTCAGGTTTGTTAAGGTTTGGGGTTTTTTCCACACCTGTACAGTACTGATGATCCTCTCCCATGTTATTAAAACACTTTCTGTATCTTAAACATGCAACTTCCAGCCCTGAGCTTGCTATACAGTTGGAGACACTACTGCAAAAAAGGAACATTGCTTTGGTTTTATATACAAGCACACGTGTACTCACAAGGAGCACTTACCACGATGTCTGAGTTGCCCGAGTCATGAGTCTTAGAATAATGAAATAAGAACTGTTCAAAAGAATTAAAAGTGGGAGTTTACTACAAAACAGGGCAAGGGTGTTATGATCTTCTTGCCAATTTTAGTGTGATCATAAAACATACATAGACATCTTACCCTTTTGGTGTTGTCTTTTTCATCTAAACCCTGTGGGAATAATTGGTAGAGAGGCTTTTATTTGTTAAAATAAAACCAGCAATGGACAGTTTTGATTACATTATAAACTTCTCAGTACTGGATTGGAACATCATTCTTCCTTGACAGATTAATTATATGCCCTCGTTTATTAATGTAACTAATCTTTTCAAACTCTGTAGACAGCATGGATCACTTTGTCCTAGAAGAGGTAAATGGTTTTAGCGAATGCTTCTTTGTACATCCCTAGACTCTAAGCAAATTTCTTTCTCCACTGAGAGCTCATAATTTTTCTAATCTAGAGCAATAAAAACACCTAAAACCTTGTATCCAATCTGGAGATTATTTTCCAAACATTGAAGTCTCCCTGTTATCTTTAATAGGTGTTGGATTCTGACACATAGCATTTCAGAGTAAAAACTGATAGTATTACTTCCAGTGGTGAGTGACAGTTCAGATACTGGGTCCTCAGAATTCATTCTAGACAACGGCACAGTGAGGGATCAAGCTTCAGAAATGCTAAGTAATCTTTTGTGTGTGTTACCTGTGGTTTTGGGAGAAATCCCATGACCAAAAAACAAAGTTCTTCCAGTGTACTGGACACCTAATACAAAGAAAACATGAACTTAGGTATCACACTTTCAATTCTACTACATATAATGAATAGTAAGACAAATACAAAGTAACCTCTGTCTGACTCACCTGAGGCCCAGAATCTGTGGACAGGTAGGCAGAGCATGCATCATCTATCTGTAAAAGTTCACATAGTCCTTTTTTAAGTCAGATTAATAAAAAGAAGTGAAATACATATATTTTCAGAAACAGTTCAGTGCAGCTAAAGGCATGGCAAGCTTGTCTACTGTCAGACTTCCTTATAGGTCCATTCATTAAATATTTTGCATTCAAAGGGGGGAAAAGGCCTTAAACACATAACAAAACGCCAACTTATACTTGCTTGATCTGAACAAACATAAATATCTGTGAACTTTATTCTCTTGACTATAAGATTCTCAGATTAAGTCATATTTAAATTATGATTGTTATTATCTGGGTATGGACTATGAACTAAAATCTCTTTTGCAATATCTCTGGATTATACAAAACTGTGAAGATAATGACAAAGCTAAAGTAAGTGATTAAATAATCAGTTCTCAAACACAACTCTTTCAGTTGGATTCCAGCATCCCTGCAGGTGTATGATACACACACTCCTTTAGTGATTATGATATGTACCAGCACATCTTATGCATGCCAATCAATTTGTGTGAGTCATCAAGCAGCCAATATCTGGGGTTTGCACTGATTTCTATGGCAAATGAGGAGCACTTCTATCCCTGGGAGTGTTCAAGTCTGGCCTGGATGGGGCTTTGAGCAACCTGGCCTAATGAAAGGCGTCCCTGCCCATTGTAGAGGGGTTGGAACTAGATGATCTTTATGGTCCCTTCCAACCCAAACCATCATGCGTTTCTATAATTTTGTGTAAAGGAGATCGTTCCCAAATCACAGTACTAGTAAGAGATATATTCAATGTATTTCAAGAGATTTAAACTCTATGAGCACTGTGGAAGGAGTCACTGCTGATAAACTTAGGATATGTCAGTGCAGACTAGTGACACACATAGACACAAAACCAAACAAATAAAACCACAAACCAAACGAAGAAGTCACATTTCCCATTTCATTCAGCTCAAAAGAAATGTCCATTTAGCTCTACAACTTATCTCCAAAAATGGCCAAATGTCAACACCTGGGAAAAGCCTAAGACAAGACCAGTGGTGAAGAAAAGCTCATGCTCTTGAACCACCAGCAATTTGTAGTGCAATCACTTTGAGTTGGAAGTAGGTCTTTGCAATAAAACTCCATGAACCTGTGTGCTGTGAACTTGACCAATGTCTCTGACCTATATTATACTTTCAGCATCCACAGTGTCCTGTGCCAACAGTTTCCTAAAGACTGTGTGAAATACTGCTATTGTTTGTCTTCATCAGTCTTTTCAAAGCTATCTTCATTCAGTGCTGCCATCATCTTGTCTTGGAAAAAGTACTGCATAAGTTCATAACCTTGTATTAATTACATCCTCCTTCTTACTGTCTCTTTTCCAAGATGAAAGAATCCCATAATACTGAATGATTTTTAGTGGAGTTATTATTAGAGAAGGGATAAGAAATGGAATAAAGGGTATTTGAATTCATGGAGGTAATTTTACCAGTGCTAAAAGCTCAAAGCATTCTGTAAGGAAAAGAGAGGATCTCTGGCACTCATTAAACAGTTGCACAGTTTGATAATGATGGAAAAAAAGCAGCTTAAATTTTTATTATATAACCTTAAAGTTGTATGAATAGTAACCTCCTTCAGTATGTCCTATTTTTTTCCATTTAATATTTGATAATGTTAGATGCCAAAAATCTTGGCCATTTATCTTGTTCACAGACTGCACAAAAAAACATAAGGTTTGTTTGTTTTTTTTTTAAATAGAGTAGGCACTGCATTTATTCTTACAATTTTATTATAGGTAAAAAGCCCTAAACAGCACTCTTTAGCAATGAAAGCATTAAATGAAAAAAGCAATTAAAAAAAATAATGCATATGTGAGTACTTCAAGATGAGATGATTCATTTCTTTAGAGACAATCTATGAGAAAGCATTAGCAGATATAGTGGGAAAACTAATAGCTTACAGAATTCCCTTTTCAAATAGGTTTTGTTGGTAACACATCCTCTACATTCTCTTTTCCCTTCAAGTTGCCTGTGTTTGTCTCTGGGTGTGTTAGTTCAGCTTCACTACTTTCAGAGTAAGAAAACATAGAGGGAGAAATCAGTGAATGAGATAGAACTAAGCTGAAGTCACTTGGAAGCCTATGTTAAAAGAAGTCTGTTTCTTAGCAGGAGATTGTTTTTGTTTGGTTTTTTATTTGTTTATTTGATTGACTCAGAACTACCATAACTCAGTAGCAGAACAAGCCAGAGACTGTGTTCAACACAATATAAGGCAAGGTATCTCTCAGGGAAAACTTTCATGGACAAAGCAAGGGTTGAGGAAAAGCCAGAGTTTCTATTAATTCCTTTATAAAAAAAATTAATAGTTTCTACCTTTGATGCATCCTCTCTGTAATTTTCTCTCCTATCTCAGAAATGTGGCCTTACAGTAGGAGATTGCAAGTTGCTTGGAGTTGGTTAAATAACAAAAAGAAACAAAAGGAACTGAGAGACAAGTAAAGAAACTTAGTTAGAAAGTTCCCATATTTATAAACTCAGAGTCATTCCTGGAAAATATTAGATTTATTTAAAGGCAGGTCTTCTCCTGAATGATCCACTAGTAAAGTAGCAAACAGGAAAGAAGATTATTTTCACTTCAAGAAACTCCAGTGAATTAGTATGAGTGTGTAATCAGGTTGACTGAGGATATATAGCTATGTACCTAATTCCCTTTCCGGTCCTGCATAATTCTTGCTACAATGGTAACTTTTATATTGCTTTTATTATATAATTTTACAGAATTTAGTATCTTATGTCTGCCATTTCTTCACTGAAATCAACAGGAACTTTGCCTTTGTTTCCAGTCACCAGAGAGACAAATCCTGTGTTACAGCTAGCAAATCTTATCAAGAAATGCAGAAATATACAAAACAACATTTTTAATCCAGAATATAAATAACTGATTTTCAAAAACTCGTTATAGTTATCAGGATCTTACTTCCCAAGAGACCATTTTTTCCCCAGGAGATAAATATCACTAGGGCTCATTCAAGTGCCAGTCTGGAAATATGTTTGATTTTGAGTCAGTTTTTCCAATATGAACTATGGGGAGATGACAGTAAGGGTAATGCCTCCTGTAATGGTCTCAAATAGGAAGAAATTTACTCTCTGCATCAGCAGCCCTGATGAGTCACTTGCTTTCTAATGTTATCAAAAGCTACTAAATTAAATGTCAACACAATAATTGAAGGTTACAGCAACACCAGGGCATGCAAATTGCAGGCTAAACCCTCTGCATGTTATGCCCTGCCACTCCATCTGTTCCAAAAGGGCAGAAAAGAGCCTGTATTAACACGTGTCACATCTCAGAGTCAAAACAAATGTTCATTTCAGGGATGAGAGCGGAAGTTATGATACCAACTGTTAGCAAAATGTTAGAGCAGCTAATTGGGACAGTATATTATCTTTTACCTTTACCTAGTAAATTGAGAGGCTAGGATAGGATTAAATAGTGTCCCAGCCCTGTGTCCAGAACAGCAGATGCAAGAGGTAAGACCAGACGAGTTGAAACAATTGCTGCGTATCATGTACACACTATAAAACTACCAGGCAGGACCCTGTGTTGCTTCCAGGAACAGTGGCTGCCTGGTCATTGACACTTAAGTGACAATTGTTATCAAACATAGCACTCCAAGACAAGGCAGTCTTTTCTCAGAATGACATCTCAACACTCAGGCCCAGCATCCTCTTGAAGCAACTGTTAAGAATCTCTGGAAAATCAGGTATTTCACCTCTTGGCTGACGTCAAGATAGGAGACACACAGGACTGGAAGAAAATGCATATGAACTCTATGCAAGAGAAATACTGGACAGTGAGGTGTGACTGTAGCAAAGATGGGCACAGAAGAAGTGGGAGTATACCACATGGCAGATGATGCTTACCTCTTTCCACAGCTGCAAGTCCTCATCTGACTCAAATGCTTGGGATGGCATTGGTGCACCTGGAAGCAAAAACCATGCTTAGCAATGCTGTACAGCAAAGGTCATTTGTATAAGTATCCTATGTCAGAGATTTAAATAAAACTCTGAACATGATAGGATACCTAACACACTTACTAACTGCAAAGTCTGAGAGCTGCATGATCCAAGGAAGTCTGCTGCCCTGGGTGTTTTGGGATTTGTCCAGTAGTTTCTGCCTGCTCTATGTTAGCAACACAGCAGAACGCTTCTTCACAAGTTCACAGCAGAGACAGACACATCTCAGTGTGGAAGTTGCTCAGGTCTCACTGAGCGTCAGGCTAGTGTTAGTCCATTCTCAGTGATAAGCAGAAGGCAAGAAAATTTGCATGGCAGCTCTTGCATGTTAAGACCTGCTCAGGAAAACATATTCCAGTGCCTACAACTTTGCACTTTCCAAGAACTCTGCTCACCTCCAGCACATGCATTGCAAGTTGAGAATCTGGATCTTACCTCTTGCCTTCTTGTGTGCTACAACTAAATAGTTAAACATGTGCTATGTAATATTCACTTCCATATGGTGAATACCCATGATATGAACAAGGTGTTTTTGAAAACATGATAGGCAGTACATGTGTAACTGGCTTTGTTTCCTCTATTTGACATATGTGATGTGAAAAAGTTCAGTCCCTTTGAAGATTAAATATGTTATTAATTGCACAATGCTGCAGTGATGCTGTGCTCGGCCTGGGGCAAGTTTCTCCATCTCTGCTCACCCAGGCTGCAGAGCTGAAGTCGCTGTACTAGGGTTCCTTCCAACTCAGTGCCCAGAATACCCCCCTTACACTGCCAGATAAAATAACAGTGTTGTATTTTTAACAGCAATGTCTTGTTACAGTCTCTGTAAAAAATAGAAATAAGCATCACCAAATTGTGAGCATACTAGACACCATGCAAGTGTATCAGTGCGGTGTTGTAACTCCCCTGGGAGGGAGACCAGTGCTGGAGAGGGTCATGCTTTATCTGCACATGCCTAGCACTGCAGGAAACCCTACAAAGTTATCTAATTTATCCCCCTGCTCAAAGTTGCTGACCATGAGCCATGCTTAAACCGTTATACACTGTTCTTAAAAGACCTCAGATTAGTAGAGATTTTATAACCTTCTAGGAAGTCTAAAATTATGTGTGGTCACATTTTTTTCAAGGAATTGAACTTAGTTAAACAAAAAAGAGGTGAAGGCAGACTTAACTAGAAAGGCCAGGCGAGGAGGGTGTGAATGCCCATCATGTTCATTTGTTTTATATGTACTCCTAACAACAATAATCACAACAGTAGTTAGTTTCAGGCATTAACAGATGGATTTCAAAACCACATGTTGGTAATGGCACAGACTAAAGGTGACTAATTATTCTGGATGTTTGCTTTCCCCTAAAAATAAGAATTAGGCTCTTAATTTCACACAATACAGAAGTGGAGGGTTGTTTTTTTTTAAATCTCCAAGATGTTCACGTAACAAGAAAACTGCTTTCTAACTGTTTGTTTCATTTCAAGGAAAAATGCCAAATAAGGGCATTACAGTTATCTTACTTCATTTTCTACTCTTAAATTAGTGTATTCAAATTGAGGTATTGCCTGGGATTGGTATCCTGATTGCAAAGAGTGGAACTGGGTAGCACTTCAGATTAGCACACCTTCCCCATCAAACCATTGCCTGCCTGTTTCTGAACACTGTTTCTGCCATTGCCTGGTTCCCAAGGCTTTTCAGGGGGAGCAGAAGAAATCCATTTGCCTGTAAGTCTTGGAGCAGCAAGCAAGAAAGCCTGAATATTACAGCTTGCCTTTTTTTTTTTTTTTTACCCTCAACTCCTACAGCTTAAACTTTTGGGCAGAGGAGGTAAATTATTTCAGCAGCTCCCTAGTTTCCTTAATCCTTCTCCACTTATTCAAAAGTTCTTACTTCATGTGTAGTCCCATCTGTTTTTTGCTCACACCTAGGACTGTGTTCCTCCAAGGGCTAAGCACTGTCCCTCCATCATCCTGTTCAGAACGGTGCTGCAGTCCCTACAAGACTTCATTCGTTTACACACATACACAACAACACACACAGTGAAACATTAGGTTATTTTGTAATATACACAAAATAACCATGGGAGAAGGCAAAAAAACCCCAAAACCAAAAAAACAAACAAGATAGAAAGAGAGTACTACTGAGAAAAGCAATCCTATTCAAAAGGCACAGGGAGGAGGAAGTCCTCCTACAAAATCGACATTGTCTACAAATATATTTTCTCTTTCATCCTTCAATTCTGCCAACGTTTAAAAACTCAACTTCTTTCAAGGTGGTAGAATGCCAGATGCACAACCTGGACTCACATCTTGCATCTTCTCATCCCTCCCACCACTGCTCTCCCTAAACCAGCTCCTGGCAATCATTTGTGTAAAAAGAATTATGAAATACTGTGCGCCATTGTCCTTTGCTGCCCCTCCTTTTCCTTTTCTCCCCTCTTCCACATCTTCAGAATTTATTTTTAACATAATATTAAGTATACTGTATTTAGATTTCTTTGACTGTTGGTATTAAAAAACACAACAAATCAGAACAAAAACTCACAATTAAAACAACCCACACACATATAATATAAACAAAATGGAAATAATCCTTGCATAGCATTTTGTAACATTACTTCACTAGGTGTAAGTAGTTAATCTGTCTGGGGTGGGAAAATAAAATAGGACAGAGTATGGTTTGTTAAGCAGTCCATCACTCCTTTCACAAGCACTCTCTGATACAAAAGTAGCACCTTTTAGTATTTCTCAAGCAATAAATATTGCTACAGGTTGGACTAAGTGACTGCCAGAGGGTCCTAAATTTTCCTGCAATTCTGTGATACATCTTGTTTCTTTTCTCGCCTTTCAAATCAGAGTAAATTAAATTAATATTAAACCGTTTTTACCAAAAGTCCGTTCTCCAAGTTGCTGGAGTGCAGTTTTGCCAGGACAGAGTAATCCTGCCGGGATATGCGAAGAAGCCTCCCAGACCAATCCCCGAAACTGCTCCCAGCAGCTGCGACCCTCCGGCGCATCCTAACACACACACCCCCCCACCCCGGGGCTCGCTCCGCACGCCGCGGAAGGCTGGCAGGCTGGGGGGGCACCCCGCGCTCCTCAAGTAATGTGCAGGGCTGGCAGCGCAGGAAGGGCTTGCCAGGGGGATGCTCCTCACCTTTGCAAGCAGCCATCGAGGAGGCGAGGAGGAGGAAGAGGAGGAGGAGGAGCGGGGATCCGGGCAGCGCCGCGCCGTCCCCTGCCTTCCTCAGGCTGCGCTGGGGGGTGGCCGTGGGGGGCTGATGGTGGCAGAGGTGTCCCATGCCCGCGGAGTGCCCGACGCCGCCGCTCTGCCAGCCGCTCTTCTGGGCATGTCCTTGCTCCCTGCCCCAACTTTTTAAATCTCCCCGACACGTGGACGAGCCCCAGCCTGGCTCGGGGACGGCTGCCTCGCGGCCCCCGGGACCGGCGCCGCTGCCGGGGCGTGACGCACCTCGCTCCGCTCCGCCCCGGGGCTGGTCCGCTGGGACTGCGGCTGGGGCGCTGGATATCCCTGCTTGTCACGGAGAGGAGGGGCTGGCCAGGCTCCAGGACGCTATTAAACCCCCTCCTTAAGAAAAATCCATGTTTTAGCCCTCCCTCCCCCGAGCCCTGGCAGGAGCCGCGGTGGCTGGCGTGGAAGGTGCTGCTTTTCCCCTGCCGTGCCCGGGCGTTCGGAGTGATGACATGAGTGTGGCAAAGGGGAGCGTTCAGGCGCTGTCCCAGCCTGGTGTGGGAGGGAGAAGAGGCGTGATTTAAAGTGGGGAAATCGGACACACCTTTTGCCCCCAACTAGTTGAACTTAGGAGTAAAAACTCATGGATATTGCATGTGGGAGAAGCCGTTGGTGGCTGGGATTTGGGGCTCTGACGATGTTGCACCCCTCTGCCTTGGGACCCGCCCACTGATCGCCGAGTTGTCTTAAGATTCCCCAACTGCAGGGGTGTGACTGACTTCTGATTTTCCCCATGCCTTAAATATACACACAATTTCGCACCACGAAACAGAACTGTTATGTGGTAATATTTAGCGATTAAAACCTAATACTGTGCTTAGCAAGGTATTTTACTTTAAATGCAACTGCATACCTTGGTCCCAGGTGTTATTTATCCCTATAGATAACAAAATCAACTACATTATAAGACATTTGAGAGTACACAGACCCCAAATCTGTTAAGATCTTTGGCAGCTTAGTCCAAACATCCCTGAAGCACAGGAAGCCCTGGCTTACCAAAGCATCTACCCGAGTCTGCTAGTGACTCTTTCTACCAGATCCAACAAATGATGCCCACTCCCAGCATCATGCTCTGGCTAATGCTGACCTGCTCCTCACACTCAGCCCAGCAGCAGGGTCTGGCTTTGAGGAATGGTGCACGTCTGACTGTCTCTGCTTCCTCACCATTTGCTTCAGGAAGATCCTGCCCAGTTGAGGTGCTGCTCCAATGCTATGGAGAGCATTCCAGGACAGCAACTCCCAATTTTACAGTCTATTATTTGTTTTCCCCCTTTTTTTCCATTCACTCCTATTTTTTTGCTTGGTTGCTTTTTTCTGACCGTCAAAGGAAATGGTACATCACGGTCCAGCAGTGACATAATGGTGGAATATTAGAGATTGTTATTTTACAAAACAAATTGCAGTTCTTTTTTACCATTTCAGTGGGATTTGACTAGGAACTGAATAGTGTGTGGTGGAATAAATCTGCCTGACAAGACCAGTGGCTGTTACTGTGAAACAAAAGAAAATTTTGATTTATAGGTGGTTTCTCTTTGCCTTTATCTGTATCAGGTGCACATGCTACAAATTGGGCTCTGCCACTCTGAACACTTTGACACGCTATCAAAATTGTGGAAGCTTTGCCAAGCAGTGTGCTAAGATGCTACAAAATTCTCTTAGTAATAGAAGGATCTTCTTTATAAGATTCAGTAGCAAAGCTTTCCTTAATACAACTAAGGACAGAGCTAATCCTTATGTCAATGGAAAGCCACTTATTAGACCAGTACATTAATTAAAGAAGCCTTTATTTTGTATCTACGATTGTATTTATATCTACCTAATTAAAAGAGTTGTTTTAAAATGATCTAAATTGAGGGATTGCATTTAGTTCTGGGTTTTGTTACTAAAAGCAGAACACATTTATTTAAAAAAATTATCATAAATGTGAAGTCATCAGTGCTGAAAGGTATCTGCCTAATCTACTTTGATTCAAATACACGGATCAGTATCCCGAGCTTTGGCCTAAGAAAGGATTTAATTTGTTATGCATTTTAATTATTACATTCTTGTTGAATATTTCATAGATTGTGAAATAAAATAAATTACAGTCCTTTACAATTTGAGAGCGGGATACCTGTAAATATTCTGCACCTGTTGAATGGTGCAGAGTGTTTTAAGAATAGTGAGAAAAAGGTACAACTTGAGTTAAACTTTAGTTTCAGGTGAAAGGGTTCTGATTAGCTCGGAAATTACGTTTTTTGGCACAGTGTGTTTTAATACTGAAAAAGCTACTTGCCCAAAAAAACGTATTAGGAGATTTTGAAGATGATGAGAAAAAATTTCCAGGTAGAAAAATTCTGGTCTTCCATTTATGAGAAAAAAAAAATCTAATACTTCTCTCTTGCTTGGATTTGTATTGCTCAATAATCTTTCATCTGAGACTGAATTTTGTTTTCAGCAGATTCCTGTTAATGGGCAAAATTGGCAGCCATTAAACATGCAACCGTATTTGTGCCATGAGTTACACTGTCCAAATCCTAGCAAGCTACGGTCCTCCAGTACTTCCAACCCAGTACGGACTCCATTTGATTTTCAACTATGCCTTTCTTAGTAAGTGTAGTTTTGCATTTCCTGACACATGGGTAAGGTAAACTGACTTGGGCATAGCTGTAATCCTCTTTCTCATATACTACAAAAAAACAATATAACTTGTAACAAAAATGTACATTTGTACTAAGCCCAAACTCTATCTTGTATCTTCAATATTCTATTCAATATTTCTATTGAAATCTGTGCAAATTTTGACAGAGCAAGTTCTCCAAGCTTGAATCTTCCTGCATAGGAGGTTTGCGTAGCTTAAGATGGTCACCTTTATGCAAGGAACTCTCCTAAGTTCAAGTAAGCATTCTTGTAAACAGGAGACAAAACACATCTTTCTCTGATTTGGTTTAGTTTAATTGCTTGATGAAATTAATGTTACACTATTGCAGGAACAAAACACATCCTCATTAAACGAATAGCTTGGAGGATGTTTTGGATGCTGTAATTAGCTTCTTTGAAATATTTATGTTCTTCCTAATGTTGCCTGAATAAATGTTAATTATGGCTAGTGGAAAGGAAATCAAAGAGCTGAGTATGTGAAAACATCATCTCTGTCTTCTGCGAAGGCAAGGTCAGGAGGTACGTCACTGAATCCACTCACTGCATAAACGGCACACAGCCTGTGAAGAGGTCAATGCATGCTGTTTTTTCCATGACTTTAATTTAATAAAAATTGTGAGAAATCATTCCTCCTACATCTGAACGTAAGTATTAGGAGAACTTTTATCCATACTGTGCTTTCTTCACCAGTATATTCCAAACTTACTGGACAGTGCTTGAAATGGCCCACGTTGTGTGGGCAAGCATGTTGATGTTTCTCACAGCTTCATATGGGTCTGTAAATAACTTATTAATCCTTCTGTGCAATGGACAAGTTGTGTACACTGATTTTCTTCTTACCTGTTTATGTTCTAGGGAATTAAACTTTGTGTAGGCAAGTCTCAATAATGAATTAATGCCTGCTTAGATATTGCATTTCTTCGAGGTATTCTCTCCATTTATTACCAATAATGCATAGAAAGTTGGTATCAGAACAGAAAAAGATCCACAAAGAAAAGTCACTGGAGATTGAATTCAAGAATCAACATCTCTGAATGGGCTTTTATTACGGTGTTGACTTAACATAAAGAGATATTTCCTCAGTAGAAGTCTTTAGGAATATCTCCCTACAAATAGAAAGCAAACAACAAAACCCAAGCTGTATAGGTCATGATAGGCCCTATGTTTTCTCAGAATATTTCTTTTTTATTTTATCCAAGATAATGCCTCAATTCTTCCTTTATGAATAAGTAAAATATAAATGACCCTCTAATGAATTAGTTCTTGCCTGAACTACTGGAAAGGAGGACAGAAAACCCAGGCCCTGTGCTAAGAGAGACTCCACTAGGGAACAGTGACAGGACTGATTGCAGCAAGCGTTGAGGGCTCTGCAAAAGTTCTAGAATGTTTTGCATAAAAAATTCCTTGTGTAAAAGAGATATGGTTGAACCCTTTAATGACTAAAGAAAATTTGCTCAGCTGGTGACGGTGACTAAATTCAGCAAAAACATGATAATCTTCCCAAAATGGAGGTTACCTGTGGGTACCCAGCAGCAATGTGTAATTTTTATGGACTTCCATTTGTTTTAGAAGTGGAACTGGTCACAGATGATAAATCTTTCTCACTACATTCACACCATTTTCCAAATTTTCCACCAACATTCATCATTAATTCTACACAAAATATGGGACTAGAAACAGAACAATTTATTTGTTTTACCAAATCTTGATAATTGTTAAAAAAAAATATAAATTTCTGTTCAAAAGAAAGCAATAGTTCTCTACTATCATTACTGTGTAAGAAGGATGGTTGCATAAATTGTTTGAAAAAAGGCTAATGATCAAGATGCTTCCATCTCGCTTTTCTCTAATACATACCAAAACAGATCAATGGCTATGATGATTATATTTACCTGGAGAAAGAAAATTTTGAGTACCCTGTGAATTATTTACACGTAATTAATAAAACAATAAAACCTCAATATTGCTTTTAGAATCTACAGGTTTTATAACTGAAAAGACTTTAAGCAAGTCAGTAAAGGAGTGAAGGTGGGTGAGTGACGACATTTAGAAAATGTCATTTTGTCTTTCAAGTGGTTGTGAGATGAACTGGTTTTACAATGGGATCATTTCTCTTTTTAAAGAGAGACAAACTCATGTTGTGACCTCACAATGGTTTAGTATAATTTTTCACAACATGCACATAAATCCAGCAGGAAGGAAGAATCCCAAAAATTATGTTTATAAAGCTAATATTTTGCCAAAAGTTCTTAACTGCCATTGGCTTCAGAAAAAGCTATATAATTCAGGCTGAATTTGATACCTTGTCTAAATTCTGACATTTAATCGTAAGTTTCCGATATAAGTTTTATCATAACTTTCCATAACTAATGCTAACTGCAGGAAATTTCTTCATATACATGCAACATGTAAGCTCTTGCTTGGAAAGTCTGAAGGAAAAGACCATAAGGAAATAATTTGGAAAAATGGACTAAAAACCCCTGTCTTCCCGCCTGAATCATTTGGAGAGTCTGTCTAAAGTGTTAAGCGATGGGATCCCAGTGGTCTGCTGCTTGGCCTGTTCATCTGTTCACTGTCTTCCTAAGACAAAGGCACTTGGCTCATATCAATTTCACTTAGAAATCATATTAATTAATAGAGCAGAAAACAGAAGAGTAATTCATAGATTTTATTTTTTAATGTCAAAATAATGGTAAACAAAAAAACAGTTCTAGCAATCGCTTCATTTTCCCCCAAGCACGACCGAGATGCTCTTACTGGATTTATGTGGGTTAACCAGCAAGACAGCTTATCTGACAGGATATTATTTCTGGACAGAGCCTACAACTGTTTTTTTATTCTACCAGCCACTGAATGCAGAAGAATGCCAAAACCCATCAGTAGAGTCTTTGCCCTCCAAACCTCAAAGCTCAAGAAATTTCTCTTTGCTTAGGTTTAGGATTTTTTGAGTCTGTGATCTTGCTAGCTCTAACTCTGAAGTTTATTAACTAATAGTTTTCTGTTCAAAATTAGATTTTGGAAGGCAAATTCTTCTACTCTCTTCTCTTGAGATCAACTGCACTGCAGTCATAGGTCTACATGGCAATGTCTTGAAAACTATCTCAAGGAGTGTTCTGTAATGTGTCTGAATTGTCTAATTCCAGACAGCATGATCAACCACGTGAACTTTTCAGTGGCTTTACAATAACTAATTGCAACTTAGAAATTACTTTAACCTTTTATATATACCATATTCTTTATTATCTTAAAAACTGAGTAGTTTTCTGTGCAGAATGAACACTGTGTATCAGCTCAGCATCGCTTCCCCACCTCTTCCAGATTTTGTTGAAAATCCTCTCATTGTAAATCTGTCTGCTCATAGTACACGATGGGTCACAAGGGTTCCTCCTGGAAAAACAGAAGGTGACTTTCCTTATGAAAAATGCTACTTAACAGGAAGAAACATTTACAAATGCTGAATAACACAGGTTGTTACTACTACCATGAGTGGTAGCTCTCCCCACAACAGCAAATAAAACCAAACCATCTGCACCACTCTTGCACTCTCCATCTCAAGTGACAGCCCTGGAGTGAGCAAGATCATTATTTGTTATTCTCATCATGGAAGTGATCCCATAAGGACTATAAAAGAATAGTAACTTAATATTTTAACATATTTGAATAGTTTAAAAATTGCAAACATGACAGGAGAAAGGCATGTTTTCCTTTGGGGTTTTATTTTGTTTGTGTTTTTTGTTTGTTTGTTTGTTTTAAATACACTTAGAAATTAGGACAAACTCATTTTAATTATCAGGAGGAGCATGGCACTATCATATCCTATCAGATCCTATCAATGTAATCTATACTAATGAGATTTTCCTTTCTAAATTCTTTTAAATCTGATTTCATATTGCTGTCTTCCCAAACAAAAGAACTCCTCAAATACACACATCATTTATGTAAAAAAACCCCAGTTTAACAGGGAACACGAGGTTTTTAGAAAGTTACTATTTGTTTCTGTTGTTGAAGATCAGCAATGAATACTGCAGAAATCAAGGATGACAGAACAATTCCAATCAAACCATGAACTCGAGAGCTCCAAAAAAAAATAACAAATTAATTCAAGCAGTGCATGCTTAAAAATACAGATTTTTTTTTTTTCCAAATGGACTGCAAGCTGACAGCAACTTATCAAAAGAAAAGTTATCAGCCTAAAGCACAGCAGCTGAAAAGGAAGCAGGCTACAATACATAATACTATATAACAGGCTATATAATAGGCTATATAATATATACTAGATTGAATTGTGTCTCTTCTTGAGGAAGCAGGGATTATTTAACAAATATTACTAGGAAGGAGGTTGTGTAGGGTTTAAAAGGACTAGAGCACACTTCTCTCTCCATAAGATAGTTTACCATTTCTGCATACACTGGCTCAAAGGGGACATGTAAAAGTTATTTTCAGACTTGCCCTGGGCTGGGCATGGTTTTTGCATAATAATGTGATGTAGTCTTTCCCAGGTGAGAAGTCAGTGCAAGGCACTGCTACATCAAAATGAAAACAGTATGCAACTTTTCTGCAATAAGCAAATTGGGACAGAAGGCAACCAAGGCTCAAATCTACTTTTTGAATAAGGCCCAAATCTACTTTTGAATTACATTCTGGAGATGCCAGCATTAAAAGGACCCTCCTTTGAGATGAAAGTCCTTAGTGTTGCTCTCCTGAGTAACAACCACCCATAAAAAGGCCTAAAAATTTTAGTCAGGAAATTTCAAACTGACATATGCAGTCTGAAATCTATTTATAATTGTTAAGGAACTGAAATTGCTTTATAACAATTTTTGTCATTTAAGGTTAGCATTGTTTAAAGTTTAAACAAAGCAAAGTTTGTCTGAGCTTGAAACACTATGTAAATTAATGGGATTCTTGAAAACAGAGGTTCAAAGAATAATTGCCCTCAGTGACATATAATCCTGTTTCTTTTGTCCTCTCTGGGCAATCTTGTAATAACACAAAGAACACAGGCAGCCATCAGCCCCATCGAGAGTGACCACACGTTGATGCTTCTGAGCTTTGCTTCTGCTGGGCTTGTTTTCACTTGTGGCAGATTTTTACTGACAGATCAGCTGAATCTCATTACTTTGAGGAGTCATGCTTCAGGAAGTGAACACCTTGAAATGTCATGACCTTTCCCTGACACGAAAAAATGTCACCAAAGAAAACGCAATAGGAGTGAAAGACAGAGACTGGGGATCACAATTAACAAAAGCATATTTATTGTGCTATAATAAAGTAATAGACTTTTAAATGGAAATACAATTTCCACTTGAATGGCAAGTATAGAATACATGCGGTGATTTATCAGTTGGTCAGTCCCTTTTGAAAGAGCATCTACTGCTCTGTTACTCTGGTTTCACACAGGTGAAGCAGTGAACTAACGGAGCTACACTAACTTTAAACTGAGACCAGAGGAGCTGTTAACATATTCTGTTCTGGAAATTTTTGTTTTAAAGCAACTGCTGCAGTGTATGTCAGGGTTGGAAAGCTAACGTTTCACTAGACATTTCACTAGACGTACGTGACATGACGACTCCTGACATTAGTAACTTGTGATGAATACTCTGAATCTAGAGACACCTTCTATATTTCTCTATATGCATATACAGTATTTTGTGCTGCATACAGAGTTTTTTAACCTTTTCTTTGTACAGTAGATGTTTTGTAGAACTTTGTGCATAGAATATTGCATATACAATATTCTATGATATAGAATATAGAGTTTTTCTCCATCTTCTTCCCAAATAGCAGTAAAAATGTTGAAGCTGATGCAGAAAGGCAATGACACCAGCATTGACTTTCCTTAGTGGCCAGCACCATCTCTTACATGTTAGGCTGTAATTTGCAGCGGGTCACTCAAAGCTGACCAAGGTGCTGGGCAGACAGCTGAAGGCAAGCACAGCTACAGAGTGAACTACACTGTTTTCTGAAACCAGCCTTTTGTTATGCAGTCATCACAGTTTGTAGAATGATATAGACAACAACAACCCAAACTTGTGAAGCTGAAATGAAAAGTATTATTTTTCACTGACAAAAGTATCAGTGAAATTCCATAGAAGCTGCATGGAAATATTCCCTAGTCTAATTGCCCAGACAATTGTCTGTTGTCATTAAATTTTTGTTCATTTGTAAATCTAATCTTTTAATGAAAAGATTACACAAATACAGTTAAGACCCAAATAATACTCATGCACTGGCTGAAGCAGCTCAAGAGGTATTTACGGGGCTGCTACCCATGGGCTGGTGTTCAGGCCCCAAAGGAGGATGTGCAGAAGGAAGTCACCTGGTCTCCCATCTCCTGTGTGCTCATCCCATGCACTGATGCAGTACAGGACCATGGGCCTCAAACATTTGCAAACTTCTACCCACTCACCTATGGCAAGGCTCTGGCAGTGGGCCCTTGTAGGAAGTTATGGGATAATTCCTTCTCTCTTTCTAATGAAGATGCGATTCATCAAACTCCATCTGATGCAGAAGAAAATTGGAATCAGTCTCCAAAGAGCAGTCAAGCATGAGGAACAGGCTTCAGGTATTGATGATGGTGTGTATTTGAGGTGAGACTAAGAGCAATCCTTTATAAAGGAATCATGGTTACATATTTGGCAGTTTTATAAGTTTTATTAACAATATTTCGTTTAAGTAATGCTGTTTTAACCCAAATGCACTCATGGAAAGAATAAGACTGGACTACGTTTTTCTGAAATCTTATGTGCATTTTCCAGTCCCACAGACAAAAATATTTGTACAGGATAGTACTTCTACAGCAACAGATACTTAAAAAGGTTGACTACTTCTGGTCTCCCCCAGAAAGGAAGCTAAACAGAGTACTTTTCTCAAATATAGAAAATGAAGCTAGAAATTATTCATCAAAAGCCAACAAGGACAGCCACGTCGGGTTTGAACGCCCTGCCTCTTGTTTCAAAACATGGAAGCACATACTCTTCCCCCAGTCAATAAAAAGAGAAGAGCACAAACCATGACACACACGCTACATTAGTTAACTATAATTAACAGGCAGGCAAAAAAGAAACAAGAGATGAAAAACTTTCTTCCACTTCGACAAGGCTCTGTACACATTCAGGAGGTTCCTACATCGGAAGGGGGAGTGGATCCCTCTCTTTGCTGTTTCCAAGATAGTTTGAAGGGCAGGCTGAACTGATGAGAAACTACTGGTAACATCAAGTGATTATTATGCCCTGGTTGCCTCTACAGAACAACTGATCACCATCATTTGCAATTTTCCCCTTCCACAGGGCATGATTTCATGACTTTCCATCTTGATCTTTTGGTCTCTTTTGGGATTGAAGTGCTACATTTTCTTAAAGTTTGATTCAGAAGTAGCAGTTGGGATATCATCTTCCACAAAACGTAACACACTCCAGACATTTTGAATTGATTCAAATCACACTGCACACTTCCAGATTAAAGGTCTGTAAAACTGTAAATGCCTCTGTGTGTTAGACAGGCTTACAGCCTTTCTTAGCCTAAGGACATTTAGCCTTAATGCTCATATAGGCTTAATTCCATATATTGTGTGTGACTCAAACTCTGATTCTTTTCTCCTGTTTTAAAATCTGTGTATTGTTAACTGCCATAAAGCAACTGCAATATGTATGTTATGCCTGTGCAATAGGTAGAGTACCTAAAACTAAGAATATTGTTTTATGACACATTCATTGTTTGAAAACGAAGGTTCTTCACTTAGATTTTTATTTCCACCTTTCCCCCTATTTTGGCAGTATCCCTTTCTGCAGTCCCAAACAAGTCTTCACTTTGGGATTCCTTGATATGTTCCTTTGATATGCAACCTTTGCCACTGTGGCTCTCCTTTTCTGAATTGTTTAACGTTCCTTGTGTGGTCAAGGAGACAGTGTGATGTTTACAGTCAATATCCAAGGAACTCAAATATAATACTGTGTTCAAACCATTTAAAAAGCAGTAGGCTTGTGATGTAGGACTCTAAATTGAGCTTTTAAACTTCAGTTGTATTTTCAGATATGTAATACTCATGGAGAATAATAGTTGGAAATTGGGGTTATGACAATAGGCACTGATACATTGTTAAAGAAGTGTGAGCTCTTTATTTTAACCTAGAGAATCCCCACATGCACGTATTACAAAAGAGTTGTTTTCTTCCGCATTCTCAAGATATTCCTAAGGAAACAAGTCAGTGAGCTTTCAAAAATAATGTGATAAGGCTTTTTATTGCTAGCACCTTAAAAAAAAAAAGAAAAAAAAGATGAGTTCTAGGAAGTGTGAATCACTTTTGGGAAGGAAGAAAATGAAAAAAAAAAATCCTGTTTTTTTTGCAAAACTTGTGACCTTGAATTAATTTGACATGTTTCCTTGCTGCTCCCTCCAATCAGGATGGGGGAATGTTTCCAACATCCCTCAGTCAGGTGAATGCTGGAAAACCTCAGCACTTTGTTCATCTTTACCGTTGAAATAACTGATAAATGTTAAGAAAAGAAAGAAAGAAAGAAATTGGTTTTCAGGTAAGAATGTTTACAACCACAGGGCGTGAAAGTCTCTGACTTCAAGGAGGCTGTATTATTACTGGAAAGAAGGAGATTATAATAAGAAGGAACTTGAGACACTGATCTAAATTTATGCATGGATGAGGTGTGGATACCCCATTATCTGCTTTTACACTTTTATACCAGATCCAAATGTAGTCCAATGTCAAAGCAGAAGTTTTTTTTATGAATACTGCCATGTAATCTTTTACTTTCACATCAGATCATTTTCAAGGACACCAGTTGATATGATGTGAGCTATAGGAGCCAATGCTCCGGACTGCAGAAAATCAAATAAAAGATGCAACTGAAAAGCATAGGTACACGCAATCTGGTTTTCATGCTGGCAGTAGAAATTAGACATAGTGAGACATGCAGCATCTCTGCGATTAAAGGAGTAATTTGTTGTTAAATAACCAGAGGAGTTCAGAATCATGCAATCCACAACTGGTGTCTGCATAAGAAAACAGACAGATGAAGTTGCAAAGTGAGCCCTTCTCCTTCTCACTGCTAAGAAATGAAATGCTTTTGCTGGTCACCAGCAAAGGCCAACATGCATCAGCTCTGGCTGTGCCACAGGGACTAGGTCACTGCACTGTTTTCCTGGTACCTTGGTAGTGCAGTGGATATTTCCTGTTAACCAGCATGTAAATGAGTGACACTAGAGGGCATCAACCTACATTGCCAGTGTTGTGCTGAGAAAATATACTTTAAAGGTGAATAATTCTGTGTTGTTCGGACAGCTTTTCTTGTTCTCCAGTGAAGCTCACCTTTTCTCGCTTTTCTAACCAAATGTCAGAAAATTATATACTGCAAGCAAGAAATATCCATTACAAGGCTTCATGCTGACTTTCAGTTAACTTCCAAGGAAAAGAAAGGTACATGCGCTTTACTTGGATTAGTTAGGAGAAGATTTATAAAGCGGGCATGGCAGCACAAGCACTGAAGTGACTGTCAATATGGTTGTTTGTTGGATTTAGTGGTACTAATAGTGTATCTAAATAGAAATAATAACAATTTTCAGCCTGCTTTCAATTTGTTTATTTCATAGTATCAACAACACATTTAAATTTTAACAATAACCCATTTTAAGTTGTTGGAGCTGGAACTGCAGGACACTAAAGAACAGCTCAAAACTGTAATTATGATTCCCCGCACTAATGTTCTCCCCTTTTATGACACCCAACCAAACAGCTAAATATTTAACAGTGTAATTACTAGGAGTGTAGAATGGGCCAATTTCTCTTTACTTGGCTAAGATGGCTCTTTTATTATCTTGTGTATGTGGCGGTAGCAGTTGTGTATTGTTAACCAGAACAGCAGCTAACAAGTTCATCTGTACAGTACTCCAATAGCCAGTTTTCCTACAGCTCTAAAGAGCAAGTTTCTTTCAGATAGTTTTCTCAAAGGGAGGACAAAAAATGTCAGGTTGACTTAACTGTTATTTTCTTGATTTTCTTTGTGATGATTTTTTCTGAGCTAGCTAAATACAATTTGTCCTTGGAGATAACTAGATTATTATAAACTGCCTCCCTGCAACTCACTGTGCCAAAAAGTTCTCACACCCAGGTTTTTAAATTTTACCTCTCTTGATGGTGCAAATGATCGAGTTTACTAATACGTGACTTCAAGCAGCCTAAATATGATACATACGAAGCAGTGACACCACAAATGATGCCCAGTACCTTAAGTATCCCAAGATGCTTTTAGGAACAGTAGTCTTTTTGGACCAGCTGGAGTGTAGCTCATCATTTAGCATGTGTGTAGCATGTGATTTATGAGAGGAACATAAGGAATTTTCTATCCTACAAATATAATCCCACACTGAAAGTTGTAAATAAATTATGCCATATTCAGACAGGTTTTTAATGATGATAAGAATCTTCTGCATTATAGATGATGAAATTAACTCCAGATTTAAATGGAGAAGAAAGTGTAATAAAGTCTCATTCTTTCTCCTAAAGGCCCAGGGAGAATTTGATATACTGTGTTAGAGGGTGTTTCAGAGGTAAACTGTCCATTGAGCATCCTGAGATGCTTTATAGGGACTCATCAATTCTATACTTGATACTTCGTCAGTGGAAGTCTGCAGTAGATATTAATTCCCACTAAAATTTCATGCTTTGGTATGAAGTCACTATCAGACTGTAAAAGTAATCCTAGACCTGTAATGGTAAATCCTGAAACTGCCCCATTCCTTACTAGACAGCCTGGAAAAAGAAGTTTATGGGAGGGAGAGAAGCTGCTGAGACCCTGGAGGCAGAGAGCAGAGGGCTCTTCTGGGGAAGAGCAGTTGGACATGGGGTACAGCTAATGTGCCATTAGGGGCACAAGGAGTCCTGTTAGCTGGGGAAATCATCTCTCATGGTGCACTGCTAAAAACGTCTGCAGGGCTGGTGTCTCTTAAAGAGCTTTTGGCTCAGGGCCTAAAGATCCTGGGCCAGGCTCCCTGGAAAAGTGACTGGATTTGGAGAATTTAGCAGAGGCTGTAGAACAATTAGGATAGAAATGAGTGACATATGGCTGCAGCCTGGGGCATAATCCTGAAGTGTCCTTGGATTATCCTGCTGGGACTGTCCCCACACATGTGCACCCATACAGGTAATGTGCAACAATTCTCTCTGAAAGAGTGCCTTGCCTGTGAAAAGAAGTGCCTTGCATGACAAAATACAAAGAGCTCCTTTCTGCTGAATTATACCTGAACTTTAAGTCTAACCACAGCATGAAGAATCCAGAGTAAATCATTTGTTTTCAGTTTAGCCCAGGCTTGGTTTGGTAATTATTCTTTTTTTTGCTGTTACAGCTCAGACCAGAACATGGCCCCCAGCCTGATGAATAATAAAATTCAGAAAGATGACAAAGGCAAAACCAGTTTGGTTCATACCAGAGCAGAAATGTCGTTCTGAATTATTTGCCCTTGCAGCTTTCCCTTCTCTGTTCTTGCAATCCCATGTTCACAATGTGACACTTCTAATAAATTCACCTCCAATAAACAAGTCAAACATAAAAGATCTACACTCTGTGACACCAGCACAGCGTTTGAGTTCAAAAAGCTTCCTCCCAGAGTCTGTATTTCAGCAGTACCCAGCCACCTGCCTGTTGTTCAGAGGTCCCAGAGGACCTGTTTTACTGCTGGCTTTCCACTTGCCCAGCCTCGGAGAGCTTCCATGGTTCCTCTTACACTATGCCCACCCTGGGAGCATCTCTCCAGATGGAAACAGCACTAGGGAATACCAGAAGAGCAACCCACAGAGCCCTTTATGGCAGGAGCCCAGAACCAGGAGCACCTGCCCCGGCAGCACAAAGTCTTCACATGGGAATAGCTGTCACTCCTGACACTGCTCACCCTTCATCACACCCCATGCTTCAATAGCTCTGCTGGCACAAGCTTTTAGTAATTACATGAATACTAATTACAGCATTACATGCAAAATAATTGAAGTTGCTGTAATACTTCCCCACTTTTCCAGCTTTGCCCTGGAGCTCAGAAAGCCTCATTGTGACAACTCACTGTAGCACAGCTGCCATATCTGCCTGCTCAGTGTCCCTCTGGCCCAGGATAATATTGGTTTCTCATAATAAACACACTCAGGCACAGCCATGGAGCTGTTAGCTTTACTTCAGCAGGGGGTTTTAATATTTCTTAAAAATGAACTGCTATGTAATCACTATCCTGAGGTCAAATTCTAGAGCTCTTATTAGCATTGGCTGAGTAAAATGGTGCAGGTAGCTGTTAGGAGAGTTTCCCCAACTAGATCTTGGGATTTTGACATCTGAAATGTATAAGGCTGTCTTTATGCCATGGAACACTAAGAGTTCCAGTCCTGGCTGTGGGCCTCTGAGTATGTGTCAGTCTCCCTGTCCAAGCTTCACTCAGGTCACAACTCTAAGAAAGGAGAAATTAAGGACAGGTGTCAGTTTAACTTTCCTTGTGGGTTCAAGACACAGCTGAGGAACATGACTAATTGGGGGAGTCAGGAAGGACTAATGTAATGAATTTAAAATATAATTCCCCTCATACTACCATGGTGCTACAATAACTACATCCCAGTAACAAGTACCGTATGTAACAGGTAAGTCTCTTTCATAGTACCTTGCACTGCATCTTGTTTAAATCATCTTCTCTTAATATTCCCTCACTGAAGACAATTAACTGAAAAACACAAGCAGGACATTCTAAGGAGATGTTGTAGGTAACTGGGTATGATGTCCCTGAAAACTGTACCTGTGACAGCAGCCAAGCATGCAGAAGCTGAAAAGATGCAAGAATGGGAAGGTACTCATGCAAATTCTCCTGTATGCCGCAGCACAAACAAGCACAGTCACAACTGTTGCATCTCCTGAAGTATGGCAGTGCTAATCCCCAGCTGAAGAGGGGGACAAGGATTGACACAGAGGAGAACTAAAGAAGTGTGGCTACAGCAGGATGTAGTGCAACAGATACAGTCAGTGAAACAGCTTCAACAGCAAAACTACAAAAGAGACAGCTCATATCTTCACAAGGCACTGACGCACACAAGGCACAGATACACCACAAAACCATCAGGCAGGCTGGATATGTTGGTACAGTTTACTCTAGGGGTGTCTTTTCTGTGGACACCTGTGGACACTACACATGCATAGCAAATATAGTAACTATAGCACTAGTCACTCAGTCTCTCCTGATTGTTATTCCAGGCATGATCCTGTGGGATATTTTAGTAGTAAGAGGGGTTTTTTTTTAAATTATACAGGTCTCAAGAGCCACCTTCTATTTCTACAGGCACATTTTAAAAGAATTAGACTCCTTACGTCTATTCCTTAAAGAGCCACTTTAAGGATCGCATCAGAAAAAAACCCTGTATTTGACTTTATTTAGTTCTCTCTTCTTCAGTGGTAGTATTATCTTCCAGGGCATGTTAATGGATCTTGAATGTAACTTTTCTCTTGCCCTGGTTGTGATAGTGGTTTTGCCTAAAAAGCCTGACATTTTAGGTCAATCAATATTCTTTGAGTTGGAATCATGAGGGAAGGGAGTGCATTTTTGACCTCTGTAGCCCTCATTTCATGACATAAGAGAAGACAATAAAGTAGCTGTCCATGGCAACATATTGTTAAGAGGTTCATTCACCTTCCTCAAGGGGCAATAGAGATTGATTCATGGTGAAAAAATATTGAAGTTTTGTTTTCCAGGGTCTGCCCTGCCTTTCATAAAAAAAACGTGCTTTCCCTCGATTCCAGTCTCCAGAAAAGCAGTTTATCTCACTCCTTATGAGGATATTAGAAAACAGGAAGTTGTGGGTACCTTGTTAGCCCAGGCAGGTTCTTTATGTACATGCCTGTGAGACTCAAGCCATAGCACTCAAGGCCATCTTTTATTAAGTGTGTAATTGTGCGTACAACCTACAAACATTATGTCAGCACAGCTTCCAAATCACACGTTGGCTTAAAATTAATAACTGAAAAAAAAAAATCTATTGTCTTCAGCTCTGAAAAGAGGCTATTCAGGTTTAAGCATGTGTATTTGGTTTCTGGTTGGGTTTTGCTGGGGGAGGCTACAGGGGTGGCTTCTATTAGAAGCTGCTAGAAGCTTCCCTTGTCTGGTGGAGCCAGTGCCAGCCGGCTCCAGGATGGGCTGCCTGCCACTGGCCAAGGCCAAGCCAATTAGGAACGACAGTAACACCTCCATGATAACATATTTAAGAACGGTAGGTTATTGAGCAGACGAAAATTCCAGACAGGGAAGAGCGGAGTGCAAACATGTGCACAGCACTGCAGATACCAAGGTCAGTGCAGAAGGCGGGGTGGAGGAAGGTTTTTAAGATTATTTTACTTCTCACTCTTTTGCTCTGATCCTCTTAGTAATAAATTTAATTAATATCCCCACTTTGAGTCTGTTTTGCCTGTGACGGTGATCAGTAAGTGACCTCTCCCAGCTCTTATCTCAACTCATGAATCCTTCACTTTTTTTTTTTTTTTCTCTTCTCTGTCCAGTTGCCTAGGGGAGGGAGAGAGTGGCTTTAGTGGGTTCCTGGTGTCCAGCCAGGGTCAACCCACTACAGCATGCCAATGCTTTAAGTTAAACATCATGGTCCTTATTTAGCATAAATTGTATATCATACACATGCACCCACAGGAGTTCACTAGATATGTAAAATAAAGGTTATTTTTAAAAGGCATATGTTATTTGGGCAGTACATACAGACCATACATACAAGTTTTATAAATTAAAAGGTTATACAAAACATATTAGATGAACACCACACAGCTTCTTTTCTGAAGATTCATGAGGCTATATTTTCACTTTACTATAAACATAATTCATATATTATATTGAATGTATATGTATGTTCAACTGCCAAGTATGAGATTTTTTTATAGTCCAATTCAAACTGCTGATGATAGGAAAAACAAGCTGCAGATGGTTTGCTCAAAGAAGACAGTAAAGCAAAAAAACCCCCACATTAACACATATAATCCATGAAACTAGACAATAAAATAGGAGTATTTCTAGTGTGTCTACGTTATACAACACATTCTAATTATAATACTATTTCATTTGCATGACAACTAATTCTAATACAAAGCTCTGATTTTCTGCTTTGGAAAAAGGGGGGATACCTTCGATTCATTGCATTTCCATCTTTCCCATGTCCTTCAAATCTAAAAAAACACAGTTTGTCCTTTGAAACATAACCAAAATAAAAATAAGATCCTGGAAATCTCTACCTGAGGCTAAATAGTGCTTTGCCAAGTCCTTCCAATTTACAACTAGAGCAAGTATTTGACTTTTGTTCTTTTCTGCTATTGCAAGTTTAATATGTTTCATTACATCCTTCCCAGATATAATGCATTTAAAAATGTGCACCTCTGGCCTTAGCAGAAGTGAAGGTGTAAATAAGGACAGAAATTTAATCTAAAATAAAAACTTAGTTCAACTCTGACTGGCAGTACCTGAACAGGAAGACAAACAATTTTATCAATCTATTACCGTAATTTTTTGCATCTCCATTACTGTATCTCTCGAGAGACAAAAAACATTGTGCAGCAAATTAAACAGTCGATTTTCCAAGACTCTTTTGGAAGACAAATACGATTTTGAGAGCTATGCTTGCTATATAATTCCTTAGCAGATCTGTACATCTATTGGGCGTGGCTTGGAGCAGAGTTTGGATGGCTGTGGTAAAGGATGCAGCCCTCCTCCATGGCTGATCTAAGGTGGGCACTCACATTTCACCATAATGCACCAGCAACCTCTCCCATCCTGAGCTGGAAGTTGCATTATCCTTAAAGCCAACCACACAAACGCAACTTTAACTTACAGACTGCACCCAAATTACAAACCCATGCAGTGCAAGAAACCACCAGGCAATGAAAAGATGCATTTGCCTGAGCATACAGAACAAGTCCAACATGCACATTACATATTTCAGCAAAGAAAGTGGAAAACACTTTGCTCACAACTGAGCCAACATCACTCGATTGCATTTCCTTTCCAGGATTTCCTACAAGGAGATCCAGGCTCTGTCAGGTTTTGAAACAGGATGCCAGAAGTCAGGTGCTGTAGCCATCAGAAGATGGCTGGTCAGTGTCTTGTTCTAGCATTCTTCAAGCCGCTTATACTGGCCAGCTTTTGGAATATTGGAATACATGATAATTACATGAACATGTGTCGGTGCTCTGTTTGTTTGTTTTTTTTTAAAATCACTTCTGACTTCTTGAATGATGTATCAGTTGCCTTAGTCCTGTGGAGCAGCCTGAGAGAAGGTAAGCAGGACCTGCTTCACGGGTTCCCCTTTCATAGTTCCTTGGCTTACAGGAGACAAGTGAACATTCCCTCCAGTTACAGGATTGCCACAGCTGTGAGGAACAAGGATTCCTGTTCTTGTCCTAAAAGTTTTAAAAAGCTCTATAGTTTATGAAATCCTTTTTTCTTTGCTCCTGATAATTGTTAAAGCCTAATCCAATTAATATAGACAAGAGCCGGAGTGGGCTGACCATAGGCTCAGTATAAGAGGGAAATGGGCATTTCTGCAGAGTGGTGCATAAACTTCTTGGTTAGCTCTCATATCTATCAACATGAAGTTTCTGGTGCTTAATACAGCCAAGGTGCCCAAACAAAATAAATCAAAGCACTTTTCCACCTAGAAGAAGAAAAGTCAGTGACTGTTCTTGAGGAAAACAGATAGTTACAGCACACACCTCAAAGGCCAGCTCTCCACAAGGCTTTCACAAGTCCCACTTGATCACTCCGCAACAGTCCAGTCCAGTGTGCAAGCACTAGTGGATATGTTCTTGTTCTGCCTTTGTTCCCATGCTCAAGTGCAGAAAGATTTCGGATCATATATTCCAAAGTCTCCTGCCTAATCTGCAAGATGCAAGATAGTGTGTTAGAGCTGCAAAACTGTTTCCTCACAAATGGCAACCTGTCCATTTTCATTGTATTATTATTGGGACTGACAGTAACATCAAGCTCTTCTTCAAGCCTCTTTAGTTTTCTTTGTGTTCTCCCAGAAAAACACATAGGTCTTTTTTTTTAGAGAGACTCACTTGTCATCATCATGGCTAGGCTTCGCGAACGAAGATTTGTGAAGGACTCTACCCACGCTTGCTACAAGCGCGCTGATGGCTAAAAAGGCCAATGCGAGATAGACACGTCCGGTTGCAAAAGGCACAGCAGAATGGCTCCCCAGGTGGTACTGAAAGGACACGGTTCTTTCTGCGTTGCCTTTTCTCCTCGAGAGTGATCCTGCGTGTATTTTCAAAAGATATTGCAGCATTGTGAATAGTGTGTCTCCAGGCCTCCCGATTGGAGGCCAGAGCAGAGCAGTGATGGTGATCGATATGGCCAAGGCTGAGATGTTGTTTCAGGGAGTCCTTATATCTCTTCTTCGGGGCTCCTCTCTTGCGGCAGCTAGTGGCAAGTTCACCATAGAGCACAATCTTAGGGAGGCGGTAGTCCTTCATCCTGGAGACGTGCCCTGCCCAACGCAGCTGCATTCGCAGTAACATGGCCTCAATACTTGTAACTCCTGCCTGTTCAAGAACAGACGTATTGGTTACATAATCTCTCCAGTGGATGTTTAGGATTGTACGGAGGCAGCGTTGATGGAAGCGTTCTAAGAGTCGTAGGTGGTGGCGGTAAATGACCCAAGATTCAGAACCATATAAAAGAGTAGACAGTACAACGGCTCTATAAACACTGATCTTTGTACTTTTCTTCAGGTGATTGTTTCGCCAAACTCTTTTATGCAGTTTACCGAAAGCCCTGTATGCCTTTGCTAACCTGTTGTCTATCTCTGCATCAATCTTACCATCCCAGGAGATGATGCTTCCCAGGTAATTGAATTGCTGGACTGATTTGAGCTCCGAATCTCTAATGGTGATATGGGGATGATGGAAGACGTCTTGAGGTGCAGGCTGATAGAGAACTTCTGTCTTCTTCAAGCTGACTTCCAGCCCAAAAAGCTCAGCAGCCTCTGCAAAGCAGGATGTTAAACGTTGCAGAGCTACTTCTGTGTGGGCAACGAGGGCTGCATCATCAGCATAAAGTAGCTCACGGACAAGATGATTTAAGGTTTTAGTATGAGCCTTCACTTGTATATTTGAAAAAATTGCTTCTGTTTCAAGTTACTGTTATTTTCTGAGCATTTTCACATAGCACAGATATTCTGGGACAAAATCCACTGTTTTCCCTGTAGTTCGTATACAATCATCACAGTTTACAACTTCTATGCTTCCACAGGTTCATTTACAGTAACTTCAGCAAACTACTTCTAGTCAAATGCTGATCCACCTCAAATGTTGCTGACCTCAGTGAGTCAGATTCACCCCCAATTCCAGTGACAATTTGCTCTGACAGGATAGTAGTCCTGTGATTGCCTGAAGCAGATTCCCACATTACTGTTTTGAAGTAAGTCATAACATACGGAGACTGAACCTAAGGATATAGTCTGAGGAAGCCACAGTCAGCAAAGACAGAGGCTGCAATACACTATAAAACATATTAAACATTATTTAATGTTTTATGTCTGATCACATATAATAACAAACAGGATATAACTGCAAAATAATTTTTACCTGTCAAGTAGCAAATAACTCAGAACTCCAGCACATGTCATTACAGAAATCTCAATCTGCCTGTGGAACACCCGAGATGTTAAACCAGCACTGCAAGGTACTTTAACTAAGTGTTGTGGTTAGGAAATTATTATGACTCCCTACAGAGACAGGCAAAGCTAATGCTAGATGGAGTGGAAACAAAGAAAGTGTTGTTTTGTAGTAGGATGGTTCCTAATTTTCCCTTCCACAGTAATTGGACAAGCAGCTCTGCCACAGCTCAGAGGAGGAAATGTGAGCCTCGAAGGTACATAAAGCTGTGTAGACTGTTATCACAGGAGTCCAGAAGTCATGATTCAGGCCTCGTTTGTGGTTGCTGGGCTGTGCAACCCTCCAGACATGCTCCCTTAAACACTTGTGGACTAAGAGCAAGAGGCCAGGGCAGCCATCCAGCCACATCTTAGTCCAGCCTGCAAACTCTTTCAGCTGCAAGGTAAATACTAGTAAAATAGTAGTATTGTTCCAGGAATTGCTGGTTTTAGGAAACAGCTTCCTGCTTTTTCTTCTACTGGTTTCAGCTGTGAATCCCTGGGGACCCATAGCACACGCTGACCCACTGTGTCTTGGAGAATGACACCAGATAATTAACCCCTTTGCCCTCTGCTGCTCAGTCTGAGTTTAACACTACATTAATTATTTATGTTGTGCATACTAACCATGCAGATGTCAGCACCGCTCAACATACACTTCACATCTTGCAACTTCCATCGAGGGCACAAGCACGAAGGCTTGAGCCTGTAGATGAGCTGGAAATCCTTCCAACCTTGGTAAACTGCTGAGGCAAGCAAATGGAATCATTCCTAATGGAAAAAAAGAATTGAAGTGACTTCTCAAGAAAAAATCAAACCTGCTGTTCCAGCTCTACCTTTACTTCAGCCATGCTGCAAGCCCAGAGAAACACAGGCTGTCTCAGTCTGTTTTGCCTTGTAACATGTATGCACAGCTACCAGCCATCACCTCTAAGAAACATATGTATGGTCAATCATCTTCCTCCTTTGTTTTACTGCCCCTAAAGTCCTTATAATATTAAGATGAAGTAACTCAGTATTAATTTCATTTATAAATAATTTTTTATTAATCTAAGAGCTAACTCTCTAGACAATATCTGTATTTAAACATCTATTAAACTTGTATTTTATAATTCTCCTCTGCTAATTTGCTAATGCGTGCCTTATTTTGAACCGTGGGAATGTTGAAAATACTCAACTACTTTATTTTCCAGGAAGTTATTCTGATCACATTTGTTAGTCAGAAGCAAAAATAAATTACATCATATTTCTGTTAGATTAGAATATTTGGATTATTTGCAAAATTTGCTTTTGGTGATTTAGCACAAGTTGTCATAGTGATATACTGAACTGAAACATGCAGCAATGCAAGTTTGGTGTCAGTCCTTTATGTGGTCAATAAGAATCAGACTCACAGAAGTATTAATCATCAGAGTCAGTAAATGTATAGAAAATTCATAAAGCAGATAAATGACTTTTAAAGATACATGAACAGTTGTGAACATTTCCCCACATGGTATTTCTGAGTACTATACCATCTTCATTTTGCTATTGCTCTGCTAGGATGAATGAAGTGAAAGCAACTTTGAATTTAGCAATAACACATACTAGGAAAAAAAAATCAAGATGAAAAATGTAAGTTCCTATAAAGTGATTTGTGGGTTTTCAGCATTAAATCCATCAAAAGTAACAAGCAATAATCTAGATTTATTTGGTCTTACTTGAATAGGCAGGCTCTGCCGTTTGGAGATCAGCCATCCATAACTTCTCCACAGCATTGACAGAGTAGGACCACAATCTGCAGAATCATTTGCATTCATGTACACGTCATACATGGTCCTGTACATATACAAGTAAATAATTTTCCATGAGCACACACCAGAGCATCATCATCCTTCCACTTCATTGAAAGTGAAAATATTTATTCACCAAGTAAGTAATCCAGCCCATCCAGGGCTTCCAAACACAAAGGTGAAAAAAGCCTTGTGCATCTCTCTAACTGTTCGGTGATGAGTTGGGTCCTTAGTATGCCCCTAACCTTCAAACTAGTATAGTATTCAGTAATCATGCTCTCCGCTGGGTTGCTGTTAACCATGGCAAATGCACTACTCTAGATTTAAAAGTGCTTTTCTAGGGATTCTTTTTTTAGGAATAAAAGTGCCCTCAGCTGTAGAAAACTTAAAAAAAAAAAATACAAGTGCGGTTTCTGAGCAATACAAAAATCTTTTCCTAGGTGTTTCCATGCATTGCTGATGTCAAATACTGCCTACATTCGCGTGTGCATTTACCACCACAGGATACATATTTACCACAATTATCAGATTCAGAATTGTAACTAAATTCAATCAGAGAGTTGACAAGATTCAAGAACTAACAAATTTGCATTATGTATCTGTAGCAAGAAATAGAAAGATGAATTACACTATCATTCAGAATAATATTTTCTTCTGTCTGGAAAAATTATGGGTTTATTTTGAACTTAATGAAATCTGCAAGGAACAAGTATGCACTTAGAGACAGGTTAAAGTAAAATCCAATTAGATGATCATCCATGTTCTGCACAGACATTTTGCTGATACAATTAGGACAATTGCTTTAGTTTGAAATGACAGAAAAATTAAATATATTCTCCTGAGCTGTCAGATTTCAGGCCACATCAGTTTTGCTAGCTGAACTTACTCAGGGTTTAAAGAGAAGCTATTGTAGCTTCATCTACTGTTAATTGCAGGGGAGAATTATCAGTCTTCCAAAACCAGATTCTGATTTGACAATGTAGTAGCATGGCATTTCTCAAATATATCCATGAGGCTTTAAGAAACCCTGCTCTTGGGATAAATGAGGACAGCACATGTGGAAATGTGTCACTGCTCACTGTACCTCCAGCTACCATGTGGCATATCCTTACATTCCAGATTTTAGGAGCAGGGCTTTGCGGGGTGGAAGTGCAAGGAAATCTCCCCTTTAAGTGAGAAAAAAAGGCTACTGTTATGGAAATATGTGTGGTCCCAAGCAAGCTGTCTGCACTGTTTGCCACTCAGGCCAGAGGCTGTGAATACTCACTCAGCCTTGAACAATACAACCTGTTGCACATCTAATGATAAAGCTGGTGGCAAAAGCCATGGTGAGTAGCTGAAGGAGTCACTCCATAGCCTATGCAGGAGGATTGAGGAAAGTGCCTCAATGCACTGTTATTATTTTCAGTCCTGCAGTAATTTTTGTCAATGAGGGATCAGTTGCCCAAGACCTGGTACATGCATCAAACAAACAAGATCCATAGCTGAAATATACAAAATCAGAAAGAAAGTAATTTAGTTGGCTGGTTTTGATTTTGACTTTGGTTTTTTGTCTGGAATATTTATTTTGGTTGGAAAGGGCTGATTTGTTGCAAGTGAAACACTTCCACTTTGAAAGTGAAGAATTAGGAAAAAAAACCAAACCAAACCAAGACTCAGGAGAACAAGGAAACTTAGAGACAATACTGGTTGGCATGACAATCACATAATATAAACCTGGCACGAAGCTAGTTTTTAGACTTGTATACATGCAATGTTAATAATTTAATGAATATTAACTTTGTTTACAATTGTTGTTTCTAGTCAAAGTGATTGTTCTCCACTATTTTTCACTTATTAAAAGAAGGAATATGTTGTTAGCTTTTGTGTCAGTCTTTGTTCATTGAGCATTTCTCTGTGTGTGCTTGTGTGTGTGCACAAACGTTGTGAACGGCCTAGAGGTTTTCTCCAACTGACAATCAGATCCCAGTCTCTTTTCCTCCCTTTCCCACAGAAGTATTAGTCTCTGAAGCAGAATGAAGTGTCCACAGCGCCAGCTATACCAAAGAGCCAGATTTCCATTTAAAACCACCGGAGATGGTACATAGACAATATCTCAAAAAATGCTGTCCACCAAGCCTGTATTTGTTTTCATGAAAGCAGTCAGGATGACATAAAAACAAAACATTCCCCAGATTAATGAAATGCTGAGCACTTTAAAACATCTTTTTCCATTCCATTAATGAGCAAAGAAGTTTCCAAACTAATTTTTCTAAATGCATGTTGACAAGCTTTGCAAAGAAATGCATTTTATTGTTTTACTCCTCAATAAAACAAATTGCTTTCAGCCTAAAAATCCCCAAAATTTTGGTTTACAGTAATCTTGCTAAAATTCTAGAGGCTTACAAAATGCTGTGCAGTGGAATGGAGACTGCTTTCAGGAACCAACAACAGGTTCACTTTCAGAAACCAACAACTAAGTCCAGAAATAGCACCTGTGATCCACTTTGTAGTTTGGAGTTCAGCAGCAGCAACAGCAGACCTCGAGTGCTGCAGTCCAAGCTCTAATTCTACAAGGCTACCCATGAGATGCCTCTGCCTGTGTGTAGGGTGCTGCAAGGCTCTCGGGAGAGCACAGTAGAAGTGGGATCACTGTCAGGTCAAAGCCTGCCTGAGTGTTACTCTTGGCTTTGTAAGCCATTTTCTTGACTTCGTGATTTAGAGCACAAGGAGGCCAGCTACATCTCTAACTGTAAATTCTAGGTTTTTCTGGTGAGACATAACAAAAAATGTCCAGTTACTTTAATATGCCAGATCTTTCTGTGCCCCAGTCATATGGCACAAACAATGAAGTAGCTTTAGATACCATTTGCTATTGTGTTCTATGTATATCATGAGGATATCTTCCCTGTTGTACTGTTAACCTTTTTCCTCCAAGGCTCTCTTTATAAGGTAACGGCCAAATTTTCTGGTTTTCAATGTGTAACAGTTACACTATTTTTAAAATTATTTTCTTGATAATGAACAGACTATACTCCTCTCTTTAGTATTAGGCCTTTCTCTTAAACATCCACTTCACTGTACATTCACACGTACAAAATTTTACAGTGAGATCTCCAGCAGCTAAAAAGCATTACAACTAATGCTGATGAAGATACTTGGACTAAAAGCCTAAAAATGTCAGGAAGATGAAAGGCATATGGTATAGAAATAATGTCTCAGCTATTCTAGGTACATAAAATATTGTAAAGAACATCTGCAATGTGACCATCAGGTTCAAATCAATATTTAAGCCTTTTTTTTTTAAATGGTTCAGGAAGCAATGAGTAATACCTGGAAGGGTGAGGAGAGAGGGGTTCCATGATTTATTTTGATTTATTGCTTATTTTGGGGAACAAGAGTAAGGGAAGAAGGACAAGAAGAGAATAATAGTGGAATTTCCTTTAAATTATTGTAGAAATGAAATAAAAGGGAAGCCTCTTCATTTTAGTAGTTGGATTATTTCTAAAAGGCTACAGTACAAAACTAGATATGAGACCTTGCTAGCCATTCATATTTTTGTGTTTATTTCAGGTTTATATCCTTGTGAAAATAGTGACATAAAGAGACTATCAGATTAAAATCTTTACCTGCATTGCTGACAAAACATCTCAAGAGAGGCTTTACAGTTTGACAGGTAAAAGAAATATTTGGTAAGGCGATTGAAGAGCACAAGGCTGGGCATCGGAGAGGAATCTGCTTTCCATATGAAAGCATGGCTGTTGAAGTTGTTGCTGGCAAGAGAACAAGTCTTCTAGCAAGAACATTTTAAATAGTTAAGGGGGGAGACAAGGCTTTTTCTATTTCCTTAGTTTCATAATTGCATTTCAGTTAGTAGACTTATGACTAGTCTCTGGCTTCAGCCATGTGCTGATGACGAGGAAGATCTGCTCTCACCCAGAAGTTCTGCTTCCCCATCTTTGGCTTTCCAGCAGAGCTGTCACTTCCAAGAAGGGCTGCCTGCTGTTTGATCTGCCTGCAGCGTCTCGTTACCTCTCTGTGTTGGGTCACCAAAGACACTTCTGGCCAACAGAGAATGACACGATGCTGCCATTGTCTATTAAACCAATTGAGGAAGATGTTAAAGGAATAAAGTGTTTAAAATATTCATTAGTTTTTAGAAGCACGTATATCTTCTTAATTAGCTTTGTCACTGGATCAAATTAACAAGGTTTTAATGACAGTTAGTAAGTGATACATTCATTAATTTAGGAAATGATTCATTTTCTCTGACTTTTTAAATTCCCTTCTAATAAAATAAATTCTGGCATGCAATTTTCAATTAGGCATGATGTCCTTATTTCACAGGGTGTAATACTACAGCTGGAACATCAGGATAGGATGAGCACTTTAAATCAAAAAAAAGTGATTATTTTCAAATAATTGTGTGATCTCTGAAGTCAAGTTCTTATTTTCCAAAAATATTTGTTCGTTCGGTCTTGGCTAAAGATTTATCAGCAAATTTAGCATACTTACAAGTCTTCCATACAAACCTAAAAATATGCTTAAGTATCACTCGATTAATGTTGTTTCTTCTTATTATTTCACATATGCATAACATCAGCACTATACAAATAAAGAAACAAACAAAGAAGGAAACTAATCATAATAAAGAGCCATTATTTCATCACTATGTGACTGGACCAGCTTCCTGTTCAAATCAATCAAACTGCTCACGTGAGTACCAGGCTAGAACTTACTAAAACATATTTATTATAATTATGCATTTTCTGCGTATTTATGCAGACACATGCAAGAAGGTCAAGCTAGCACTCTACTAGTAATTCTAAAAACACAAAACTTTCTGTTTCGTCTTTGAATCTCCAGCCTAAGAAATTGCATAAGACAACCTGATCTCTGTGAGGTGTAGCAACTACAGGAGTCCATACAGTTTTGCTTTAAGGAATATAGATTTTTTATCAACAAATTATATAAAGAAAAAAATAAAGGTACAGTATCAGTTACAGTATTAACATGCAAATACCAGCCCTATCTACTGAGGTTGCTCTGATTACCAGAAAAGTCATGCTTGTAGAAGATGCTCTCCTTTTCACATGCTCTGGAGTCTTTAATCAGCTTTTAATCAAAATGTGAAATCTTAGCCATAAATCTTGGCTCTAGAAATCTTCTGTGCTTTCCAGATGGCTCTTGAGGTAACATCAATCATCTTCCCAGTCTTGAAAACCTCTTTATAGTTAACAAAACTCTGATGATTGATTACTGAGATGTTAAATCTACTTCCAGTTTTCAGTGACTGTTTCAAGTCTCAGTAGACAGATGTAGCCATGTGACATTTTCCTTAAGTACCTGTGGTTTTGCTTTTTGACAGATGAGCAAAATCATTCATCCTGACTGCACAAAGCTATGCAGAGGCTGCTTTATACGAAAACCCTAACATGGAGATGGAGGAGATCCTCTCAGTTTAAGAAACTTTAAACCTGTATCTCCTATTGTCTAGGGGAGCATCCAAAATGCAGTTCATAGGACAGTTTACATTACATGGCTAGAAGGCTCACCTAGATTTTGGTTCCCTGCAATACCAGCAATCCAACAGTTAATCGTGCATGGGAGGAGGGAGAGACAGAGGGAAGGGGACTATCCGATCACGTGAACCATAAGTATTCTTTGTACCCACAGGAGCTTTAGTTCTATTGTAGAACAAAAGTCACAGCCTAAGAAGTCCACTTGGGAACAGAACAGCTGACTTTAGGCTTTGCGGAGTCTACAGTGTCTTAAAATAGTGGGTATTATTCTTAGGCCTGAAATCACCACACTTCTCTTCCCATTCCTTTCTACCCTGTTCTCAGCCAGGAGCCCTTCAGTCATGCCTAGGTACTTAATTCACATGATGGTTTGTGGAGGGAGTCAGGATCCTACTGTGGGGCTGTACTCACTCAGCAGAAGGCATAAAAACATTAAGTAAACAGATGCTCAGCACCACTTTGATCCCAAGACAAGATGTTGCCCTGAAAATACACCCCCTCATACTCAGAACATGAAAAGCTTCAAATCATAGCCCCTGTTCAGAGCCCCAACTCTGGAACCAGAACACAGCATTTTGTGACTACCTTCCACGCACAGGCAAAGCTCTCCAAGGAGAACAATGGTGTCATTTGAAATATGCAGCTATTCTGCTGCATGCTGCATTCACATACTATCCTCTTCTGTTTCATGGCTGTCAGACCTTTCATTAACGCATCACAGCAACTCTCAGTACTGTGCCTTATGGTGGCTTTAAATGAACCTTCTGGAAAGCAAGTATATTCAATATACTCACTGATATGACAGTGACCATTTGAGCTTCCTGGGATAATTCTTATTCCTGTTCTAGAGAAAGCAGAAAAAGCACAAATTAGGAGAAGTAAAGCAATCTCCAAAATTTCTTAGGGCAATTTCATCCCACAGAAGTGAAAGAAATTTGTACTTTGCAAACTGCAGAAAGCTGGCTTGAAAACAATTTTTTTAACATGTTTTTCAGTTCATGGAGAAATTTGAAGCCTCATGAGTAGAAACATAGTATTTGTGTAGCTTGTTAGAAGCCATACGGCACACGTTTTAGCTATAGGTCAAGTTTTTAACAGCCTGCTCTTCAGTGTATTGGAGCAATATAAATCAGGAGCAGCTTTACTGTGCTTGGAAAGCTAGGACCTGCAGTATAAATCCAAGCTAGCAATATAGTGGTGGCATATCAAGGCTGATAAATAAAGCAATAATGCTACAAAGCAATGATTTTCTCAGCTATTAGAACTGGATACAGCTATTAGAATTGGTTACTCGATTTGCACCTAGTTATTAAAAAATTCTCCCTACTGTTTCAAGAAAAAAAATTCTTTTTTAACGTTTGATTATGTTACATTTTACTAGCAAAACTCTGTAGTATCTCTACGGGGAACAGTATACAAAAGAGCCTCTTTTTTTCTGAAAAGGGCAGTGCAAAACTCTTGAAAAATGAAATACAGTTTTATGCTTGTTAATAAACCTCCTACTCTGATCCAAAGTATGGGGATGAGATTATATTTTCACTGCAGTAGAACTGAATTGCACTTTTTAATTGGGATCTTCAGGTCTTTCTGTAATATATAAAGAAAATAACCACAAAAAGTGAGCTTGAAATGCAGAGGCAGTACCGTATCTCTACCCACGCCTTTGGTTAGCTTTTGGTCAGTGAGGCATTTCTGAGGGGCATTTGCACAGCCCTCCAGACCCCTCAGCTTTGCTAGACTCTAACCTACTTTGTTCTAGCTTTTGCTTAGCTTTGTAATAGTGCGTGGTGCAAGACATGCCTATTTCTGTAACTCACAGTGACAAGACAAGGTTATTCCATGCAGAGCCAGCTGTCTGTGACTGTGGGATAAAAATGCAGCCTGGAGAAGTGGAGGTATGAGACACCAAGCACCCAAATGGTAACACACACTGTATATAGTTCATTCAGGTGCAAAATGAAGAACGAGCAAGATGTACAGCACGTACAGAAATGACTCCGAGCAGATCCTGAAGTGAGAAGGAAAACCCCCATCGACACACTCCTTTCTGTGCAGAACTCAGGATGCTGATGGCTCCCTGCAGCCATCCCTGCTACTGAAACCAGGCAGGACTAAGTGAAACAGCGGGAAGAGGAGGCCCAGAGAGGAAGACATGACAGTGAAAGGTTTGTATGGGTAACATAGTACATTCCAGCATTCCATACGGACAGCATCAAACCTATCTGGTTTAGGGTAATTAAAGTTTTATAATGGTGTCACAACAAAATTCTGTATGTTAATAATTTTATCTATCTCGGTTTTCCATGTCATCTGCTCTTTTCCAACCGAGCAGCAGCATCTGGAAATTATACTGTCATATGGCAAATTTAAGGAGATCTGCAGAGGAAGGATCAATGTATTCATAAGGTGCTTGATTCAATTTTTTTTAATATCCAGAAGCTGCAAAAAAATTTAATTTTTTAGGGCTTCTGTCCTGCAAAATCCAGACTTTTTTCTAAATTAAATTGGACCCAGGGAAAGGAAGAAAATCTCCCTGTAAAGATTAGACAAATACAAAATAGCATTAGAAATGACCTGCTAAATGCTTTATGAAGTCTAATTTCATGATACATCTGCTGCTTAACTAAAACTGTACTACACTGCAAAGCAATGGCAGTTCAATCTGGTCATTTTCCTGGTGCCATTCCTTACAAATGACTTTAACCTTGGGGCTGTATGTAAGGGTCTCTAAAGCAAAAGGGAGTCAGCAAAGATTTGTGTCATGGGAATCCCTCTCCCATAAACAGGGTAATAAGGGAGACTTTGGGGATAGTAGTGGCAGCTGGAGGGAAAGAGGAGTAAACCTATGACATTTTTTAAGGTGTCTCTGTCAGAAGCTCAGAAATGCTGGGTGAGAAAAGCTCCCATCCCTTCCAGCCAGTCAGTTTTCTTCCAAAAGTGAGATAAAATCCAGGACAAAGTGGAAAGGACAACAGGGAAGCATCTTGCTTTGTCATGAAGAGTGGAGAAGCATTTTCAAATAGCATGCAGAGAGAGGCTGATCCAAGGCACCTTTCACAGGCTGTGGAAACGGGGTGCAAAGCCATCCTGGAGGAGGCAATTATGTCTGCAAGACTTCTGGACTGAATTAATTTTGTGCTTTGACTTTCATGGCCAGTTTGGTAGTAAGTGGACCAAGTGAATTTAAAGCACCTGCTGTGAAAGGATAGCTCAAGGCGTTCCTTTGCTGCAAAACTAATTTTCTTTCTCATGCCCATACTCTCACGCACACTTACCCACAGCTTCTTCTGTAATACAGAAACAAATAACACTTGTTTTATTCAATCAGGTCTGTAATTGCATCTATTTGGAGGTTTGCACATCCTTGATAACCCAACCGTGAGGTTACTATGAAAGAGCCTCCTAACTTCCAACAAGACAACAGCATGCTCAAAGCTGTGTTCAATTATGCACAAGGGAGTCTGTGATGTTGTTGTGGTTAAAGAAGAAAATTAACAGCCATAACCAGAACAGATGTATATTGGTGCTGCCAAAAACCCAAGACTTTCTTCTCACTGTATTTGAACTCACTGATTTTGGCTAAGTCATAGAAACAAGTCCTGTAGCACAAAGGGTAGGGGATTGTCTTCCATTGCAGAGACCAGGAAGTAGTATCATGTAATTCCACTTATCAGCTCAACAAGTTTCATACAAACCAGAGCAAAGTCACATGTTTGAGGAGCCTTGGCCACACCCGCTGCTGCCAGAAAGCTGTTCTGCTGCCTCAGATGGATGCTTCATCTAGACAGACGCAACTGGATGTCGGCTGTGCCTGTGGTTCGAGCCAGCTGCGTGCAAACCGCGCTCCAGAAGCCGCGTAACTGCATTAGTGGGGGCTGTGCCTGCGGGGGAGAGGGGCCCTCCAGCCCAGGGTGTGCCGTCACCAGCAGCTACTCTCCTTCAGAGGCAGGACATGTCAGAGCGATGGGGAGGCTGTGTTGGGTTGAAAGTGCAAGTTCCTATGTCGGTTCCTCAAGACAAGCTCATTAACCGCTAAATGTGCCACAAGCCATAGTTTTTTCATAAACATGGTTTTCATGGACACTTCAAAGTGCTCGCAATGCAGTGTTCTTTCCAGATAAAATGTATTTGGTGGCTATAACTACCAGGGAATGATGCTTGGTCTTGGTCAGTTTTAATGCATAGGTAGATTTCTGCCTATGCATAGTCAAGGATTTTAAGCATTTCTACACTTAAAGTTATTCCATCATTTTAAGTGATAAATCACTTGTCTGAATTGCTAAAAATTAATCATCATGACAGCATAGAACAATCATACGATATATTGGTTTCTTAGTAAAATATTTCTGAAAGTTTTTAAATATGCTATTACACGAAGCATTACACTTTAATAGATATAAATAATAAGTGAAACGAAGATAAAAATCGGCATAAACACAGGAGAATAAGTATAATGACAAACTAATGTTGAGAATGCAACTGTCTACTTTTTGTACTTACTGGTTATATCTAGTAAAATAATAATCATAAGGATTTGTTTTGAAAGAAAAGTCTTTTATTTAGAAACTCACTACAGAGCAAATATTTTAAATTTTAAAATAATTACTTGAAGTACTTTTATTGTTTTTCAAAATGAGCAAAAGATTCAGAACAGAGCACAAGAACACACAGAAAAACCAGGAGAAATTTACTCCTGCCTCAAGTAATACTTGTCTTTAAGAAGAAAAACAGTCTACCTCTGCTACAAGTATTTCCAGTGGCAGAGAAGTGAGCTTTAGGAGACAGTTTTCATGATTAGTAGCAGTCAGTTTTTAGAAACACATTTTCTTTTTACTTGAATTTGTCTAGTTTAAGTTTCTGGCCATTGTGATGTTTCACACGGGCAGCTCACACCTGCCTGTCACTGGTTTGCCCAGGTGCAGATTTAGCTGAGACATAGATGCCAAGGGACCAAACCTGGCTCTGCAAGAAGTCAGCCCAAGCCAGCCCACTGAGCCAGACCACTGCTTCAAGGGCTCATCTCGTTCCTCCACGTGTCTGGGGAATCCTACTCTCCCATTATTTCAGACAATTGTTTCAGCAGGCACACTAGATTTTCCTGTTCATTAACCATTCCTGCATCTCTTCTTTCAGTCTTCCCAAATTTTCAATGTTATTCCTTAACTGAGGAATAACTTACTTGATACTCCTCTTTTTTATACATTCACAGATTAATAATGGCTCTTACGGCTGCTTGTCCAGCAGTTTGCAGGGATTTCATGGTCAGTTGGTTTCCATCATAAAGCTGCAGCACTTCCAAGTTTCCTAGTATGCTACGCAACAACATGTAAAAATGCCCTGCCTGCTCTCAATATCTGTTTGTGTAACTATATGAAAAACACCAAAAAATCGTACTCTCTAGACTTCGTTGGTATCCTCACTTTTTCTCAGACAACACAGGTTGTCCAAAGATCTCTGAAGTGAGGGTACAATACCATATTTTTATTAGAATTGCTCCTCATTACTCCAAGAATGAGAAATGTTTTTGCATTATCACAGAAAATATTATCTCCACTAGCTGAACTCCTCCCCAAAAGAGAACAGAAATATGTAATAAGCAATTCTGCCTTTGGCAGATTAAAATTAAAAATTCAACCAATTGCACCTAAAGTGCTCCAGTACAACTGTCAGAAATTCAGATAACTAGAACTCCTTCTGGTGTTCCCAAATTCATTTCCCTTTACTTTCACCTTTCAAAAAATGTTCCCTATGTTTTCTGATTGTTTCTTAATTCTTGCTTTATGATTTTCCACAATATTTCTAGAGAAACTTTTTTTTATTTTTTTAATCACTGGATTATGGGTTTGGCATCTTGTAAAATGCACTTGAATGGCTACTAATTGTTATTTGCATTGTTCTGTTCTAATCCTCTCTACACCTGAATTTGCTAACATTTGGTTTTGAGTTCTTGGAAACTGTTCCTTGTAAACCACCAAGTATGACTGTTCATTGGAATGTTCATTGCACAGATCATATTAATATAATACACATATATAGTAGACACCAGCTAATAATACATTTGAGTTTTCTTTAAAACTTTGGCCTGGGAGTATTCAAGATCATTTGCTACAGAAAAGCAGACTGAAGCCTTAGAGTCCACCAGCTAATCATTTTCTTGCTGAGACTGAAATTAAACAGCTAGGAAATATTTCTTAGCTAGGAAATATTTCTTAACTAGGAAATATTTTAAAAATAGAGAGCACAGTGCTGATGCCTACTGATAAAGAATGAAATAGAATCACAGAATCATAGAATTGTTAAGGTTGGGGAAAATCTCTAAGATCATTGGGTCCAACCATTAATCCAGCACTGACAAGTCCACCACTAAATCATGTCCCCAGGTGCCACATCTGCACGTCTTTTAAATCCCTCCAGGGATAGTGACTCCACCACTTCCCTGCGTAGCCTGTTCCAGCGACTGACCACCCTTTCAGCAAGAGATTTTTTCCTACCTTAAGGCCATTTCTTCTTGTCTTATTGCTTGTTACTTGGGAATTGTCACAGGATGATGAAGATTGAGCCAAAGATGCATTGTAAGTGAGAAAGGGGAGGGAATGGAAAAGCACTAAAAGCAGAAATATATAGCAAAGAGTGTGAATAACTATGTTTCCGTGGTGACTGGCCAAGTAAGGCAACACCTCATAGAAACAAAAGCTAAATTGAATCTTTTATTTCAACTTGTTTAAAGCCAAAAGATTTACTCCAAAACTAAATTGAGCTTTTTGAGATTTCCTCCTTAATTGTTTATTTTACAATACTAGAAAAATTCAAAACCCCATAAAAACTTAGTTTTGGGTTGGAGAAAGGGAAGGTAGATACAGTGATATGTCTTGGGATATAAATGAAGCAAATAATTTATGACAGTCTTTTCTAACAGTTATTATTAAGTGAATATCACATTTTGGACAAGAGAAAATTAAGCCTGGGGAGGCAGCAGCATTCAAATATAGATACACTAGATGAAGGATAAACTTTGCAGCCTTTTTATTTGACAGGGTAGGAAGGAGGTAATCAGTGAATTAATCAGGACAGAGGCTGTTATTGTCAAAATTTTTCCTTTTCCTCTGTGTGTTTGCATGTGTGTTGAAAAAAAATGGAAAATCTCAAGTGGAAGGAAAATGTTGGTAAAAGTAGACAAGGATACAAAAACAGTCTGTCTGACAAGCTGTGGGATTTTAGAAAAGGCCAAAGAGTGTTATCATGAAATGAAAATGTCTCTCCTCATGAGAAGAACTAGTGATGAGCGCATTATTTGAAAAATCAGTGACAAATAGATATTTCAGCAAGAGAAATTACTCGAGAATTAAAAAAAAAAAAAAAAAAGGAACTTTTCCACAAAAGAGTGGATTTTACTGGAAAAAGGAGAAAATTTTGAAGAAACCATTTTTACCTGCTCAAGTCTAAAACTGACAAGGACACTTCCAACTTCTTTGGAACAACAATAAAATAGGATCTATTAGCCCACAGATTTCCAGCCTTATTACTGACAAGAGATCATAACATCTTTATGAGATTTTTATGTGCAAACAATGAAAGGAGGAAAAACTCAAAACCTGTCTTTCAGCAGGATGTATATGGCTTCCTAAGCCAGCCTTTTCCAACAGAAGGATTGCAAAATCGTTAAATCACTGTCTGCTTGAAGCACTAGGACATGGGTAAGCTTGAGCTGAAATCTGAAAGGAAGAGTGTATAGAAAACACCCTCAGACAACTTTGCTCTCACTTCCTTCAGAAAAACGACTGTATTTCTAACAAGATGCTGTCCAAAGTTCATTATAAGACATTAAACAAGGTTCTACAGAGGTAACACACCCTGGGAAGGGGCTTCCTGCCCCCTCCAGCATTGCTGTGGGAAAAGCAAGACCTGAGTGGCAGCTGCCTTGTGAAGGGAGTTCAGCTCCTGGGCAAGTGATGTGGTGCTGGATGAACGAGAAGGTCTCGGTCTCACACAGGTCAGTAAGAGTGCTGCAGCTAAAGTCCTCAAAAAACCCTTACCAAAACCTGTCCAACACAAGGAAGCCTGGTGGCTTAGGAAGCACAAGCAGAAGATGAGGTGGGATTTTCTTAATGGGATTTTGAGGTTATGTTCACTTAAAATTCTGGAGGCAGGTTGTGCTTACAGCTGTTGAGTTATTGCCAATTAGTTAATTCCCAGTTACAATCTGGACAGCATCTTTTCATTTTCATCAAACTGTGAAGCCACAAGCCTTTCTTTTTTGATTAATGTCCTTATAGGCACATGCTACATGAGTCAGCATCATTCATATGTTGAGAGCTTGAGGCAGGTACAAAATGCACCATTAAAAGGTTCATGCCAAGATCATGTATTACACCAGGTTTCTTTCAGGAACAACAGTACTTTCTGCTTTCTACATAAATATTTATTTTACAGTAAATATTTGATTTTAAAATCATTAGGATTTAACAAGTCCAAATGATTATACTGAAGTGGGTAGTGGCTAAATCATATGAGAAATTTGTACAAACATACATAAGCCAAATTTTTGGGGAAGAAACTGCTGCCTACTGAAAAATGAATATGTAACTACAGTTATTAAGACTAGTATAAATTTTTGTGTGCTTATATAATGTGCAAATATCTTTAAAATACATTATTCAATAGAGTTGCTATTTTTGTTTACGTCTACTTTCAGTAGACTCAGGAGAACAGCAAAAAACCACAGATTATTTCATTACTTGCTCACAAAATACCACATCAATTCTAAAAAAAAAATACTTCAGCCATTATTTCAGTTCCTGCTCCAATGACACGATAATTTTCTCACCATCATTCGTTTTAAGAGACCTCAGACAGGGGTTTTGCTTTTCCTTTCTGCCCGGGCTGCGTCCATGAGCGATCAGGCAGCACCATCTGCTGGACAGTGTTCTCCTCCCTAGGACACCTCACTGCCTTTTTTCCAAAAAAATTTGGCAACCGGGGGAGGCAGACAAGAATCAGCTGAAGTCTGTGCGAGATCAAACGTTCCCATGGGTCTCTTGGATGCTGACTTTTACCTCAGATAACGTGTAAGATTCATTAAGTAAAAGCTAATTTTTGTTCAGTTTCACAGAGTTATTTCAAAATAATTAAGGTAACTTAAAATAATAGGATTTTCCATGCCTTCTAGAAAGATGTACGATCACTCAGAGTGGTGTTTATTATTATTTCAAATAGGGAAAAAATGGGATATTGCCTATTATGGGTTGCCAGACATCACATCTCAAAGCTAGCCAGATATAGAAAGCAAATAAAAAATTAGCAGAGGACTTTCCAGCAGGGTGTGCATATGTTTTGTAACATCTGAGCATAATCCCAGGCAAAAACCTTTTTCCACCATCTATTCATTACGAAACAGGCACTGTCTTTCATCTGCCATGTGAAATCCTATCTATAATCTTGACACCAGATGTCACCAGCTGACCAGTTAAAAACTGCAACTTCGTGGAAAGAAACCACTCTACTGCTGGGAACCCCACACATATTTAGTAGTAAAGAGCCTAGCCTCTACTAAATATTGTTTTGTTGCTCATAGAGGAATATATTTGGTGTGCACCAAATCCCTCTACAATCATTTTAATCTTTCATCGATGTTAAGAATAGACCTAATGTAATTTAGAAGGGAATAGGATGGGAGACATGGCCACATACTAGAACAGTTGTTAAAAATAGTAAACCAGCAAAACATATAATCTATTTGCATTCATGAGAAGGAAATAAAAATGTTGAGATTCTTCTGTTTGAGGTACTATGCAAATTGACAAGGAAGATTTTGTCCCACACATTTCTAGGGGTTTGATTGCTCACCAGATTTCTACTTGAAGGTCAAATAAGCCAGAAGTTATTTCATCTCCTGCTGCTGCTCATTCCTGCATCTACAATCACCTCTCTTTCTGCTGGCAAAGTCAATTATGAGGCCAAACTGCTCTGAGGAGCTTATTGCTTTCTGCTGCTGTTGGATCATTTTCAGCTTGGATTAAGTTCCCAGTTCAGTTTTCCACACAGACAACACAAACTTGTGGTGGCATAAGATTGCAGAGACAGGACAAGCAAATCTCCGTTCATGGATAATATAGAGGCAACACACAAATCAACAGAAAAAATTTGGACAGGATGACGTATCAGTGATGGCAGCAACTGAGCCTCTGAGTATCTCCCTCTCTCTGGTGACTCCTAGTCCCCTCCCTCACTAACACAAAAAAACCCCAAATCTATTCCAAGAATGAAAGCTTAAAGCTCTTACTCCAAAATGTTACGTCTAGTACGAGATGTACATTTTTATTATATCACATGCATGAAGAAAAAAATTATTTGATTAAATCCTTTGCCTTTACAATAATTACACAAACAAGTTCAGTCACAAATCGCTACCAGAAATACCTGACATATTCCAGTCTTTTTAAGAAAAAGGAAAATATTTTTGAAAAATAAAATAGAAAAATTCCAAATAGGGAATTCTAAATAATAATTTCAAATAAAAATTCTAAATATAGGTTTCAGAGCATAACGTTGCTAAAAATAATGCTGGGAACAAATCCTTTTCCCTCAGCCAAGTTTGCTGAGTTGCTGTAAAAAATAAGACTGCATCACATTGGGGCTCTAACTATAAGTATACATCAGTAACGAGCTTACATCTAAAAGCAAAACTGAACAGTAAATATGGTAGTGGAGCATTAAGCATTATGGATGGACATGCTTCTATCTGAGGTTGCCAAAAGAAACCCCAGAACATATTTCGGATTTTGAGAAGACTGCAAGGAGGTCAGTCGTATAAAGAAGAGAAGGCAGTTGAACAATGTTCTGTATGGTCTCACACCTTCAGAGATTACACCCTTTTTTTCAATTTATAGAGTCTGTTCTAGGATATGAAGACATCCTAAGAACTTCGTGGTGCAGCTCCCTAAGTGAAAGAAGGTGCCTGGGAACCAAACAGGAACAGCAATCACCTGTACAAGCTGAAGGCTGGAGTGAGAAGTTGCGCCATGGAAGTTGTTCAGGAAATGCCTTCCCTTCTGATTTGTTAACTTGGTCCCTTGTTGCTGATCAGGCTTTAGAGAACTTGTCATCAGACTCACAGCTCAAGGCTCTCACATCAGGAAAAATCTCTTTTGGGACCACCTCTGGGAGCTACTACACAAACAAGGGAAGTCCGTGGGGATGTAGAATGAAAAAATTGAAGAGATGGAAAGAAAAATAGAAGCACCCAAGGACAAGAAGAGTGGGAAGTCATAATTACTGCTCTGATTACAGTGTTTTGAAGTGGTTGAGATTTTGTGGTAAAAAAGATCACACTGACCCAGCTAGAGGAACAGGGGGCATGTGGTGGACTGCATCCAGAAAGCAGTAAAAAATTATTCTTTCCATAAAATTATTTTAGAAATAAGATATGCTGTTACTAACTGAGAGTCACTCACACAATCAGCAAAAGAAACCAGAGACTTAAGTGGTGGCAGAAGTTAGAAATCAGGAGATGACAGGCTTAATATTAATACAGCCAGTTTTGAAGACTTCTGAATGTAAATCAGTGCAGAACAGACTGCTGTCTTACATAGATTTTGTACTGTAAGGAAAACTAAAATTGGGATTTCTGTCTGATAAAAATATGAAAAGTGTTGTCTTGACAACCTTCATTCAGTTTTAAAACTGGTCTCTTTTTTTTGTTAACTTAAGGGGCTTAAGAACATTTTAAAACCAATAATAGTTTCTTTTCCAACAGTTTGTACCAGTTTAATCAAAATGCAATTAAACTAAATTTTGATTCTGTTTGATGTGACTGATATTTGGCCTAATATACCCATTTTCATTTGCAACCAGTCAGCTGTGTAGTTTAAATTACTAAGGAACATGTCCCTGGGTGTCGCGCATTAAGCCTCATATCATGGCTATTGTGTGGTTTCATTTATTATCTGAGATGCAACTATGGTGATATTAACACAAAGAAATTTTAAAAACCCTGATTGATACAAAAAACAGGCAGAATAGCCAAGCATAATGCAAAATTAGTATACTTTTAAAAGATCTATTGTTTTCCCTGTTATGTTTCTCTTTCATATGTCTGTTATGTTTATCATTTAATTAGTGCATGTTCCACTCCTTTGCCTTTTATCTCCAGTCTCCAAATCAGACATGTTTCTCATGAAATCAATACTGGTTTTAATGCCACAAGTGAATTTATTAGCAGCATCTCTATGGAAGGGACATGGTTAAATGAGAGACGTACAGGAATATTTATCAGCACTCTGCAGTTGCCTACTCATTATGACCTGATGCAAAACTCAAAAGTCAGCTGTAGGACTCCAGTTAATATCAGTGGGATTTAGACCTGATTATCAATTAAGCTAAATAAAATCCAAAGAAAACTCACCAAGACAGATCATCTTATCTACAATACCTTACAGTATTATAGCTACTGTCTGATTTAAATCTGCTTTTAAAAGAAAACTTTACCTTAGAAGGTTGCATATTGTGTAGCATTTTTCATAGAGCAAATCTGAAAGAATGTGATCAAAAACCTGCAATACGATTGAAAGCTACAGCTCTGGAGAAATGTTAAGAATAAGAAACAAAATATCAGTAAATCTCATGATAGAAAAACTGCTGTCAGGTTCCTGGGATGTGTTAATTAGTTTTAATGCCAGTTGCTCAAAGATGATGATACTGTAAAGTCATGAGGTCAGTTCTTTGAGAGTATTTAGGCACATGAAGATGTAAATAGGTACTTAGCAGAATTTTCAAAATGCATGTTTAAACCCGGAGTACTTTCACAAACTTTACTCCTAGGTTTGTGCATCAAAAGCCTTTGGAAAGCCAATATTGCCTCAGCTAGATCATGTTTATCCATATGGCTATTGATCCCTTCAAAGAAACTCAAGAATTCTACGGCACAGGACTTACCTTTATATAAGCCATGCTGATTCTTCCACACTATATCATATTGACCCTTGAACCAATCCATTGTCCTCACAGTTTCTTAAAATTATATGTATTCTTAGGATCTCTACACATTCGACACATGCACTGACTTCTGTAATGTGTTATTAATTTCATACTATAAGTTAATTTTATACTGTAAGTTCATCAGGTCAGTATTTGTCTCTTGTAAAAAAACAGCACTTAACAGGTAACAAATATAAATAATATAGCGTGAGAGATCAGTGCATTTCTCCTTTAAGCTATTTTTCTGGTTTTTAACTTCAAGTGGATTAAAAAACATTCAGAAACGCTCAAATGCTTTCGATAACATAAGAAATAATATAATGTGATATTGTTACATGAAAGTGACTTAAACTATGTGAGGCCAATATCCCTGCTGGATAAGAAGAATAAGAAAGATTGGGAATAGTTTATGCAGTCACCCATGCCATAAACTGAGCTCCTCGTGTTCTAACTTCCCCAGATGCATCAGTGGGGACAAAGTGACCGTTTACAGCCCTCTGCACTCCAGTATCCTGGAGACCAAGCACTAGGCAGCCACCACCTGCAGAGTAGATGTACCCAGGAGGGGTTTGAAAATCAACATTTTTCAGAAGAAAGAACCATAATTACTCCATTTTATAGAACATGAAAAAGATGTACAGTATGACATCTTGTTAAAGATGAGAGTATAATGCCAGGATTAAATTCTGGAAGTTCCTGAATGTCCAGACCCTTTTCAGTCTATTTTGCTATCTTCTGCCTTATTTTGTTCATGATTATTGTTCTTTTAATACTTTTAACTTTAGAAGAAAATTACACTGAGATCTGACTTATCTCACACAATAAAATGCACACGTAACTCCATTTTCATTCATAGTTTTTATTAACAAAAAAGTGAGAGAGGCTTACACACAAGATTTAGGTTTTGTTTGTGAGGATGCTCCAATCAAAACACAGAACTCAGCCTGAACCTTGCTGGTGAAAGCTTGCATGTGGTCATTCCTCCTCAAAATGAAGGACTTACTTCAGACGGGACGATGTATTCATCCTGACCAGGAGACCTCTCCACATGGAGGAGTTAGTGACCCATACTAACTTAGTTAAGCTGAGCAGGCAGCTAATGTGCTACATATCCAGCATGACCTTAAGGTTGGGCTGGGCTGAACCAGATTCCTTGGCTGCAGGACAACCTCAGCCATCTCACTGCAACACTGGAACTTGTGGGCACTCCCACCTGGTACCTGCAATTACACCACCTGCACGACTTTGCCTTTATCTAAAAGCACAGGAAGAAGTTCTCACCTGAATATCCTCTATGTGTTATTTTCTCATAAGACAAGTATATAATAGCTCATATGTCTAGAAAGTAGAAACCTCTGTCTATTGAAGGGGTATGGAGGGGTATGCCATGGAAATACCCATTCGGGATCTCTCTGGTGCTGTAAGTGTGCTCAGCATCTGAAGGGAATTTTCTCACCATCTACAGTCTTGTTTTTATGATGTCTTATTAAAGACCAATTTCATTAAGTCATTTGTTATCAGTTGTTTCTTCAGAACGCTGCACCATCTCTTTCTCACCTCCACAACTCTGGTGCTAGTAAAGAACAGATTTACAAATTAGTTTGCACTGATTTTAGTAAAATTATAAATTAAGATATAACTTTTGTTTCCACTTGTGCCAGGAATTCTTTAACTCAAAATGTACCTCTAAATCTGATACCTGAGTCATTGTGCCTTTCACTGCTCATTTTTTTCATCTCATGAAAGGAATACCCAGCTACTTGCCTAAAAAGGTACTGTGTAAAAAATATACTGAAGATGTAAGGTGCTATGAAGCACAAAACATTGTCATTGGAAATTTATGGGGTACATTTGTCAGTCTGGAAACTGCTGCTCAATAATGTTGTGCAGCCATAAATAGACCATCATGCTGCCTTCTGAAGCAACTTCACAGGTTTGGAAAGACTCCTCAAGCCCTTCACACTTGATTTGCTTCTCCAGTTATGAAGTTCTTCAAAGACAACTTAGCCTAGATGTGACAGCAATGAGCCAAGTAACTAAAGCACAAAAATTGAGAAACGAAGCTTTAATTTAAAGAACAGGTGGAAGCTCCACATTTACCTCTGCCAGGGACAGCCAGTGTGCCCGGCAGCAGGGCATGCCTTTAGTAAGACAGAACCTTTACTTTAAAAATGTGCAATCAGGTCTATTAGGGAAAGCATCAATAATTAAAGTTAATGCCTGGAAACTGGCATCAGCTATGGGCATAATGACTCAAGCTCTTGGAGACCCATTCATTACATTCAACTACAAAAGCTAGAAGTTATAAAAAATGCATGAATAAATTCTTTAAGTATTAACACACTACTTCTTTAAATGTTTGTTCTGACCCAGGTGGCACTACTCTGACTTTTTCTGCAGATTCTTTTCACTTAAATGACCTTAGATTATTGTAGCTGTCACTCAGGATTAAACAAATTACTCTCTTAAAAATGTATTATTGAAAGTTCCTACTCAGTAAGAATCAGAAAATGCTCTCTGGCATCCTCTCTTTAAACTCATTATAAAATATTAGATTCCACAGCAAAGTTTATAATCTTAAATTTTAGTCTTTTGAGCTAGATATGCCATTTGCTAAATTCCCATCTGGGCTCAGCAAAATTAAGCAAAAACAAGCTAAGAATTACAGAAGAGGTCCCTGTTTTGTGTCTCCAAACCTCACCAAAGTGAAGCAGGTAGACAAAGTTCCACAGCACATCTTTTGTTCAGGCGTGGTAGCAATCAAGTGTCTTCCATATTAAATCAACAACAATAATAAATAAAAAAAACTTTATGGAGGCTTGGGTATTTCTCATGTGGTAGAATGAAAACTTTTTGTTCCGAGATTTTTGGGTTTAAGTTTCTAAACTACATTTATTTCCTGTTTTGCTTAAGTTTGCTTTTAGGATGATATTTCAGGATTCCCCACTGATGGGTTGATTTCGGTGTTTTTTTCTTCCCTGGTAGAGTTTGACTTCTGAAGTTTATAAATTCACAGACTCACAAGTTGTTAGGAATAATTCTCTACTTCCTTCCACACTTGAACTTTCCTTTTCAGAGCAAGGGGGGTCAGTAGCATTCTGCTGGTGAAAGAAGAGTCAGATGTTTCAAAAAAAGAGAGTTTGAACCAATTTGTTTCTGCTCTGCAACCAAATACCCAGAAATTGCAAGCTACACAACATTCTTTCTCAAAAAGTTAATCTTAAAAAAAAAAACAACTCCAAAAAACCAAACTTAACATCTGGGGAAAAAGTAACTGAACAAGTTACAGCTGTATTATATTACTTTATCCAAAACAGAAAGAGAAATATGGACATTATAGAAAATAGATGTCTTGATTTAGAAGGCATATAGTGAAAATTTAACTATTTAAAATAATCACTATGTTTAAACACTGCTACCAAGTTTCAAAAAGATCCAGTTCTCCCGCTCACATACCACTGCATTTGTTCTAGGTTTTATGGACCACCCATCTCTTACATGTCTCAAGTTCAGACTTGACCATTATTGACCATTGGGTCATTATCCTACCAGCTAAATGTTACAGCATTTTCTTGTTACCCCATTGTACATTCATGAGTCAATCACTGCTGATATAGTGCAGTACCATTTTTTATTTCCAAATATGCATACAATGGGTTGGAGGTTTAAATCCCATTTACATCCTCCTCTGCAAAATCATGGGGTTGAGTACTGTGATAGATTGAGAAAGCTTGCTGGTTCTGTAAAGCACTGAAGTCTCAGTTTCCACTGAAATTAATGATGGTTGAAAGACACAGTGCACATCCCTGACTCTCAGAATCAGGCTCAGAAAGCGGCACAGGGGGAATTCCTTCTCCACAAAACAGACAGCCGAGAATGTAACCAAAAGGCTTCCTATAATGACTTAACAATTCACTTCTTGTAACAGCAGCAAGAATCTCGTGTCAGAGTTAATTTTGATAAAGGGAAATGTAGTAATGTGCTCTCTAACTCAAATCTCCTTGATGAAAGCACATTATCTCAGCATTATCAGCAGCTGGGGAATGGTATGAAGAGGGGCTCTGGACAGAAAAGTGGCTCTGTAGGAATGACACCTTTGTATCACACAATACTGATCTTACATACTGGTATAAGCTGCTGCACTACATTTGTTTATCTTATTGGCAAAACCACAAAGACACCATGTTTTCACTACTGTTAGTACCAGAGAACAAATCCAGTTACATAAGAATATAAAGGATTCATTTCTCAGTAAGCCTGTTCATATTTTAAAATAAATTCCAAACATATGTATTTTTAATCAGCAACAAAAAAGGTAAATTTATATGCAGATTTCTGTGAGAACATCCAAGAGTGACAGTAAAATATTACGCATTTTTATTCAGAGATTAAGGGAAATGCTGCAGTTTCTTATCAACACCAAAACTGAACAGCTTAATTATGTCATTTGTTACCTAGTTACTAACCTAGTCAGTAGGTAAGAAAAACTTAGTGTATGTAAAGGTGATAGTGTGGCCCAGAAATGTCTTTACAGCTGAGATTAAAACATGAGAGTTACAAATTGCATGTTTGTAATACTTCTTTAAAATAGAACTACACTTTAACTCAGCACGGTAATTTTACTTCACTGACTCTCGTAAGACATCTATGAAATTTTTCATTGAGTTCCTGAAGAATTCACATCAGCAATCTACACAGCTGTTTAATAAACTCATAGAACATTTGCTGCGATAACTAACTGATCATTAAATCTAATTATACTGTATACCTTATTTATTTAAAAGCAACAAGAATGATAAGACAGCTAAAATTACAGAAGATTGTCATTTAGCATTAAAACCAGACACTGTCTGACATTCATGTGACTAACTATAGGAAAACTCAGAGCCTAACCTATGCACATAACTTCTTTAGAGACCACTTGGAAATGAGATAAGATTAGGATATATCCTATTTTGACTCCAAAGGCATTTTATATATGGTTTGAAATCCCTTTAATGGACTCTCCTACACCCTCAGTGACTGCTTTGGCCAGGAGTAAAATGGTTGCCTTTAGGGGTGGGGAGGGTCTGACAGGATTTAGGGACCAGTACTTTGGTACCTAGAATCGTGAAAGACACAGCACTTCTGGGTATCAGCCCAGAGAGCAGAAAATTATCACAGTGTGTTCAGAATCACAACTCCGAGAACAGACTAGTTGCCCATCCTGACAGTCTTGTCTTATCTCTTATGAAAAAATATCCAATGAAAATGGTTCTAAAATGAGCCAGCAGTGCTTATTAGAGAGCATCCAAAGGAGGGGAAACAAAGATGATAAAGAGCCTTGAGGGGAAGTCGTATGAGGAGCATGGTCTCTTCAGCCTTGAGAAGAAGAGACTGAGGGGAGAACTCATCGCAGTCTACAGCTTCCTCATGAGGGTAAGAGGGGCAGGCATTGATCTCTTCTCTGTGGTGACCAGTGACAGAACCTGAGGGAATGGCCTCAAGAGGTGTCAGGGTTGGTTTAAATTGGATATTAGGAAAAGGTTCTTCACCCAGAAGGTGGTTAGGCACTGGCACAGGCTCCCCCCAGGAAGGTGGTCACAGCACCAAGCCTGACGGAGTTCAAGAAGCATTTGGGCAACGCTCTCAGGCACATGGTGTAACTCTTACGGTAGTCCTGTGCAAGGGCAGGAGTCGGACTCAATGATTCTCCTGGGTCCCTTTGAACTCAGGATATTTTATGATTCTCTCTCCATTCCTCTCTACAGTATTTACATATAGAATCATAGAATCAACTGGATTGGAAAAGACCTCTGAGATCATCAAGTCCAACCCCTGATCCACTACCACCGTGTTTACTAGACCATGACACTACGTGCCACATCCAGTCTCATCTTAAAAACCTCCAGGGATGGTGAATCCACCACTTCCCTAGGCAGCCCATTCCAATGTCTGATTACTTTCTCTGGAAAAAATTTCTTCCTAATATCCAACCTAAACCTCCCCTGGCAGAGCTTAAGATCGTGCCCTCTTGTCTTACTGCTGGTTGCTCAGGAGAAGAGACCATCCCCCACCTGACTACAACCTCCTTTCAGGGAGTTGTAGAGAGTGATGAGGTCTCCCCTGAGCCTCCTCTTCTCCAGGCTAAACAACCCCAGCTCCCTCAGCCTCTCCTCATAGGACTTGTGTTCAAGTCCCTTCACCAGCCTGGTTGCTCTTCTCTGGACCTGCTCCAGCGCCTCAGTATCCTTCCTGAACTGAGGGGCCCAGAACTGGACACAGTACTGCAGGTGTGACCTCACCAGCTCTGAGTATGGGGGAAACACTAAAGCAATATAATTTCTTTAACACTGTATTCTGCAGCACAGGAGATTACTATATCACATTTACTACTTTCATAGTTTTTTGAAGAACGAGAAACTAGTTTTCAATGTTTTGGCGGAATTGTTTTTTTAAAAGAAGTCCACAAAACCATGACCATCATGAACCAATACACTTTGCTAAAACATACACAGTGTTGCCTTTGACATTTTCAGATCGAGCTGCATTATCGTAGAGTAGTTTGACCATTATTCAAAGCTTGATTTACCTCTGAGAATATTAAATATTGACTTTTACTTGCTTAGTATTGACAAAAGAGTCTGATTAAAAATACTTAACTTTTTATACCCATCTAGAACCATTATTTGACTCCATTAAATAATTCTGTGAAGTCTCTCCTTGCTTTCCTGTGTATATCATTAAACATACCAATAACCAAAAGCACTCTGGGCTATCACTGAAGACCACAAAGTACCCTATAGATACACTGCAATGTTCTAACAGGGTTGGTAAGTTCCCCCATTTCTCCATTCTCGACAGAGATGAATCAAGTTTCTTACTTCAAAGTTCGCTACAGAGAACATAATCAATTAACTCCAGTACCTGGCACATCATGATATAAAAACTACTGCTTTCATTAGAAGAGAAAATCACTGGGAAAATAGGATTAGAAAACTACTTAGAGAGACTTCTAGCCTCAGGGACTCATCTTTTGAATAATGACTAGGTCACTTAAAAATGCCTTCAGTAAATAGCTTAGAAGTATAAAAAAGAATCCTAGATGGGGAAGTAAAACTGTTCCTTGTCTGTAATTTTAAAAAGAAAAAGAAGTCTTCAGCTTTATATCTAAAAAGACTTCTATGTCAAATTGTAGTACAAAGTCTACCCCAGCTTGCCGTTTCTTCCTGTACAGATCTTTCTCTAGATCTAGAACAAGTGTTGCTGTGCATGGGGCAGTAATGTCATATACATGAGTTTTCCCATTCATCAATAATATAAACTGTGCACACCAAAATTATCAGATACCATTCATGAATATACATTCACATGTGCAAAAGTGTATATTTCACTATTTTGACACTATAAATATTATTCAAGTCTTAATAAAAAGGAGAGCAAATAATTGTCGAAGTACTGACCTACCTTCTTTGCCTTTGAAAACAAAACCTTGAAGATATTAAGGGCTTTTTAATATTTTTTTTTAATTTGAAAGTACCTACACAAAGGTAGCCTCTTTAGCTTTCAGAGGCAAAAGTCTGAGCTTTGAAACTTTCCCTGTTTCTGAATTTTCTGAACAGTATTAAATGCATTCACCTTGGTGCATGTGCTTGCCTTATAATAATGGTTCCAACTTCACACTTAAAAGACACATATATAAAAGCAAAAAACTAAACATGATGCAACATCATCAGTAAATAATTATAAAATGTTGGCAGCAAAATTTAGACATCGGAACACTTCTTAGAAAATCAGGCATAAAATTCCCTCACTAACCCTTTATTAATGGCTAAATGGCTAGCATGCCTATTTTCATGTCATGCTAGGGTCAGAACAGCCCACAAAGTCACTGACATGTTCACCTCTCCTGTACAATTACTTTCAAATAAAGCAATACCAAAACACTTGATTAGTAACTTGCATTCACATTTACTCCGGATGTTCTCCAACACATCAATCACTCTTATACATTTAGACATGTGAATATCAATTTTCATACAAAACATTTTCACACAGCATTCTAAAAGCCTACCTTTTTTTTTTTTTGTACTAAGATATTGATCTTCAAGGTCTTTCAAAAACCTAGAAATGGAAATAGCAAAGTAAATGAAAAAATGCACTTATGCTGTTTAGAGACATGTCACAAATGCAGGCCACCCTTTCAGAAACGTTTACAATGGAGCAAATTCTCCAGTATAGTGGGTCTCAATATCCACAGAGGCACTGCAATTTTTCAGAGGAGCAGAGTGCCTCAGTTCCCTTTGATCCCATCAGTAGACAGGTATACCTGCACCTTTTAAAAATGTATACCTATATATTTGTTTTCATAGTAAGTCCTGGAATGGCAGATATAGGCTGAATCACTAATATTAGTTACATGACTATATGTGCTTATGATAAAAGAAATACTAAAACCAGTCATTTGTTTAATAGCTGCTATGCTAAGCAATACAGTTGGGATCTATTTGGCTGCAGAACTGAGTGTAAATATGAAGCGATTTGTTTACAGCAAGAGCAGGCATGTACTTTCCACCTCTTACCCTACAATGTCTTGGATCATGAATGCTATTCAAACGCCAAATAACTTACCAGATCCGAAGGTTTGATGAGTCCCTTAGTCTCATACTGCTAGCCCAGGTTCCTACAGTCTTCATCCATCCTCACCACAGCTAAGGCATAAACATGTTCTATTGTCCCACAAAGCAAGAGAAAGAAGCACAGAAGAGATCTATAGCTTGACGAATTTTGAGGTGTGGTTTACTAGATAAATACTGAAATGTTCTGTTCTTCCTCAGAATTGCATCTTTAAAAAGAAATCCAAATTTTTATTAATAAAGGGCTTGTGAAAGCTCACAGAACACACAAGAATTGCCTGAAGGGGCACTGTGGTGATGCTGAGCTCTGCTGGAAATTACTCACTGGCAAAAAAAGTCTGCAAACAGCGCTTTTGTTGGCTCAGTCAGAACTGTACTTGACTCCTATTGTAAACTTTGTGCCAGTTTGGTTTGTCTAGTTTCGTCACCTCACATCTTTATCTTGTTAGGTCCGTCAGTGCATTAAAAAACTATTCTCCTTGTTTGAAAGTCTCTTTTGCCACATATTCCTTCACTTTCTTTGAATGGGGTGCATACTACCCATTGTATGTCCTACTCCTCTAGTTCTTTAAGAGAAATCACTCACCTTTGATCATCCCCAATTCAGGACCCCCTGGGAGGGCGCTCTCACATCTGAAATGTAAGGGCACAGAGAAACAAGTTATACCAGCTATTGCCATGCCCACCTCATTGTCATCTGGCCTACAATTTGCTATCTCTCATCAAAGTGCGCACAGGACCTTCCCATCTCACATCCTTCTTATAAAAAGCAAAAGGGAGGGGGTTTCAACCTTCATTTTAGCTAAGAAGAGGAACAAGTGGTGATGCTAGCCAGGTCTGCCTCTTGGAAGAAAAGGAAAGTGGAGGAAGGCTCAACCTTTCCAAGGTCTGAGGAAGAAACTGGTGAGGGTGCTACTATGAGAATGAAGACAGTTGCCAGTACAGGCTACTGGTAACAAATATTGATGGTAAAAAGTAGTAAGAGCATTTGTGGGTCCAAAAGCCTGAATAGTCCCTAAAACTACCTACCACTAACACAGCATGAGCCTAACTGGAAATTATCTCATCAATGTGAGCCATGAGACTTCCCCTAATTAACACATTCACCAAATTACAACATGTTTGTTAGAACAGACCAGTGATTATAGTGCCAATTCTGTGAACTGACAAAAAAAAAACAGCTTGGAAAAATTTTTAACTGGGAACATTAGAGCAGTGATATCTACTTTAATAGTCACCTTCATGACAAATGAGACAGCTGGTGGTGCAGTCTCTTAAAGGAGGCAATATTTGTCAGTATTTGCCAAATGCTGTAGACCAATCCTTATCCTTACAGAAAAGATTTATCCTATTTGTGCAACTAAACAAAAACTTATTAACTCTAAAAAGCCTGTTTATTTTGTATCCACTAAAAATTGGAATCTAAATTTCTTTGCACATTTTTTTAATATAAGGGGATTCCTCTGTTTACATAAGGATGTTAAAACTTAGAGTGCATAAAAAACATCAGGTTCCTCTATGTCTTTCTTATCATGCTTAATTGTGAGAAAAAAACCCCTCAGTAACCCTATAGACATTGTCTTTGAACTAGTTTGAAAGTCAAAAACACTCCTCCCATATTCAGAAATGTCTTCCATCTTGAATATTCAGTGCCTTGGTATCAAATAACTGTTTTCATGCATCCTTAACTACCTCATTTCACCCTTGTTCTTTCTCTTCCCCCTCTGCAGAATGTTTTCCCCAGTAAAATAACAGCAAAGATTCAACCCAAACTGCTGCTTCAATATGAGATATAGTCTCAGTTCTCTCAAAGTACCAGCATATTTAAGTACTCTAGTGTTTATGTCTAACAATATATACTGAAGGGCCAAGTTTACCCAGAGTATACACACTCCTAGTGTCCAATACTGTCATCTGCTCTTCTTTCACACCACAGCAAAGACTGCCAAGTGCAGGTCCCTCAGGATTGGGAAACTGATATCAGCTAGATTAGCGCTCTTATGCTCCAGGCAGGAATGACAGCTCCAAGTGCAATAGCCTAAAACGTCAGAACTATCAATAATGGCGCACACTCCAAGCAAATGCTCTTTCTCCTTCTAAATGATATTTGCATAAATGCAATGGTTATGCATATGGGGCAGCAGCATTACTGGATTAATAATTTATCAGAGAAATCTATTTTACTTACCTGCCTGCAGTCTTGCTGGCTTCTTTGCTCTGAGCAACTATTCAGTAAATACTTCAGCTTTTCAAAATCTTTGTTCTGAAACAAGGAGAATATGCAAATATAATACTCTGCAAGTATGTGGGTTGCACCCCACCTTTCCCCATGGACACTTACAGTATTTTAATTTTAAAAGCTTCTACAGTAGCTAAGGGGAAATATCTGAGATATGATTTTTTCTTCAGAAAAGTACTGAAGTACATTTTAATCTATAAAATAGATTCTTTACAAAATACAATAATATACAGGTCGTGAAATACTTAACAGAAAACAGTTTTATTTGAATGCTTTCTACTGTGCAAATAAAAACTCAGCCAACAGCTACAACCTTCAATTTTGAGTTTTACAAAATAGCTAATTTTTCACTACAGAGTCCACGTCTCAAATGTGTCAAGCTTTCTGATGTGATTTATTTTCTTTTTGCTCCTTCAGGAATATAGGATAAAGTGGAAAGAATGTCCTGTGATCTGTCCAGGCAGATCACCACATCTGGACACTTCTCTTATAAGTGAAGGAGGCAGCACATATATGCAGGGTCAACCAGATAAGCAGACTACAACAAAGTTGGGCAATGAATGGGTAAAATGAGGAATAAGTCTCCGTGGGTAGACAGCATCTGACAACATTTTGTGTCTGACACTGCATACCACAAAACTGTCTAGAAATTGTAATATTTAACAAGATAAAAAGTAACACAGCCAAAACAACGTGTGAGGGAAGAAACCATATGCTTTGCAGAGATAAGTCATGGATGCACATGTTTTAAACTGCCTATTTTAAACAATCCTATTGATACATTGCCCACTTGAGGGAGTACACACGGGTTTCCAAGACATTTCTCTGAAAAGAACTAGAGAGACTGACATAGCTAAGGCTGACACAGGGTAAAAAGGAAATTCCTCCCATGAACATATGAATAGGGCAAAGAGAAGGAACAAAAGACAGAAACAAATGGTTAGTTTTCAAAATTTAAAAACTTCAGGTCCTTCAGGCACTATTGGAACTTAAACTGTCCAGTACATGCACAATGAACTGGAAAAGAAAAAGGAGTAAATAATGAGGTAACAAAATTTACTGAGAATACAAAATTTTCCTGATTAGAGATATAAGGAGAATGTAAACACGTTATGGTCTTTCAGTTTGCAAATTAAATTACTAAGGGCAAGGGCACAATAAAAGCCTACAAAATCACAAACCATTTGGAAACAGAAAGTAACCATTCACTACTTCTTACAACAGAAACATGAGAAGATGTCCAAAGACACTTTCTGATAGCAGGTTTAAAATTGAAAAAAATGAATCCTTTTTTATCCAGCGTATTCACAGAATTACGGAGCTCACTGCCAAAGGATGCTAAGGAAGACAAAAGGAAAAATAACTTAAAAATAAAATTAGATAATTTCATAGAAGATAGGTCTACTGATGCCTACTAAACATAATGGATTGAACACAATCTCAGGCTTAGAATGTCCTTAAGGCACTGATTGCCAGGATCCAGCTGAGTTTAGGAAAGACCACTCTGCATGGTCCCAACTTGGATTCTTTCTGTATTGATATTCTGCATCAGAGTTGAGGCAGGATAATGAGAAGGAGTGAAAATCTCCCTTTTGGCCTAATATGACTGTTTCATCTTCTTGGTATCTGAGCTACTTGTCCTGTGTAATCTTACTATGGAGAATACATAGACAACTATAATATTAGCGAGGTTATCTGCAAAATAATTACTGGTTTTGAGTAATAGAGCTCTCCCAACACCAAACAGCCTAAGCTGAACATCGCCCATGGCACTGCTGGACTCCTGTCAAGGTATCTAGAAGAAAAAAAAAAAAAGCTCTACAAAGAGTTATTGCTTCAACAAAAGAAAAACACTTCAAAACATATTTATGTATGGGCTTTTTTTTAAATGAGAACAGTTAATCCAATGAGATTATTTACTTGCTTCAAGGGTAAGCAGCTGGAAAGAAGAGGAGGAAAGCAAAGCAATGAAAACACAATATACACCAAGGAAACAGTGGCACACATGTTGCTATGTGTACATTATTCAAAATGTACATTTATAATTTAAACCCTCATAATCATCTGCAACATTCTACCCTAGAAAACATGGCAATTGTACAAAAGGCACACATGCAAGTGCATGCAATCATTATTGCCACAAGACCAATTTTCCCATCTCTTGGTTAAAGTTATTGACAGACATATGAAAACCCACACAAGAGAGAGCACAAGAGAGACCAGTCTGTGCTTCAGCTGGAGTCCATGCTCTGTCAGGGCACCTGCTCCAGAAGAAACTGAAATTGGCATGATATGAATTTTCTGGTGTCCAATAAGACAGTAATTATGATCAGAACTTTTTCTGTGGTTAGGACATTCACAGCAGCCCCCACCAGACTGGTCTGCTGTATAAGCCAGGAATATGTCCCACACAGCTGCAGTGCAACTCTGCTACAAAATCAACGGCCCATTAGGCAGAAGTTCTTTGGAAAATAGCTTTAATTTGTTCCAGAATTAATTAATTATTTAATTAGTTCAATAAAAGGGCTTGATTCTGAAATGTTTTTATGTTTGGCATACACAATGAAAATTCACTATCCTGTTGCAATATGCTTAAATTATTGGGGTGGGGGGATGGATATATTTAGTACTTTTAGTCAGTATTGTTTTCAGGCTATTGGAAAAATTCATCAAAAAACCAAAGAAGATAAAATTGACAATCTCTAGCTTGGATTAACTAAACAGTGAAATTGAATGAATCTTCTCATCAAAACAATTGTGGGTATTTTTTATTTTATGACCTAAGTAAGCAATGCTTTATTTGATGAAAACTGCTTCTGTCTGTTCCAGACTACAAAAACCATAAAGTGCTGGAATAAAAGATACTGTTTCCTCTTTTTATTCAGTTACCCTCTTGTGAAAGCATTTTTAAAGGTGACAAATCGGAACAGTTTTGAGTCCCTAGAGGTGAAGTAGCAAAAAAATGTTATTTATATGTTTAATGCACTGTGGGTATAAGTTTTTCTGTATCAATCACTCACATGGTCACAGTGTGTAAACTTCACACTATTGCCTCATGATTCAATCGTGGCTTTTTGTTCAATAAAATATTTGCCATTTATTTACAATTTTCATATAGTATTTTGCATCACTTGTGGGCACTGTGTTGTCTCACTTTGCACAACATATTTTCAACTTCAGGGCCTCATAGTAATTTCCCTAAAATTTCGTTTACATAACAACTATTGAACAAGCCCATGTGTAATGACTTGAGAAGCACAGTTGCCTGTCTCAGACACTGTCAAGGCCCCAGAAGGAACTTGCTATAATATAAGCCACCACAGCAGGAAGCTGAGACGAGCACAGAATGGAGAGTTTGCAGCAGGAAGGCACTAATGCCAGGCCAGGCTGAGGCGAGATCTGGCTAGCACATCCTGGTTAATGCATCCAGACAAAAATTCCCACTGTGGCAAACTGTGGGAAAGGAAGCAACTGCTTATACACATACCACTCCAATTTATGGGGAATCGCATCTGCAATCACCCCATGGACACCTGGAACTTGGACTGTATAAAGGTGGTACCCCCAGAAGAACAACTCTGGGACACCCACCGCTGAGAAGCCTGAGGTGAAGAAGGACCAATGAGATGCCACTGGATCCACGGGGTCATGACTATATTCTGCTTAATCTCTCTCTCTCTCCCCCCATACTTTTTCTGTACCTCAGATGTATTGTTAAATAAAATCCATATTATTGACTTGGGCATATTGTCTTGTTTGCACCTTAATTTGGGCAGAAGTATCTCTCACTAATCAGATCTTAACAGCATGTAAACCAGGGTTTAGTGAAGATTTTCCCACCAATCCAGCTACTTGGCCTTCAGCATATACTGAGTGTGATAGAAGTAAAGGTGTCATTGCCCTGTAGCAGTTCAGCATCTGAATTTTTCACTGCTATTATAATCAAAATAAGCCTATGCTTATTCCAGGATTTAGTGTACAAATGAGTGCATGGAAAAGCACAGGACCTTTTCAAGCTTCCATTCTCCAGTAACTGAATAGGGAGCACTTGAGTTCACCAAACATGGAAAGACTGCAACACAAAAAGGATCTTGCAGGTGTTATTCTGCATGAATGGCTTTAGGCAACAAACAAGAGGGACATTAGCAACAATATTAAGGATCTGAATTTGAATAAGTTAAAATACAGCTTAAATTAAGACTTGCATACACTAGAGGAAAAAGCTAGAAAATGTACACAGGTGTTCAAACTAATAAGGCAAACAAGTCTGCATCCATCTATAATAATTTGAATATACTTAAAATAAAGACTAAAGACTGAGATAATTATTTAATGACCAAACAGAAATTTCAAGCTTCTTACACAAAAGATGGCCTTGTCTGTGAGTATGTTCTAATTTTATTTACCATAGATGCACTTGTTCAATGGAAGCAAAGTAATTACAGCATAATTAACAAATTCTATGTCAATCCTAGATGAAGCTAGCTGGTTGGGGGTTTTTTAAGAAATCTCTTAGCCAAAAAGAAAAAAAAAAAAGATACAAAAGTCTTTGTCAAAGAATTCGGAAGTGCGGTTCTAGCTCTTTGGTGTGGTTCCTGAAGGGAAAATCTCTCTGAAATTCTGTCTCATCAATTGCAGCACCTTTTGCAACTGAAGTATAAAGTAAGTTTGGAGAAAAGATTAATAAAATAAATATTAAAATTAATAATGACAATTGTACAGGTAGATCTACTTCACACAGTAAATGCTGCAAGAAGAACAGACCTTTCAGTGGACAAGGCTCATGATTTTCCAATTTCATAGTCCCAGGCCATTGGTGTGCTGTTGGCTGATTTGGTTCAGTGCCATCAGCAGTGTCCACTCATGGGCAGAAATCAGCCATGCCAAACTAGGTGCAGGGTCCTGGTCTCCACTTCCAAGAATCTTTGTCTTCACCCAATTTGTTACCAAGATGCTAATGGGAAGGAAACAATTAATGTATTATATGTTTGTCTACCAACTGAGAGAAAAGGATACTAAGAAACATAATTACAGGACAATACTAACCATATGTGCAACATTAGCTGCCTGAAAAGCATTATTCACAGTCAAGACCTTTCACTTCAAGAGAAGGCAATGGGGAACTGATGATGCAAGTGTAATCCAGGTTATGAACTAAGGCCTGATGCACGCTTTTTCCATCATTGCACAGTATTTTCTAGTTCTAATTCAAATTTCAGGCAAGAAAAAGATGAAGCACCCTGTAGTTTTATTTTATTGATCTTACACTAATACGTAATTTTTTTTTTCCCAATTATGAAGTGAAATGTAAGAATTGAATGAAGACCAAGGAAAAAACCCAAAACATTATGAATCCAAGTTTTCAACACCAAACATTAAGGAGTTTTCAAGTTAAAAAAAGCAGAAGTTTTCCCTGGACACCAACCCTGTCTTTCAAATTACCTGCATCAAATCTCGTTCAGTTTTTGCACCCAGAGCATCCTAAGGATGCTTGCCACTGGCAAGGCAAACAGAGGGTTAGAATTCTTTAAGTGCTGTAGTTTGGTATGCAAGAGATGAAACTTTATGACCACTACAGAAGTTGTGGCTCTGATTAGGAGCAGACCAGGACAATGAGCTAGATTGAGTTGATCCTGCTATGGGAAAGGTAAATGACCTACTAGTATTGTGAGTAGTTTCATCTTTGAGTAGTTTCTTCCATGTGCACGACTCCAACTAAATTGGACAAAGCAGAACAGCCATTTGACTTCATTTCAATGCTCAAGGAAGAGGAAGCTAGAAACTCGTTTAAGGTCAGATCACACAATCTGCAAATGCTGGGTCATTACATTTGAGTTAATTGTTCTTATACTGAACCCTTTACTTTAAAATTGACCAAAGTTACTCTTCAACAATGGCAGCCACCTTTGAAAACATTTGGAGATGTGTCCACCATTTCCTTACTAGCTTTTTCCCATGAGAAATTAAATTTACCCTCAGTATTTTTGTATTTTATTTCTTCTCTTAATGTCTTTGACGTTAACTTTTTTGAATAACTGACCAGATAAGAACTTATAAAGATCTATATAGAATAAAACATATTTTAAGCCACACAACTGTCAACTATGCGCTCATCCCCTAAATAAAATATCCATACAAACTACGCAGTTGTATAGATTCCCGACTCTATGAATTTTTAAAATATGGATTAGATATCCACCAGAAGTTTATAGTGTTTTAAGAGTGCTTTGCATCACGTTGATGTATTGATTTAAAATATAAATCCACATTAATCTGAAGTAATTGACTGTCTACATTAATAATAATGTTCAATTTTCACGAGGGAAGAGAGTGGTTCTTGTGCCAAGACAAATGAAATTTATTACTTGAGACTATAAAGCTAGAGATGAAAATCATTATTAAAAAATATGAAGAGGCTTTTGACAGAATATCTGTTAATGTTGCTCTGGGTACCTCTGGAAGAAAAAATGCATTTATTAAAAAATTTACAGGAAAATGAGAACATAAAATGGCATTTTGATCGACATCACAACCTAATATACTTCAAAGGTAATTATCAAGATACTTCTTGACTTTTTGGTCAAAGTAAATCTCTACTGTGTGTTCCCCGTATTTTCATTAAACGTGCCACCAAGAGTTACTGTTTCAAACACAGCTGTCAAAATTCTAAGCTAAGCTTTCAGAAGCTTTCAGCTGTCAGAAGATTCATGGTCATTTGTATGACTAGAAACTCACAGGATTTGTTTTAACATTTTTTTACTACAGTTTTTTATTTTATTCCTATCTTCAGGGTTTTACCTCCACAAAGAAAACTGTATGATATTGAATGAGTTATATTTGAAAAACAAAGTGCTGAATCCACCATGCCAGGATTTTACACTGTTAATTAAATATGGCTTCAATTAATCAGAGTGTTATTAGGTGCTTGCTGAACAGGAACTTAAAATCTTATCATATAAGTGAATTTAATTGAGGCCCTAAGTTTTAGCTCATACAAGTGTAAAATTCAGCATTTCATAGAAGAACTCGATATATCATATTTTGTGTTATGTTTCAAAATATTCTTCCCAACTCCATCCATAAAACAACACCTGGTTACCATTCTATGAAGAACACGTGTGTATTTTCTGAATTGAAAAGGAAAGGAAAGCTTTGAATGGGGTGTTGGCATGGTCTGGCATCATTTATCCCAGTGAAGGTCATGATCACATTTTGAAGATGATAAAACAGTATAAAGTCAATATAAACTTGACAAATTTGAGCTTCAGTTAAATAAAAGCTCAAATGAACTCTTTTATCTCCTTTCTTCCAAGAAAAGAGAACAGTACTGCTTTTTTAAACCAAGTAATTACATCATACCATCAGAGACACCAGTCATATTTGGATTTTAATGTTCTTTACCAGAATGGATGAGATCTTGAGTCATTGGCTGTTTGAGCACCCATAGAACCCGAGGTTGGTGTGAAACTCTTTTAATGGGTTCTCCAAAGCCCTCAAGAGAAAAGCAGTTCTACAAAAAACATTTTAACCAACTGATGTCTTCTCCAGCACGTATTTCTGTGCTTATATTTTAAAACCAAGTGATTCAAGCCATACCTCGCTGAATAGCACTTCTGCATGAAACACTGCTATCTCTGCTGCTTCAACAGTTTTCAGGACAAACTGATCCAGGTTTATGCTTCACTGCCAATAATTTTATTGGCATAGCTACCAAAACATGTGAATAACCAGCCATAACTAGGAGCCAGATCATCTATAAATAACAGTGGGGAAAGAGACCTGAGAAAAGTAAACTGTTAGTAACAAGAGGAAGAAAAACAGGTGATCATCATCCAGAACTAGTTTTCTGAAGTCAGTTTTGGAAACTGCTCTGTACAGCCAGCTCACTGTAGAATGAGATTTGTGATTTCTAGTTAATACTCTGAAATCTCATCTGTGATGTTAAAAAAAGTCATCTGGAGACCTAAAGCTGTGAAGAATACTTACAGATAATAAACTAAGTGTTAAGAGAGAAAACCATGCCTGGCTGAAACCTCAAACAGAAACAGCAGCTATACGAAAGTAAAGCCTAATCTAAATAAAATTTATAAATTTAAATAAAACTTATATTTTTCATCCTACAGAGATCCTTTACAGCTCAGAGAAATTACTCCTTATGTTGCATTTTCTTTCCCATTATTTTAAACATTGTCAAACAAGGAGTAATGGGAAAGGTGCTTCCAGAAAACACTGCTTTGTAAAGGTATGAATCTTGACAGGAATTGGGAGATAGATTAAATCTCCTGGAGGGCTTCAACATGCAGAACACAGTGAAGTCACACCTAAACGTGGTGACTGTTCTACAGTGTCAATATTGACTACTCTGAAGCACATCAAAATCAAAGAAAATTTTGCTATTGACTTAATGGGCTTTGGATCAAGCCTCAAGTAATCAAGTTACATGCAGATACTAACATTTAGTAGTAGACCCAAAGAACTATAGGGACCCACCATAAATACAGTTCCTAAAGCTGGTGAATTGATTTTTACCACAACAGTGTGACTGAGAAACAATAAAGAGATTAATCCTTTTAGGACCTGCTACTATATCTGTTAATGTTCTGGGTACAGTAAAGAAATCTGTATTTGTACATCAGAAAAATATTCGGGGCAAAGAGAGGGCCGAAAAAAAGGAGCTGAAGTAATTAATATTTAGCAGAAAGGTCCAAGACGCTCCCCTGGTGACTACTTCATGTTGCAGACCTTCAGTCTCCCTTCCCTGTGAGCCTGAGTTAGGGGTTGTGTAGCTTTCACAATCATCTATAATTCATCTATGTGGACAGTTAAGAGTAAATCCCAGGTAAATTTGGATGTAAAGTTGTTTGTGGTCCTAGTAACAACGAGGTTAGTTTGTTCTGGTTTATGTCTATATGATTCACAGTCATGGGTGGGATTAGTTGAGGTAAGGATGGCTGGTGGGGATATTGGGTGCCAGAACGAGAAGTTGATCCCAGTCCAGGGTTAGTGTATCCTTGCTGGCTGGATAACCCAACTGTTGCCTTTCAGACTGTTGGGATTTGGGCTTACACTATTGTAGCTAAAGTGGGTCTGAAATATGTTGTAATAGAGGATGGGTGAATAAAGAATCAAAAGAAGCAAGAGCAATAATGAATTACAAATTTTTCAGTTTCCTATTAAAATGTTCTACATGAAAATCACCATTTCCTAACTATTTACTCAGATAGGTCAATGTATCCTTTAAGAATGCAATAAAGGGCATTGCAAAGTAACTTAATCTCTATAATAATAATTTTTAAAATACAATTTGAACACTTACCCACCATGTACAACAGATGCTCAAGTCACTATGCAGGCAAGGTTCTTTGCATAAAGAGAAATCTAAGTAGGCATGGACAGGAGAAAGTAGGAGGTAGAGGTGCAGCCGAATACTCATTAGTACTGCTCAGACAGCAGTTACTCAGCCCTAAAGCCTCACCTAAATGAAGTCATGGCTTTCACTGTAAAGCTCTGTTAACATACGAATTTCTACTAGCCATGGACTAGTGACCACTGGCACAATATTAATGTGAAAGAATATCCAAAAAGAAAAAAGTCTGTCTAAGAGTATTAATATATCAAACCACAAAACAGTTTTGTGAAAACTGAGGGAGAATGACTTACAGTTTGATCAAACTGTGAAAAATGAAAATTTGACTCAGGAGAGAACAGATCTACACACCATTTTTTGTCTCAGCTCCATCACTTCCACAATACCAGTGATGCCTCATTGCATCTAGGCAGTTTCTCCAGTACCAGCTGGGTATAACTGATTTAACAAGCAAAAAACTGATTGAAAATTCTTCCAGAGCTGAAGGTATTTTTCTGAGGGTATTTTTGTCTGTAATTTTCTTGCTTCACAACTGCAAAAAAAAAAAATAAAAATATTCAAGCATCTGAGATGCAACACAAGCTACAGATTGGCTGAGTCATAATCAGCTTCCTAATGAGGACTCTGGCACCGAGCATGAACACTGAAACGTCCAGCCATGGCACTATTAACACTGGTGGTGACAAACTGAAGGCATGAGTCTTGACAGTTCTACCAATGCCTGGCAGAACAAGAGTGACCATGAACTCCAAGTCAATTTGTACACCAGTCCCATATTCAAGGCATGGACAGGTATAAGGCCTCAGTCTCGCACTACAGGCTTATCAAAAAGGTTTTACGTTAAAAATATACAAGGCTCCAAAAATCTGCCTGCCGGATTTATTAAAAGAGCCTTCAGTTCTTTTAATACCTTGAAAGAATGCACAGCAGAACACACTGCACACATTTCTCAGGAGATCAAATGACATACTTTTACTGGCAAACTTTAAAAATTAAGGGAACTTGGGAAAAGTTTAAAGGGTAACATTCAACCAAAATAAAGCATTGCACCTAGCACATGCTAACCCATATAACTTAGGAAAATCCAACCCATCCAGCTTTAAGTTACCCAAATAGCAAGAAAGGAGATTAGGGGAAGAAGAAGAAATAAAGAAAAAGAGAGAAAAAAGGAAAATTATAGCTACTGTCTGGAGTCCCATGCAATTCCAGCTTCCACCTGTCCAGACAGTAGGGTCGTGACAATGTGGACACCTCATGGTGTTCGTTTTATTTGCTTTTGCCCCCTGTGGCCAACCCCCACCCTCCACCCCAGGTGAGACTTCTGGCTCATTGGCCACTCTGGGCCTGGGTTAGGGGCTCCAGGGGCTGTGGTGTGGGGCAGTGCTCCCAGTGTCCAGTGACTGACAGGTGCTCTGGGCTGGCCAAGGAGGCTCCAAGGGGCTGGGATATGGAGCAGGGCACCATTCTACCTTTGTGAAATTGGACCTGCCCCATCTCCCCCCACACACACTTGAAATGGTCTGAGCCAATAATTAATAAAATAATCCAGTTTCTCATACCAGATCATCAAAATTGTAGGCAGGCATCTGGATATCTCTGTGTCTCAGCTATCCAGTGGAAGGTCTCCAAAACAAGGCATTTTCCTCATACGCTGTTGTCTTGATTTGGAAGTGAGCATCGTGCTCTTTTCCTAAAACAAGCCTTTGAAGGTTAAGCCCCATACTTACAAAATATGTCAAAAACATGAAACTTAGAGTAACTTTACTCTCCCAAATCAGAAATGAAAATTAATCTATATCTATAGGAATCACAACTATGTTTCCAAATACATGGGACCAAAGAGAGCAGAACAACCCAAAAGCTTCTAGTTTCTTTTCTATCCCTTTCCTACTTGTCAACCCAATATGGTTAGCATCTATAGCAGACATAATTTTACATCAACATCATTTTACCTTAATTCTATTTTGTTTCACACCATCAAAGCACCACATATGTCTATGTCACTAAATAATTCTACTATTGTCATTTTTAAAAAATCCTCAGATTTTAAACCTTGCCTTACTTTAGCACTCAGTTTCATTCTAAGGCTAGAGAGCATCCAGCTTCTAGAAGCAGCCAGAAATGAGTCCAAAAGGAAAATTCTAACATAGGCTACTATAGATCCTGAAATTAGAAGAGCACCTAGCTCCAGGAACTTTACTCGCATACCTGCAGAGTGGCAGGAATAACGAAAATTTCTGCACATATACTCATGTCTGATGTGAAAGGGCCCTCACATATGTGAACATTCTGGGGTGGTAGTTTCCCCTGGTGCCCAGTTTGCACTTGCTCTCTGATGACTCCTCTGGAGGCGAATTCACTTTTTGTTTATAAGGAGTATGTAAGGCATAAGGTAATTTTCCCCTTAACGCTATTAATACTCATAAAGCTATTAGTGTATGAACAGTGGTGACAGTCATAAGGCTATCTAATTCCTTTATAAATTCCACCAGCTCTTTCATCCACTGATAAAAAAAATTGCGGTAATTGACAATTCTCTTTTTAGGTAAACTGCCCTTAGTGTGATTGCTTTGCGACCCTTCTTCGCTCGTTCTTTCCTCCTCCTCCTCCTCCTGCTCCCGGCAGGGGGACAAACCGGGCGGGCACCCCGACGACCTCACTGTGACACCGGCGGGGCCGCGCAGCCGGTCCCGGACCCCTCCGATGGGAGCGTCCCGCTGGCACACGGAGGGAG
>VZRE01005722.1:22029-62940 GCA_013396775.1 Cephalopterus ornatus | reverse complement strand
CCATGTCCTCGCTGGTGAAGGAGGACCTGGCGAAGAGGCTGTTCGGCCCCCGGCGGCAGAGGCTGCACGAGTTCATCGAGCTAGAGGGCGCGGGTGCCCAGCGCTACTACCTGTGCGCCGCAGGTGCGGGGGCAGCCGCCGGGCGCGAGTGGGTCTGCGAGGGGAGGAGGGCGCGGGTGGGTGCGTGGGGATGGAGAGTGCGCGTACCTGGGCGGGCGAGGGAGCGGGAGCGCCCGCCGGGACGGAGCGGGCGGCGGGCGGCGCCCCAGCAGGGCACAGAGCCCGGCTCCCTGCCCCTGCATCGCCAGCAACCCCCGAAACGGCGTTTGCTCCGATTTCTGATTCACACGGGCTCGAGGTTTGGCACCAGCGGAGAAACGTGACGCTTGCAGGACAACTGGTGGCAGTGCTCAGGCGGCGGCAGTGCTGTGAGCGTCTGATCTGCTCTGAAAAGAGCAAACCCTTAGTATAGTTCTAATCTGGTTTGCCATAGGAAAGCGTAACAATGCATTAACATTGCAGGAGACATTTGTCATTTTAAAAGCTTTTGCACTATCCCTCAACTTGGTCTAATGTTCTACATTTTTTTGCAATTACAGCAGGAACAACAAATTAGACTTGTGGTTTAAATAAATACACATTAGAGTTAGCAATTAGGACAAACTGTGAGTAAAACAAGATTGCTGTGAGTGGTAATTATCTGGCTACTTCCTAATTTTTTTTCAAGGGCATCTGTTTTATTGAGGTTTTAAAGTTTCAGACAAACTGGTTTGTTGGGGTTTTGTGTGTTTGCTTGAGTGTTTTTTTTTAATTATTGTTTCAGAACACTGGAAGATACTCAAAAACAGAAATGCTGTCATCATAAGTAGTTAGGTTGAAGTGAATGATTCTTCTGGTCTATTTCCTCTTCAGGTTCAAAATATGTAACAGGTAGAAATAATCTGTGTACTTCAGACATAGATTGGGTTAGTATCCAGTATTCTGTGATCATTATCTTTCTAAACATCTGACATCTTTAGAATATATGAGTTGTCTTACAGACTATAAGATATACTGAGCGAGCTATGTTACCTCTACTCCCATCATGTTGGTAGAACATGCTTTGTATTTTAGAACTGTAAAAATAATTCTAAGAAATAAATTCCTGAATATCAGAGAGCTTCTAAACGTAAAGAAATACCAAACTCACAGTTTATGAAACAGTACACGAGAAATATGGTTAGCTGCATGTGGTAGATCTAAATAGTTCACTGTTGTGAAACATCTGAAAATGAGAAATAACATTATGCACCTTTAGAACCTTTACTAAAAATTTCAGTTTAAGGTAGAAGAGAACAAGCTGTTAAAGAAAGCCTCTAATCAGATTAACTACTTGGAAGTCTTTAAAGACATGAAGGAAAATTTATGTAGAGTATTAAGAGTGGGATCTCTCCAGTATTCAATATTAAAGTCTCTTATTATATTCAGGCACAGTCAAGTAAGTGGTGAGTAGAGTGGAAATCTGATTCTGAAAGATGAGTTGCCTCTGGCTGCCAGCAGCTACTGTATTCCACTGTGATTCTGTAGGAGGAAAATACATTATCTTAAAATCTATCGCTGCAACGCAACTTCTGTGTATTCCTGTTCATTTCAAATTACCATAACAAAAAAAAAATCAGTCAAGCTATGAGCAAAACTTCAGATGTCTATGCCTTTTGAAATCTGTGTAACAACAAAATCCTGGTGTGGGTAACTGAACAATCTCATTTTTGTGCCAACATTATTTCCCTTCCTTTTCACAACAGCAAGTCCCAGTTCTTCTGTGAAGGTAATAGTATCCTTTCACTGAAAGCTTCATCGACCCCAGAAGAACATAAGGCTGAAAGGCAACCACATGCGGGGGTTTTCACAACTCAGTATTGATATGCCCGAGAAAGAATGGTAGGAATAGCACTGTATTGTCCAACAGAGACTCTGAAGAAGGTGTTTAGTCCATGGAAGACTTTAAGAAATAGTTTGTGCTCTATGAAGGCATTGCCATAGTTGTGCCCTCCTCAAGAAAAGCTGTTAGAACTTAATAGAATGACATAGTAGATTGGAGTATGTGTTCTATGTATATTTTTTTTCTTTGACTCTTTTAACTGAGTGCAAGAACAAGCAATATGTAAAATACAGGGAAAGTAAATTTATTTATTTATTTTTAATTGAAACTAGTCAACCCAAGTTTTACCACTGGGCAGGACATGCTCCTGATTTCATTACTGCTAACACGTCTGTGCTCTGTCCTTATGTCATAGGATTTCTGTTGTCTGAGGGGTAGAGCAGTGGCAATGTGGGGGACCTGGGGTCAACTAGGACACCCCTTTGTGTTTCTGACAGGACTTGGAGCTTTTGGGCTTGGGCTTGTTTCCTTATGTTTTAACTCTGAGGAAAACAATACATTTCCAACCAACAACAACAAAAAAATTTTAATTAATTTTTTTAATTAAAAATCAACAAGAAACTCTGCTTGATAGGATTAGAAAAAAAAGTAAGACTGATTTGTATTTTTGAGGCAGGGAAGCTATAGGCTGAGAGAAATTACAATCAATTTATATTTTCCATTGTTTTTCTTTTCAGTGGAAAGAAGGCATATCTCCAGTATACATCCTTTGTTTGTCTTTATTTAATAACAATTTTCTTATAAGCAGGTGAGAAGCAAGAGAAGTTTTAACAAGAGTAAGATAAAACTAGTCAAGTTTCAAAATGGGTTTTCAAAAATTCAGGTACTGTTTAGAAATAAAAAAATTTTGCTCCTGTGTTTTGAGCCTTGTGCTATGGTGTCAAAATGCTCCTGCCAGACATAGGTGACATCTTGCCCTAACTTAAGCTACTAGATGGCTTCTTGGGGATGTATCCTGCCCTGCAGCCACCAGCAGCTGGATGTGCAGGAGATTGTTCAGGCTCTGGTGCTTTTCACACTCATCGTTGTGTGTTACAGAAATCCAGTCTCCTACACAGCACTCAATATAATCAATTAATAATGGTAGTTATTGCACAAAGTGTCTTCATGTTCTTTTTAATCTAATTTCCTGCCTAAGTTGGACAATAATAACTTCTGTAAAGTTAGCACTGTGCAACTTGAAGCCTTAAGAAAATTTTTAAATGTTATTTTTGTTAGGTGGCCTAATTACATATTATATAGAGAAATAAGAGTTTTGTTTTCAAAAAGTATTGGCTACATAAAAGAACTTCCTCGACAGAATGGAAAGTGTAGCACACGCCATGTAAATACAGAGTCTTGGTAGAAGTTTTGCAGTTTTCTGACTGCAGCACTTCAAAAAGACTGCCTCACAAACCATAAGTGCAGATCCAGTGCCAGAACTAGGCTTTCATTGCACTGCTAGTGAATTCACATGAAAGGCTTTTGAACAGACAAGACTCTCTTCACAGGCTGGGTAAGGTAAATCCTAGATCTACTAAAAGCTGACAGGTTTCATAGACTGAAAACATGGTGCTATTTCTACTACCTGGGCAAAATAAAACTATTAAGGCAGTATAAGCCTATACAGTCCTGTCTGTCATGATTTAAAGTTATTATCTAAAATGTAGTTTGGATAAGTTTTCTATTATCGGAACTTTGGGTAAGTACTTGCCTGCATATCTAAACTATTTTTTTTCTTGCAGTGACTACAAGTAAAGAAGTAGAAATATGTATGGTGAAACACTGGCGAGTGAATCAAGAGGAGAAATATGAAATAGTTGAAAAGTGGTTTTTGAAAGACCTGGAGATGATTGATGGAAAAGAAGCAGATACTGTAAGTGTTATGTGCTATTAGCGAGTATAATTTTCTTGTTTTATTGCACGTGAGAGGCTCCACATCACATTTTCACTGTTGCAGGGAAAGAGGAAGGAGATATTTTCATGTTTATTGTAGTCATCTTCACCTCTCTGATTGAGACCTAAGGCAGAAGTTGGTTGTTTTCTAATTTGTTCACTATAACTGGCAATAAAAGTTCTCCACCTGCAGCTCCTAGTGTAAACTGCAGTTAATCCCATAAATTTTGAAATGTATTTTAAAACAAGATTTTGTTAAATATTTCTATGGAGACTGTGACCCTCCCATTTGAATGTTTGAACCTGGTCTCTATGTGGCAAAGTCAACATGTAAAATGCCATACAAGTGCATTGTTGGTGTAGCAGCTCACAAAATTGTGTCTTTCACACAGCTTAATCTCAGGTTACTTGAATCAATTCAATTTTTGTCTATTTGTGTGCATAAATATGAAACAGTTTTGCCTAGATCAGGCTGACCTTGCTGCTAAAAAAGTCCTAATCTCTCAGATACAGCTTCAGAAGGGTAAAATGAGGCTGCAGTAGTACAATACAGAACAACTCCAAAACTAGAATTAAAACCAATTTTACAAAGCTAGAAGAATATGCTGAGAAGAATATCTTCTTTATACGTGTGAGAAGACATTTTAACAGCTGCCTGTATAATAAATGTAGTCCAGGAAAAAATTACTTTTTTTCCCATTTGAAAGTGCTTTCAAGTGAATGTGAAATAGAATTCAGATTACATAAAGCTAATGAAAGAGAATTCAAGAGCCCATGAGAAATGTTTCAGAGCCTTATTCCAAGGAAAATGACAAACTGGGGTTGTTCTCATTCTGTCCTGTGCACATGGTCCTCAAGGCTAAAAGTAGGAATGTGGAAGACGGAGGAGGTGAACTCAGCTTCAAAGTACCCCTGCACCCTGTGAGCTCTTAGCAGTTTAGACCAGAAGGGAAAAAAAGACAAAATTAAGAATCCTTTACATCCCCTCTCCAAGTTATCGTGCTCCTGAAAATGTTCCTGTCCTTTCCCCAGCCAAAGGCAGCCAGAGGATTTCATTATCACTTGCTGCATGAATTTAACCTTTCTTTCTGAAGTGCTGTGATAAAATATTCTTCAGAGATGATCCAGCCTTTCACAACTGGGATGATCAAAATCTGTCTCATTTTTGATTAAAGAAAAGCCTAAATGAACCTCAAACTCATAGGGTGATTAACACTGCTATAAATGTTCATAATAAGTAACCATATCCATGGAATTTAACAGAACTTAGCTGCTGCTAAGATTAATTGTGCCAAAGAACCAGAAAGCACAAAGAAATACAATTAAGGCAGAAAGGGGCAATCAATATTATTCTTCTGACAGACACAGATAGTTATAGTCCAAGGCAAGTGCTTTTCATACAGTGTGTTTTAGGCAACATGACAAATTGGTTCATTTCAAAACAAGATTATACACTCTCACAATGTAGCATATTGGTTGACTAAACTTTGAAAGTTTTACTCAGACAAAATTCCCAATGGCAACGAGTTACAGCTAATTATATGCTGCTACTTTTTAAAGGTTTAAAAGGCCACTTAAGATGAATAGCAGAAATATGCACAGTTCTTCAGAGCCCATCAGAGAAAAAGCCTTGCAGGTAGCTGGACAGAGAACAACAGCTTGCCATTTTAACACTGTAATAATGTAATAATTTCACTGTCTCTCAATTTTTTTTATTTTTTTTTTAGGATAATCCATATTTTGATATGCACTTCCACAAGGTCTACAATATGGAAGCATATAGTTGTGCATCTAAATATACCTTTGCTCGATCACTAAGCAATCTGAATGCAATGTACCTTAAGAAGGACTTGAAGATCGTGAACTTTGATGAGACTTACCTAAATGATGATTCAATCTGGTCATCCAACAATAGGGATTGCTTAGTAGTTATGAGGATATGCTTCTATGCTTCCAACCTTTTATGTCTCTCCCTGTGTCCTTTGTCCTAAAGATGCATTCAAACATTAAGGTGACTGGTTGACTTTCACTGACCAGCATTTCATAAACCATCTGATCAAAAAGATAGTAAGTGATATGTAGTATCTGCTTTTTAAATTTACATGTAAGTAAAAAGTGCAGCATACTTTTTACATAAACAATTGACTGTTCATTTATATATATTGGGAGGGCCTCACTCTAGCAAATACTTACAAATACATGAGACTCACAATGTAGAACAGTAATTCTCATGGTCACTACTGACTGCTTTTGTAATAGAGTTCAGCATTTGCTCATATGTTCATGGAGGTATAGATTATCTTTCATTAATAGATGAAATCATTTTACAGCATTATCAGCATAAACAGTTAATCTATATCCTGGAAGTAGAAAAAAGAAAGCAACCAGTTGAGTTTTGTATGAAAATGATGCACATTTCCATTTTCAAATGTGTTGAAATGCAGAACTCCATTAAAGAGATCATACCTATATCCATATAAGAATCCAACCCTCATCCTGATGAATTGGAGTATTGCATTTAGGTACCATGGGACCAACTTTTCACCTGTGCAGCTCTATTATTTTTCCTGCAGAACATATAGCGTGCCCTTTGGCCTTCACATTTGTGGTACTGTCTTAGAAAATAAATGTTCTTAATCATCATTGCTTTATTTGTCAGACCTTTCAGAACTTTCATATCATTAAGGTCTCCTTTCTTGCACTTCACTGCTTATAAACAGGCAGGGTTAAGGAGCAGAAATTGTTTATGTCTCTACCTCTGGACCAAGAGATAACAAAATGTTATGTAAACAATAGTTGTTGGCTACTAAACTTACTTTGTAGGCAAGTGATAGACTTTTCAAAATTTGTAGAATTATGAGAGTTACTTTCACCAGTTTTTAGCTAACGTTAGCATATTCAGTGCATTAGTTAAAGACATATTACTACTTAGAGTTACATTTACCATGAGGTGGAGTCTACTTGAATGTTTGGAACTTCTGATAAAAAGTAACAGCTGGACTTGTGATACTAGTATATTACAGTAGAAACAGAGGATGAGTTGAAGCTGTATTGAAGAAAGAGCTGAAGGGGAACAATGTTAACAGTAAGAAGCACAGTGATACAGCCTGGTGTCAGTCAGCAATGCTAGCTGGCTGTTCAACCCCTAATCAATAAAGAAATGCCAACCCAGAATGTCATTCAGAGAAGCTTCTGGTCAGAGCATCGTGCAGGAGAAAATTACTTTCTCTTTTGGCAGCCAAGAGAGTACAGGAAGGCTAGCTGTGGACTAAACCAGGTGTGGACCTAAAGCCGAGCTGACAGCTCCTAGGAACTCACAGGCTGGTTCATGTCCCTTCTCAGCACCTGCCATCTGTACAACTGGATAGTCACACAAGGTGACTTGTACTTTGCTCTTGTCTTTCACGTGAACTCCCAGCTTTGAAAACATTTGTGTAAATGTACTTTGGATTCATAATTGAAATAACATCTATTAATTGAGAATATATTTGAAAAACGGTAAAATGTACAGCTTCCTACTTCTAAAATGTTATCCTATTGGAGGTATATAGGAAAGGCCATACCTTTGATTAGCTAATCTTCAGAAGTTATATATTTATTCTAGGCACATGTTGCAAATTACATGAATCCTAACATAAATCTCAGTAATTATGTATATCATGACAGTTGTGAGGGCAGTTTATGTGGGTAACACATCCTCTGGACCTTGTAAGAACTTAAGTCTTAAATTTGCCAACTGCATACTGTTAAAGAGAGGATTGTATTTATAGTAATTGTTTGTGAAAATCAGTTGTTCTTTGGAGAATTATCCACTTTGGAATTTTCTTTGGAATAATCCACTGCCAGTGTGTGTGTTGTGACATTTGATTATTAGCTACAAGAAGTATTTGCCCAACATCCAGGTTCCACAAAACCATCTTCAATAGCAAGTATAATTCATGCTTCATGCTATCCATTGTTTGAATCATGTATTAGTTGTTGAGATCACAATGTTTTCTGTAATGTTTACAAATTCTTTGCTTAATAGGCAAAGGAAATGTTTTCTGGCTAGAAAAGCTTCTATTATTCATCTCCTAATTGTAATAAAGACATAGAACCTCCAGAAAAGAACACTTCAGATCATTCTTTTGAAATAAAGTACATATATAGTGAATTCCTGACCCAATAATTGTCTGTATCGTGTTAGAAACTGATGATAGCTAAAAAATTGCTATAATGTTCAGCCATATTTAATGGGCTTTATTCGGTAGTTTATATATTTTTACTCTTGTACTGTATAAACAGTAAATTGACTATATTAGAAGACAAATAAACTTGAATTTTATGTGGAATAATATGCAATTAGAGTCTGGCTGGCATTTCTTCTCTCTAATGACACAGTATTTCAGACATTCTTCACTAAGCAATCAGATTAAACTAAAGGAAAGTTAAAAAAGGTACATTGTCCATGTCAATTATTTCAGTTACTATCAAAAGGAAAAATACTTTAAAAGATTTCACAAACCTAATCTAGGGAATCCTTCCTTTTACACAGTTCTTTGTAAGATGTCAACTACCAAGACACTGTTTAATTGCCTGATCACAATATGGTAAGTCTGTCTTGAGGTGCTGGAGACTGTCACTTTGTGGTGAGTATAGCATAGCTGCACCAGAGGACATGGAGAATATGCTAAGTTATAAATGGAAAAGACCTGAGAGGCTAAACAGTCCATCTTTCAGTTAATGCAGAGTTATTTCCTAAATCACATTTCCTGACCTCAGATAAGCAGAATGTAGTTTGAAATACAGTATCAGGCATTTATCTAGTTCTCCTGGAAGACTTCTCCAAAATTGAATAGGAGGAAACCCATGTGAATAAATACATCTGTTGCCTTCTTATAAAAGGTTTCAGCTACATGATGGAGTGAATTAATACTTGAGACTGTGGATATAATGCAGATTTTCTTCAGAAGATGGGAACTGCTATCAGCCGTATCTGTTCCAGAGAAAAGAAAATACGTGGCAGCCTGCAAATGAAGAAGAGTGATCAAAAGCATAACAGAAGAGGCAAAAAGAGAACAGAGGCTGTCGTAAAGACAGATCATGGTTTTTCCTATATGTATTTATTAAAACTCTTTAACCAACATCAGAATTAAGAATAGGGGAAACCTATGACAAAAGAATTTATTTAATTTTATTTATTTAAAGAAGAAGTACTCTTTTCCTGTGTGTTTATCTTTCATGGATAACTAATAATTTCCTACATCTTAAATTAGGCAAATACAGATCAATGCAGAATTTTAAAAATCATTTTGGAAGTGAAACAGAGCAGGGAGCCTGTTGTGAACTGTGTCTTTTGGGTTATTTCTCATTCTTCTTCTCCTCTGTGTTTTGGAGTCATACATGCAATAATACACCTTTTCCCAATGCAAGACTATACTGCTTGCCCTCTCATCTACCTATTTCCCAATAGATTCAGTCACTTTCAGCATATAAATATTTTTCTAGTAAAGCAAGGGATTGTATTATGTAATTTTAAATACGTAATTTAAGAATATTGTGTCTTAAAGTCAGTATTGGAAGATCAGAGGCCCTTTTTAAAGAGCATCTGTGGGAAGCTGAAGGAGGAAGGGAGAGGATGGCACTGTGTATCCTGGAAGATTACCTCATGTCAGTTTTAATTTGTAAACACATTTTAGCATTAGAAACTGCATTTTGGTGCGGTTTCTTTTTTCTTCTAGCATAATTAACAGCTAGAGACAGGAAACTAGGGAGTTCTGTCTAATAACAACAGCTTTATGAAACCTTGTCCAGTATTTTATGGCTGCCTGTCCAGTCTTTGTATATCTAGCCAGAGACAGTTACATTTTGTGGCTGAATTGAGAAATTACCGAACTGTAACTTCTATTTTAACCTTAGCCCTTATAAATGGTACATTATAAAATTATACAGTATGTCGTTATGTAAGTAGGAAAATAAAAGTACATTCAGCAAGACTTAATTGGTCAGTCATATTTAATCACAGAATCTGAGTTGGGAGCGACCCACAAAGATCACTGAGTCTAACTCCTAAGTGAATGGCCCGTATGGAGATCAAACCCACGAGCTTGGTGTTATTAGTGCCATGCTCTAGCCAACTAAACAACTGAGCTAATCTCAGTGCTTTCAGTCAAGTGGAAAAATGATACAGGAATTACAAAATCACAGTTTTACATGTTATAAGTCCACATATGTGGCAATTTATAACAAACCCTTGGAAAATATGTTTTGTGTTGTTCTTTATTGGTCGTGGCCTGGCAAATAAATTTATCAGCCATACACTAAAGGCATACTGATGTATGAATGTCAATAAATCATACAGTTCAAGTAATCTGTAATTATTTCATTCTATCCTTAAGTCTGCATGCAAGTATTGAAGAAACACCCTGTCAATTTACATTAATAATATTAAAAATTAGTTAAACATATCGATCCTGTAGAGAACCTCCATCACAGCAAAGTTTGAACTGGAAGGTAGCTCCAGTTTTCACAGAATTCAGCAGTGGCTACAAGTAGCTATAGCCAGATTTGTACATAATTTCTCAAGCTTAGATGCCAAATCCTAAATTTCATGATCAATAGTCAGTACTGTCTGGATTATCACGGACATCAAAGACTCAATTACTATGGGTGCTTCTGCCTAGGGGCAAAGCCAAAGTCTGAATGTTGTTCACAGACTATGAATATGAGCTGAATGAACATGAGCCAGCAGTGTGCCCAGGTGGCCAAGAAGGCCAGTGGCATCCTGGCCTATATCGGAAATAGCATGGCCAGCAGGACCAGGGCAGTGATCAACCCCCTGTACTGGGCACTGGTGAGGCCACACCTTGGTGTTCAGTTCTGGGCCCCTCACTGTAACAAAGACATTGAAGTGCTGGAGCATGTTCAGAGAAGGGCAACAAGGTTTGAAAAGGGTGTACAAAAGAAGTCTTATGAGAAACGGCTGAGGGAATGGGTTTGTTTAGTTTAGAGAAGAGGAGGCTCAGGGGGAACTTCATCACTCTCCATCCACAACTACCGGAAAGGAGTTTGGGATGAGGAGCGGGCTGGTCTTTTCTGCTGTGCCTGCAGTGAGAGGACCAGAGGAAATGGCCTTAAGCTGAGACAGTAGATCCAGACTAGACACCAGAAAAAAAATTTTCACTGATAGGGCGGCCAGGCATTGGGTTGCCCAGGGAGGTGGTGGAGGCACTATCCATGCAGGTGTTTAAGAGGCTTCTGGCTCTGAGTATCACGGGTTAGTGGTTTGGGGTTACAGTGGCAGTGATGGGTGGATGGTTGGACTGGTTGATCTTGAAGGAGTCTTCCAACCGTGATGATTCTATGAAGTTACAGTAGTCCTGATGCTGTCCCGGCCAAATGGAACTACACCACGCAGTCAGAGACGGACATCGATACCCGAACATCTGAGACCTCCCCGCACCCCACACCTCCTCCGCCAGGGGGCGCTGCCCCGGCCGCCCAGCCGCCGCCGTCACGTGGGCGGAAGCGGCGCTGCCGGTCCGGCCGCGGCTGCCGGAACCGCGTCCCTTCCCGTCCCTTCTCCTCCCTTCTCCTCCCTTCTCCTCCCTTCTCCTCCCTTCTCCTCCCTGTCCCGGCGCCGCGGTGAGAGCGAGGTGGCCCCGGCGCCCTCCGCCCCTTCCTCCGCCGCCTGTGAGGGCCTGCCGCGGTGCTTTGCGGGCCGGCTCGGCCGCGCCCGTGCCGCCGGCCTCGGGGTGGGGCGGCGGCGGTGGGAGCGGGTCGTGTCCGTGTGCGGGACTCGCAGGTGGGGAGGCGGTGAGGCGGTGCCGGACGGGCCCTGGGGAGGCCGCCGCTGCAGGTAGCTCTTTTGAGTTTTGCTGTTACATAATTGATGTTTTGAGTGATTCCCTTGGGCTGCGCTCTCGTGTTACGTTCTGACCCGATAGGATGCAGGAGTTGCGTGTTTCCGTGTTTGCACCTCTAGGGGGGCCCAGCAGTGCTCAGTAAGTAGCCTTACACATCGCTGCACCCTGTCTGGCCTGTCTGTTTCCCGGGCAGACCGTGCCTGTGATGTGATGTCTCTGACAGATTTCACGTAGCCTTTGTCTGGAACATTACACGGGAAAATGCAGCAATGCCTAAAGGGTTTTATTTGAGTTTGGTGCGGTCTCTGCTCTCCTGAAGCATTTTTTTGAGGAATGGGCTTTATCTCCGGCTCCTTGGGCCAAATTCTTTGTTCCTTTGAGCCAGCAGGATTCAAGTGTGAAAAGTTTAAGACGTGCTTGGTCCTGGCACGTTGTGAAGGTTTTGGTGGTTGTGACTAAGGGGGCTGAGTTTGGCCTTCTTGGCCACCTGGGCACACTGCTGGCTCATGTTTGTTCAGCTCATATTCATATTCTGTGAACAACATTCAGAAGTTGGACTGTATGTTAGAGCTTGTCTTTGATCTTGGCTTTATCATTTTGTTTGATGAGAAAGGTGTACGCTGCATATCCTGAACAATTTGTGTTAGCACTGAAATGGGAGAGTTAGCAATTTGCAGCAGTTGATTGTGACTTAATCAGGAAGGAAAGGATATTTCTGAAATGCAGCAGGTTGTTGGTGTTTTGTGTGTTCATCTTGTGCACTTGATGAGTAACAGGAATGACAACCTGATACAATTTGGGAAACAAAAGATGGGCCCAGCATTTGATGAAAGAAGAGGCAAATTGTTAGCAGCTATAGACTGTTACATCGCCATAGGGGTGTTCTTAAAGAGTATTTGTTTGGATGCCCTGAGCTCTGTGCACTTGACACTACTGATTCTGCCTTGGCATGGTCGCCCTTGTTTTCCCAAAACCCTTGAGTTACTATCTTTTAAACTATCACAGAGCCTAAGATTTTGTCTTTGCCGTGTGTTTATCAGATAAAACAATGCAGACATCTCTAAGACAACAAGCTAAACTAAAATTTAACTTCATATATTGTCTTGGCATTAGGCAGCATAGCATGTGGTGTGTATTAATCATATTTTTAATGCACTGTAGAATTTTAAGGCACAAGTTCAGAGTAATATTGGAGCTCTTTATTTATATAAAAACATTGAAGTGTGATGTCTAAGTGTTGCTCTGTTCAGACTTCGTAGAATCTCTATGTAGTGTGAGGAACTGTTCTGAATCAAGTGAATATTGCTAATTCCTTAATTTTCAGGGGCCTTGGTGGGGGTTTGGATTTGTTTTGTTTGTTGGTTGTTTTTTTCTGATGTGATTGAATTCTACAAGCTTGAGTATTGGATGGTCTTGGCCCATCCATATCCCCTCCTCCCTGGATTTCTAGAATCCAGTGGGGACTTAGACCATGCTTTGCTGAGGAACCCATTGACTATACTGAAATCTGTCATGGAAGTCTCTTTCAGAATTTTATGGCTTCCTTGGGATTTTATTCTTGTTTGGTGCAAGGTTAATTTATTGTTGCTCTTACTTTACCACTACGAATTCTTTATTGTAAATGAACATGGTAGAAGTACAAATGCTTTCCTTCGAGCATGTTGCATTCTCACTTGACATTGACAAAAGAAATCCTAACTCTCAGTGAACATTTTTAAACAAACGAGTTGATAATGCACCCCACAAATCTGAATAGCTTTCTTCTCTTACAGCACCTTCTTCTCACCCTTTACTTTCTCCTGCTGCTGGCTGCTGCTACTGCAGAGGTGAATCACTTGAATGAGGAAACCTGTGAACAGATCCACTCCTCCCCCTCCACCCCACAATCTCTTTCTGCCTTCTTTTTTGGTCCTCTACCTTCCATAAATCACCTGAAAACTATTGTCACTGAGAAGAAAAACTAGAAGTCAAACTTCTGGGTGGTGTTAGGAAAATACTTTTGCTGTTAATGACAGATGCACCTCATGGTCTGATGTAGTATATGACTACATTGTTGACATCCAGGAGTGGCATAACATGGGATTTAGAATTTAGAATTTCTCTTGTGATACCGAGGGAGGAGAAAGTGAGGAAGCTGAATGATTCAGAATGATTTTTCTGTCTACCAGAAGAGAATTAGGATGTGTGTGTGGTTCACCAAGACTTAAAAGTAATAATTTGTTAGACTTGAAATTGTGCCATCAGAATGGTGGATTGACTGACTGCTATGACATCCCATATCCAGAATATATTCTAGAAATCTTCCTGCAAAGTAGGGGAACAGAGAGACTTTTTCTTCTGCTAAATGGGGCATTATTTTCAGTTTGGTCTGCCAGGTTTTTAACCTTGGTGAAAGAGCCCTGAACATTTAATTGAAGATTTTAGGTATATTCGAAGGATTCAGGACTTCTAAGTTAGGATAATCTCTGTAGTGACTTTAGTTTCACATGATTGATCCTATTAGATTTTCTGAGTGTTTTTTGTTCACCTGTCTTCATCTATATTTTTACTGCACCCATGGCATTCATGTCCATTCTAAAATTCCACTAACTAGTGAGGGAGCCTTCTTTTCTTGATTCCTGTTTCAACTTTTTTTTTTTTTTTTGGTTAATGTCTCGCATTCCCCTTTACTACAAAGAAGCTTTCTGTTCTCCGTTAAATTAAGCTGAAGGATCACACGAGTGTTGATAAATGACAGTTGTCTAATTGAAGTAAGATAGTAAGCTTTAACTTGAACTTTTACCTAAAGTGGGATGTTCTCCTGTGTAAGTCATGCTTGTCTAGATTACGATTCATTAAGTTACCTGTAAAATTTAATTTTAAAAAACTGTAATCGCTATAAGTATATGACTGATTATTTTTTGTGTGTGTCTGTTAAATGTGCTTTGAGTGTATTATGACTTCCTAAAATCTTTCAGCTGAGAGAACATGACTGCAATCAAGCATGCTTTACAGAGGGATATTTTTACTCCCAATGATGAACGCTTGTTGAGCATTGTGAACGTGTGCAAAGCGGGCAAAAAGAAGAGAAACTGCTTTTTGTGTGCCACAGGTACATAGGAATACCACACTGTATTTCTTGTCTTCACCTTTGTTTTTTATTCAGTTGCATTTGTCTTAGCTTTATTTACAGTGCTTTTTCTTGACCCGTATAAAACAGGTGCTTTCCATTTCTAATGGAGAAAATCAGTTGTAGCTTGTACTTCCATTATTGATTCTACTAAAAAAGAAACAAACCCTTGTACTTTTATTCACAGATCTCATTGTAATTTGAAATGAAGTAATCAAGCATCTTTATTTTGGGGCTGGTGGGCTTTTGAAGCAGGCTTTATGTAGTGCTTAAAAGGGGATTTAGTAGTCATTTAGCTTGATAAACCTAAATAAAATGCAATAAAGAGTACTGGTTAGACTCCAAGGCAGAGGGCTCTAGAATGGCACAGTAACTGGACTGAATTCTAATGTTCCTGTAAGTGTATGTTATTTACATTGTATCTCTTAAAAAAATTAGGTCTTTGGGTTGATCTGTCAATCAATTAGCTTGCTAGAATATTTATCTCTGATAATGTTTTTATTCTGACTATAATCTCCAATTATGTCTTTGCTTTGTCAGTTGCATAATCATGGTCCAAGATCTGCTGTATCAAAAAATAGCTGTAAATTGGGTTAATTACATCACAGGCTCTAAAGAGATGCATACCTGTTTGACTGAGGCTTCAACTGAGCTGTGGATGTTGTGGATGGAAATGTTTCAAAGGGTCTCTTTTCATCAGATAAATGTTATGAAATCTCGCCTACAAAAGGGAGGAGGATTTCAGAAGTTGAAGCACAGCAGAAACAGATGTTAAAGAAATATGTATGTTTTGAAAGTACTCTCTTACTTCATTTAATAGTGACAACGGAACGACCAGTGCAAGTAAATGTGGTAAAAGTGAAAAAATCTGACAAGGGAGATTTCTACAAAAGGCAGACTGCGTGGGCACTTCGAGACCTTGCTGTTGTTGATGCCAAAGATGCTGTTAAAGTATGTGTACCTTTTATTTTTTTGATTTAGTGCTCTGCTCAGAACATCCTTTTGGTTCCAATTTAGAGTTAACTTCTTTAAAGCTTAGTTTGATAACATGCTAATTAGGAGTTTATTACAAATTGGGATGATACATTCCTGTGCTGCTTACACCTGCATTTTCTTTCAGCCTTTCCAAGAATATAACCCTGGTAAATTGAGTAAGAGTAGTCTAGATACGCTTGAATAGCAACAGTCGTAATATCTGCCCTGTTAGTTGTAGTGATCTCTCAGTGACTGTAGAGAGCTTGTGCTTTGTTTTGAGCTGTACATAAATTTTTACTCCAAGCTTAGTTTCCATTAAGAAAATCTACTACTATCTTACTAATGATGTTCAGCTCCATGTAATGTTTTAGCCAGGACACTTTCAGCATTCTTAATGAGCAGTATGTAAGCTGGAGGGTGAGCTCTTACAATCTGTTCTCTAAATCCTGACATTGGCCATGTCTTGGAAAGGGTACAGTCCTGAAGTGGTGGACTTTGCCACAGAACAACAAGAGCAACCTATTTTTGACCACTGAAACTCATCTTTTGTCATAAACTAAAGATGTACAAGCAGGCAGAGGTGAAAATCCTTTATACTATGATGTCTGGTTTTATATTCTGGTAACTCGTGATTTGGAAGAATAGTGCAGAAAACTACAAAGTTTAAAACTCTTTGTTTTTCCTCTCCCGACCCCCTCTCCCCAAGTGTAGGTTTGTTATTTCGGTTATCCACATAGTTGTTGAGTGGATTTTAGATTTTCCTCGCTGTTCTCAATACCATGTTGGAGAATTGATTCTTAAAATTAAGGTTAAAACTAGTCTTTCAGGGCTTTCTCTTGCAAAACAGAATTTGATAACCATTTGCAGAAATATACTGTAATATCTATACCACTCTAATGAGAGATTTCTCTTTCAAAAACCAAATGTTGAATGCCAAACTCTCTCATATCCAATAATGTAATAATTAAAGTTGATAGGTTCATCATGGTTTGCTTTCACATATGATCCTATGCAACACTTTTGACACGAGGCCTTTCCTGCACAAGTTGTGAGACAAGTCAAGTTTATTTGATTATACTGTTCATTTAGAAATGTATGGTAATTATATTTACCAATATAAGCTAAAGAAAAAAAAGAACTGCTTCTATTGTACTGTATAGGAAATAAAATTTCCCATCATGTGCGGTTTCTTGTGCTGCCTGTTTCTACAGGTAGTAGTAACTCTATAATAAGTAACAGCAATAGTATTTACAAGCTATATATAAGTAAGAATCTAACATATATCTGAGGCAATAACATTTTTCATCAAAAGGAGGCTGGATCTTGCAAAATGCTTGTAATATCATCTTTAAAACAGGCAGTTACCATTTCCAGTCCATACTGAGTTCATAAGTGACTGTAGAAAGGCAAGTACTTCGTTTAATCGCTATCAAAGTAACATTCTCAGCAGGCAGTAAATCTATTTGAAAATACTTACAATAGAAGTTTTTTACTATGAAAAGGCCAAATGATTTTTTCTGTCCTGTTCAGTCCTGTCAAACACTATCATACCTATAAAATATATAAAGTACTCATAATTTTTTTCCCTCTTGCCTATTCTCGCAAGTCTCCCTGAATTGTGTTGTGTATGGTGTTAGTTGGTAACTCCAGCTACCATTTTTATTTTCAGAAGGCTAGCACAAGGCATTAATCGTTCTGAGGACAGTGTTTCAGGGCAGACAGTGCTGTCAAATGTTTGTTATCAGTCTGACAGATCTCTCTATTTTGTGTTATTGTTGCCTTATCTGGCTTGACAAAATACTGTCTCATAGCTTGGATTCTGTTTTTTCACGTTCACCATTTTAGTACCTGTATTAAGGTGCATCAGGGCACCAGACTTGCGGTATGAGCTTCTGTGTCTTTAAGGCTGGCATGTGCGTAATTTCATTTTTATTCTGTCATCTCAATAATTTAATGTGTAAACAATCTCTGCTACTCAGAAAATCATTTGTCTATGGAACCTGTAACATATCTCATCTTTTGCAGGAGAATCCTGAATTTGATTTGCATTTTGACAAAGTGTACAAATGGGTTGCAAGCAGCACAGTGGAAAAGAACACCTTCATTTCATGTATCTGGAAACTCAATCAGAGATATCTTAGAAAGAAAATTGACTTTATTAATGTTAGTTCACAGCTGTTGGAAGGTAAATTTCTACAACTTTATTTGAAGTATAAAGTTTAGTAATTATTGATGTAAAACAGGTATACTAAAAGAAATATTCTTAATCCTGATGGGTTTTCTTATGGAATTTTATTCTTTTATATTTTTTAAGTCTTCAGATGAAGAAGGTGACTATATAACAGATTTTCTGTTAGAAAACTGAGAACCTAGACAAAAAACGATAATTTATTGATAAGCTTATTGTATTTCTAAGACATTCTGTTTCTTGAACAAAATAAAATCTACCTCCAAGATCTGGTAGGTCTAATTGTGTAACAAATCTGCTTTTGTTCCTGTTTTCATTTCCCCTGAAACTGTGAAGCATGTGTTGAATTCTGCTGGACCCTGTTACAGTTTTTGTGACAGGTTGGTTGCTAAGCAGGTTTTGTATATTGTTTGCTTATGCTGTATTACATATTTTTACAGTCACGTTATCATTATTATAGTTAAAATTTTATAGTAAAGCCTAGTGAGTGAGTGTATCTTATGTTGAGTCTGTCAGAAGTGGTTAAACTATTGGTATTAAATACTAGACTGGCATGTGCAGTAGAATTTGAATTAGAAATGTGAAACTGGAAGGATAACATTTCTGTATTTTGGTGTTGTCCAGTCTGTTTTAAACCAACCTCTAACGTTTCAAGTTAGTGCAATATTAAACTTCAAACTTACTGCCACTTAAAAATGTACACACTGTTCGTGCTTTGTCTAGCTAACATTCTTTGCTTCCTTTCCTCTGCTTTTCCATACCTTTTAATTCTTCAGAACTTCCTAAAGTTGCAGAAGGTGCGTAACACCTTTTTCCTGTATTTTGCTTTGTAAGCAATTTTCTTAAATAAAATGTACTTTTTTTGGTTTTGTTTTGTTTAATAGGGCTTTGGATAGCTTATCGAGTTGCTAGAGATAAGAGAGTTATTTCAAATGTCCTAAACACTTTCTGGCTGGACTGTGTTAATGTTCTGTAAATCATTTGTCAGCCTTTGAGTGGCTTGTTAAATTAAGTAAGCACTGCTGTGAGAAATCATAGTTAGTGAAACCATTGTTATTTCGTTTTCACTTATCCAGTACTTACTTTTCTGCTGTGAAAATCACCTTGAGCATCAAGATAACTTTTATTTATTCAGGGACATATATCTTAATCAACTTCAGTATGCTCTGTCTACCAAAAGAGAGAATCTAACTTTTACTGATCTTCCACTAACAAATTGAGCGTAATACTGCAGTGTATTCTGATGCTGATTATCAGTGTAAGAGGTGAATAAACTGAGACTAGGTTTGTCCCTTGAAATAAAGGAAGGTGGATATTTGTATTTTGCTTGTGTTGCGTAATTTGGAAAAGATCTTTGTTGGGAATTACTTCTGGTAATTGTGATGAAGTGTGTGGAAGACTGAGACTTGAAAAAGTGTTCATAGGTAACAGGTGCTTGTTAGGAAAGTTGCTTAATGGATTCATTTACTTAGAGGTAGTTAAACATACTTAAGTACTCTTAAAATGCTTGAGACTTTCTGGACTTGATAATGTGTTCTGTTTTCCTTCTCTACCTAAGAATCTGTTCCAAGTGGAGAGAATCAAAGTGTAGCAGGAGGTGATGAAGAAGCTGTGGATGAATACCAGGAGCTAAATGCAAGAGAGGAACAGGATATTGAAATAATGATGGAAGGGTGTGAATATGCTATTTCTAATGCTGAAGCCTTTGCAGAAAAGTTGTCAAGAGAACTACAAGTGCTAGATGGGGTAAACATTCCTTCTAATGTACCGTGTGTCAGCATGTTGAACTGTTCTCATTGATACTGACCACATAGCATTCTTTGAAAATTAATTAACATGTTCTGCTGCATATTTAAATGTAAATGTGTTTGTGTTCCTAAGCTGAGCTACATCCTGTCTATTATCAGATTTTAGAGATTTTCAGCCTTTGCTCTTTGCGTTCCACACCTTCTGGGGTGAATTGCAGGCTTTCGAATGAGGAGCTAACAAGAAAAAAAGGGAGACATTCTGCATATGCCTTTCTTGAGGGCAGGGGTGCACAGAGAGAGAGAATAGACGTTCATGTCCATGGATGCCTAAAATAGTCCTATCAATGTAACTAGGAAACTGGTTTAGTCTAATAACATTGCAGTATTTGGCTGCCTGTAACAGTGCCGTATTATTTGCTATTTTGCTTTTTAAACAAGCCATCATTATAGAAAATTGGAAAACTTAAGGAGATGTGGGGGATACAGTCTTGAGGGAACAGTCAACAACCTCCTCAAATTTTCAAGTTGTGTGTTTCTTGTATATTTTGAAAATGCCTTCTGTCATACAGACAGCTTATCTTGCAGTAGAAAATCTGACCTTAACTTGTGAGCTGGTTTTTCTGGAATAAAAAATGTTCTGGTACAGCAGGGATTACTGTTCAGCTTTTTATTTTTCTGCAGATCGGTACTTCAGTTTTAAGAACTTGGCAAAGTTTTGGTTTTGTATCTTTTCTTTTTGAAATAAGGAAGTGTCAGAGACTGAGGAACTGCTCTGTTCAGTAACACTTTAAATGAGAAGTACTACAATTTTGTTGATTTCCTCACAAGTTTTGAAAACTGTTTGGCAGTAGTAGAGGCAGAAGGATATATCAGAATGCTTTTGAGTTATGAAAAATATCTCTTAGAAGGTTGCTTTATTTTCTGTACAGGCAAATATCCAGTCCATTATGGCCTCAGAGAAACAGGTGAATATCTTGATGAAGTTGCTGGATGAAGCTCTAAAGGAAGTTGACCAAATTGAGCTAAAGCTGAGCAGTTATGAAGAAATGCTTCAGAGTGTAAAAGAGCAAATGGATCAAATTTCAGAAAGCAACCACCTAATCCATCTCAGCAACACAAATAATGTGAAACTACTGTCAGAAATAGAGTTCTTAGTGGTAAGCATTTTTATTGTGTTTATTATGGTTGTTCACGTCAAGTATAAAATTCTTTTAGGTTGCTACCCTCTTTCACGCAATTGTCATTTAAAATAATAAGCATATTTTTCTGTTTTGTTACTGCGCAAATTAAGTAAGTTATAATGATAAAATTATATTTATTATTCTGGGTTCAGCAGCATAGCAAACTAGCCTGCTTATGGACAGTACTATCCATTATTTTGTAGAATCACATGGATTTGGCAAAAGGTCATATAAAGGCCCTTCAGGAGGGAGATCTGACATCTTCTCGAGGCATTGAGGCCTGCACTAATGCAGCAGATGCCCTTCTGCAGTGTATGAATGTAGCTCTTCGTCCAGGTAATGTTTTTGTTAGACTTCAGTCTAACATGCAAAATGTATTACGGTACTGCCTTTATTTGTAACTGCCGTACCAACTAGTCTCACACTTTGTTCTGTATATTGGAGGAATTGTGAACTCTGCCCCTCTTGGTTCCCGTATACAATATATTACTGTGTATTTTGTACTTTCTAAATTCTTTTTGTTTGTAGGACATGATATGCTTCATGCAGTGAAGCAGCAACAGCAGCGGTTTAGTGACTTGCGTGAGCAATTTGCACGGAGACTTGCCAGTCATTTGAACAGCGTATTTGTTCAGCAGGTATTATTTCTTTCTATTTAATATGAAAATTTTGATCACAAACTTTTCTGCAGAAGAAAAACAATCTGCCTAAAATTGGACATATTCTGTGATGTAATCAGTAAATGCTAGAGCTGCTTCAGGCAGAGATATTGGTAAGCATACCAAACTACAATTTGCCTACATAAGTGTCTTATATTAAAAAAAACCCAACCCAAACACCTCTTTTTAATGGGCTTGCTATCTGAATTAAACATATTGTGTGATATATAAGGATTTATTTTAATTGTAAAGCTTGATTAATTGAGAAGAAAAAACACTGACCTTTTCTTAAAGCAGTTAGAGGCTGAAAACATTAAAGTTCTTGCTATCTGAACCTCAAGAGCCAGGAAAAAAACCCAAAACAAAACCGAACATCCAAAGTACAATGTCTGAACCTTGGTTTTGATCTTTAACTTGAGATATTCATAAATCACTGTCCTGACACTTGTGTCCTAAAGGCTGGGTGGTTTTTTAGCCTCATTTTTTTAATTTCTGTATTTTTTATCTCCAATTAGTTTACTCAGACCCTCCTTCAACTCTATAACAGGTCCTCCTATCATTCAGTTCCAGTGAGTACATTGGGTTTGAAACAAGCTTTTCTAACTAAATTTTTTTTGAGCTTGAATTATCTAACTAGCAGCTGCATTTTTGGCTTTGCAAAACGAAATTTGTCTTTACTGATTACAGAGCATCAGACTTACCCCCCTTCTCACTTCTGTTGCTTTTGTCAGCCCTTAAGCATTGTTTATCTGTTTATGAGCTAACATTCCTCTGGTCCGATCTCCAGAAATTGCTAAGAGGCAGATGGAGATGTATGGAGGAAAAATATTTTCAGGAAATTGTAATATGTGTACAACTGTGCAGATACTGCAATTGTTTGAAATTGCAGTATTTGTAAATAAAAAATAATAGTTCTGGTTTTATACATATTAGTGCAATAAAAGTTTAAAAGTTCTAGATTTTTTGTATTAGACTGTGTACAGAAAATGGAATATTTACACTGAATAATTGTACAGAATATTATATTTGAGAGTACAAGCCTGGCTTTTTATGACAAAGGTAAGTGCTTCTTACATTTTCTTTACTTTGCAGAAGAGTTCCAGCTCCACAGCATGTTAATTCTTTTGCCTTTAGCTTCTGTTCTTAAGAAGGTGTTTTTCCTCTGTTACTTTCGATATTTTGAAAACCTGAGTATAGACTATCTGTCTCAGCCTTTAAATTAGGAAGTATATAGGAAGTAATTAGAAGCTGTATTGTATAAGTCCTATGTAAATGCATTCACAAAGTTTGAGTATTGGAATTGTGTATGGAAGTGGCTGCTTAACAGAATATCTTTTCTGAGGATTTATTTTTAAAAAATGGTAAGAAATTATTATTACTGTGCAATATTATGTGTATTAGATGAAATATTTCTGAAGACAATTTTGAGTGCTACTGAGAATGCTATTACCATTTTGCAATTCTTTTTTTTTTTTAATTCTGAAACTAGTACTGGCCTCACATTGTTTTTCATATAAAATTGCCCTCTGAAAAGTTTTAGCTTGCTGTTACCTGTGAGGTATTAATCAAAAGATTAAACTTAACAGCAAAGTCATAATTTTTAGCAGGAAGAGTTCATTAACTGCAAGAAATGAGCCACTGCAAAGCCTTTTTGATTATTATAAAAGTGAAAAAAGAAGTTTGTGTATTTCATTTTGAGGTACAGATTTAGATGTTGGAGGTATTTTTGTGTTATCTTACTAAAATGACTGTGTTTTTTCTCAAGCCAATGTTCTTGAAAACTAACTAGAACACTTTGTTACCTTTAACATCTGAAGAGTTGCATTATTTGTTTAAAATGTTTCTTACAAAAATAAATCAAAGCACTTAAGAAAAAAACTAAGGCAGATACAGAATTCTAAATTAAAAAGATAAATGAAAACAGTGATGTCTAGGCAGCTGTTAATACAAGCAAGCCATTGTGATTTGGAACTCATTAGATGGAAAATCAAAGTCAGATTGACATTTGGTCCTAAATATATTATCTTGGAAGTATGAAATTGTTCTTTACTTTTTTAAAGGCAAAAAAGCCCAATGCTTGATTCAAGGTATTGTTGTAAGGTACTAAAGTGTTAATTTCCTATATGTAAAATTGATAATAAATATTAAAAGTTTTAAGCAGAAATGCAACTTTGGATTGCCATTCACTGCAGTGTTACAAACTGTTTACAGTAACTGTTACTAACAGTTAATGTAGCTGTCTTTATTGTGTACTACTAATAATTGATTAATGTGTGTATCAATAACTTTAAAGATTTTTTTTTTTTAACAACCATGTTCAGCACTCAGTTTAAAGGCAGCTGGGCTTTCTGCATTTGAAATATGAAATAGTTTGAAGCTTTGAAACTATGAAATAGTTGAATAACAAATTTGGGGTGTCATTGGTACCGGTGTATGTTTATGTGCAGTGAGAGAAAGCCTGTTAATTAGATAGGAAAGGTACACCTAGAAGCTCCATAATGTTTTGGGTTAGGTTTGAACAGGGCATGACTTAGTACAGAATGATTAGTCCTGTGGAAAAGTTGGCCTGGAGAGAGAAATTTACCTTGCCAGGGAATTTGTCATCTAGCTTTATGAAGAATGCAACTACCAAGCAAAAGAGTTGTGTGTAATAAAGGGACATAAAAAAAGGGACATTTCTTTAGATGAAAGAAGCCATAAAAATCTGGATAGCTGAGTATTTCCTAGTAGTAATATGAAAGAACTTTGGACCAACTTAATTGAAGAAAGCTGTGAAAGCCACTGGGTAAATTATGTTAAACTGTAATGAACTTGTACAATAAAATGCATGCTGTAGAAATGTAACACACCAGGGGCAGGAGGAAGACCCGTAAATGGTTTTCTGTAATCTAGTTTTCATAGAAGCCTGTCAAAGATCTGTTGAAAATATTTGCTATACGCATGCCCAAAAGTACACACAGCATTCAGTATGACTTCAGTAATCACATCAGCAGCTGTGTTGCTAATGCTGGCTGGATTCCAATTCCAAATTATATGTTCCAATAATTACACTTTGCAGAGTTAGCTTTTTGTTAAAGTCAGACTACAGGATTATTTTTATAAGGGAGATTTATAACGTTATCCTTCCCCGTAGTCTATGAGCATAAATTAATGAAGTTGACAAGACTTGTTTCTTTGGGTCCACTTGTGTCTCAGTTTATGTAGTTAAGAGAACAGGGCTCACAGTAAGTTCATGTTTGTGTTGGATACTAAAAAAGAACTGTAACAGGTTGCCCAGAGAAGTTGAGGATGCCCTGTCACTGGAAGTGTTCAAGAACAGGTTGGACGGGGCTTTGAGCAACCTGATGTAGTGAAGGGTGTCCCTGCCCATCACAGAGGAGATGGAACTGGATGAATTTTAAGGTCCCTTCTAGCCCAAACCGTTATATGATCCTATTTGGTAAATTGGCTTTTTCAGGAAGCTGGCATGTTTGCATTGCATTATTTAGTAAAGGTTAGTATTTTACAAATAATATCAGATTCATATATATAATTTTTAAAACAAATCTGTGAATGTATTGTGGAAGCTTTTAGGGCTTTTTTTAACCAAAGACTTGAACTCAATGCAATAGAAAAGGGAAAGACGAAATTTGATTTAGTTTTGTCACTTTAATCCAAACTGGCTGCTGTTCCAACTTAAAAACATGCAAAGGCAGTTTTTAAGCTGTATAGCTTATTCTGCTTTGTCACATCCAAGATGGAACTGTCCAGGAATTTTTCTTCTCTGAGGGACTGATATTGCCTGACCTGCATAAACTGCCTGCATGTGATGCTACATGAATGGGAATCTTTTTGTGCTGTTATGGCACAAACTATGCTTGAGATCAAGGCCTGTTGCAGTATTTACTACAAGCCCAGCAAAAAAGACTGAAAATATTAAAGCCATTTGGAAATTAAGTCCCATCCTCCCTTCTGTTAACCCAGGAATAATGGTTGTGTGTTCTGCTGTGTGGCTGTACAGTGGTGTTACCTTGCTTGCTCTTCCTGAATTGCCCAGGAAGTTTGCGAGTTCAAGCTAGTGAAAACTTAAAAATCTAAATCATATGTTGTTCTAGCAATGGGATGTGATGCTTAAAGGAAGTGTGGGTTTCAGGAAGTTAGCCAGAGTAAAGGAGGAGCACGAAATTAGTAACTTGTGTTAAATGTATTGGTTTATGCTGCATGTCGTAAACTGTTTAACTCCAGTAAAAGTTCACTGAAAGTGTGGGTATGTGTCTCTGTGTGGAGGGAGAGAGAATGTGTGTGAACTGATATTTTTAAGACTTGACCAAGGAAGGTTTGGCCAAACTGGACTAAAGTAGGTTGAATTGGAGCAGACTTTCAGAGAAGAGGTGTAGTATAAAGCTCATCATTAACACCTAAGCCACTCGTTAACTGGGGACTTGATGTGTCTTTCAGTATGTGGGAGTAACATCTTTAAACAGAAGAAGCAAAAAATGCCAGTGACTCACCCTGAAGGCAAAGAGCTTTACAATGAACAAGCTTATTAAGATGCATTATCTGCCACAACTATAACAGCTTGGTGTCAGTATTGTTAGGTGTCTTTTTCAGTCTGCGTCTCTAGGCTTTGCTTCTATCCAAGGTATTTAATGAGGCTTTTCTGTTTGTCTGAATGAGATGCTGTCTTTGTATTAAGTTTTTCAGGAAACTTATTGTACATCTGTGTAGTGCTTCCAGATTTACTTTAATGCTTTTTTTTATCAAGGGTCACGATCAGAGTTCCACTCTTGCCCAGCATTCTGCTGAATTGACATTGCCCAATCACCATCCATTTCACAGAGATTTACTTCGATATGCTAAACTGATGGAGTGGCTCAAGAACACAGATTATGGAAAATATGAAGGGCTAACAAAGGTATGTGAAGTTGTTCAAATGATGCTAGGCAGTGTACATAGTGGACTGGATTTGATAGTCAAAACAATTGCCTTTGTGTATGCACCTGTCAATGTTCCTATATATGAAATGTGACTCAGTGCTCCTCTTTTCTTGTTCTTCTTTGGAATAGGAAACTTTGTTTTCTCATATTTGTGATTTCCTGTTTTGTTTGTTAGTTTTTTCCCTCAAACATTTTGGTTTAGAAGTATCACAAGATATTTATTGTAATATTTATGTAAAACAAGTTTGCCATTTTACAGCATTTACATTTACAGTAAGGAAAATTATATTAAGCTATTTTCAGAGTGATGTTTTCTTGTCTCTGTGACATCTTTATTTCAACAGACCTTCATTTCACTTGGGAACATCAAAAACTTAAGAGGTTGAGACCTCTTAAAAGTAGATTAAATAGAAATGTTTTTCCTTTCTATGTATGTAACTTTTAGCTAGCTTGTTTAAAACTAACATGGAGTGAAAAAAAATTACTACAGAAGTATACAAAATGTTTAGGTAGAAATCAAGTTAGTCCTTAGAGAGCGAGTCTTTTCTTTTTAATTAAAGTACTGTAATTCTTAAATGGAAGATTTAAATTTTTAAATGGCTTTGAAACAGCTCTTCCTTTGCTTTCAGTGTAAGGCAGATAGTTAATGAACGGTTGGCATCTTTGTGATCTTCTAATAAAAAACTGAGAGAGTTATATATTTATGTTTTATGTGTGCTTTTGGGGGCACAGCAGGAGTCTGATGAAAGAGGGTACAGAGAATTGTGCTGAATTCTCTCCATTTTACCCTTAAATTGAATTCTGGGATACTCCACCACTGGCAATCCTATTTGTATGTACTGCATTGCAGATCTTTCTTTATGGAGGAGAAGTAGAAGTTTCTGATTAATGCTCAGTGAACTCACTATGAAATGAATATAAGCTGCTTAAATATCATGAATATATTTTTGTGCATGCTGCCTAAATATATATACTTATATTGCCGAAACCAGTTTGTTATTTAGTAGGACGTATAAACCTGCAGGGGTTTTAGAACTATTTACCTGTAATAGAAGAAGGTCCGTATGAATACCTATTAACAAAATTTATGTTTTTCTTTTAAGAATTATATGGATTATTTATCACGACTATATGAAAGGGAAATAAAAGATTTCTTTGAAGTTGCCAAGATCAAGATGACAGGCACAACCAGAGAAGGAAAAAAGTTTGGTAAGCTTCCAGAAGGCACATATCTGGCTTTGAATCTTATTATTTGCATATTAAACACTCATTACAACACTTACAGCTAATTTTATGATGGGATAAAATTCTTCATTTTTGGCAAGGTAGAAGAAGTTGGATGGAAAATATGATTGGTAAAACTTCTGATTTCAAGAACGCCAAAGTAGAACAACTGAAATCTTGTGAAATTAGTCAAGCTAAAAGGATAAAATATGATATTTCTCTAAATTTTCAGTTCCTTGCTCACTTTTTAACAAACTGCCAATCATATTTTATTACTTGATCTATCCCGCTTTATTACTGTAACAAGTTCGAAAAATCAACTCCTGTAATTAACAAAAGTTTGGGCAGCAGTGTTTGTGTTCCTTCTGCTGTTATTTCTGCTTTTAATAAGTTTTAGGTGGGTTTTTAGGAAGCTAGTTTTAATGCTAATTCTGCCTAAGAAAACTTGTGTATTTTATTGGTTTTTTTCAGTTGGATTTACCTATGTAGCCTGAGACTAGAAATCATAATTTGTTAACTTGTAGGCATTTATGTTTAAGAGTGTATATATTCCTGCTAGGATCAGTCTAGTGTGAATATGGAAATGAAACTTTGGGGAAAAAAGCAAACTTGGATACTTAGAAAGCAACAGTGGTATAGGTATATTTATATATTGTCTGTTCTGTATTTTGAGGTGCACTGTTTCAAAACTGGTTTGAAATATTTATGTTTGCTGCAGTTCACCAGTTTGCAAATTCAGAATTCCAAAATTATGTGCAGCTTTAACGAATAAGTTCTATCAAGCCTATTTTGGGTCCTGAACTTATCCTTTGAAGTTTGGTGGTAGAAAACAGGAAAATGTAACAAAAGGAAGAAAGCGGGAGAGTGGTAAGGCTTATTTGAGGAAGGGGGAAGCTGGAAAGATAAGTCTTGGCAACCTGTTGGACATGGAGAGCAAGAGGTGCCATAATGTGTCATCATCAGAACACTTAAATTCATAAATCTTGAAAAGGAATCTTATTGCAAGAAAAAAACAAACCCTTATCCTAATACAAATTGATATCTAAAACATTCTGAATACTTTGTCTTGACACTTCTTTTGTGATTTCTATTGGTGAGAAAACAGTTTTTGTAGCAATTCCCTAACTTGTGTAAACATTATGGAGCTAGTAGGCATTTTGGAGAAAGAGGTCCTTCAATTCACCAGCAAAAAAGCTGCACCTTGACAAGCCTTCTGTCATGCATTTGTCATGTAAATTTATTTATTTTGTAACAGCGTATAATGGGGTGTGATTTCAAAGGCTTCCATGTTCAATGTAGGGATCATACTACAACTACTGGTAGTTGCACATTTATTCAAAATACATCACTTCTTAACAGTAAACTTGTTTAAGGAATAGTATAGGTGCATAAATGCAATAATGCTCCAGTTGTACTCGAACACTAAAGACGACCTGTTTCCAAGCTGTGTTGGTGTGTGTTCTTGCCTTTTTTTGTGCTTTGGGAATAGCACTGCTATTTGAATGCCTCAAATGCTGGGAGAATTCTGGCATTCTGTGCTAGCGCAAGGTTCTTTGTCTGCTTTTTTACGGCAAAAAAACCCCTACCTGGGTCGTGAGCATTCACACTTGTCTTAAGTAGTGTTTTTTCTTTTTTTTTTTTCCTTTTCTGATGAAGCCAAGACTTTGATACTTAAATACCATAAAGTCAATGTTGGAAAGAGTGCTACTACTGTCATATTTTTATGCAGTGTAGCTTCTCAAAAGCCACTGAGACTCCCCTGATTGTCCAGGGCCTGATCTTTGCCTGTAGTTCTTCACATTCTGTTTTAAGTCCCATGTGTTTGGAAATTGAGGACAATGAAGAAGTGGGGTCAACGCATGACAGTTGCATATGCCAAAATATATCATGCCTAAAATGTTTTTATTCAAAACCTGCCAAAACCCCCAAGATCTAAAAACTAGGCTGGAATTAAATTTCAATTTGATATCAGTAGCGTTGCCTTCTTGAGAACATCTGGTATTTAAGACATGTTTGTGGCATTTAGAAGTATCTACTCATTCTATTACAGTAGGTTCTGCTTGCCTGCTCCATTTTTGGGGGCTTGTAGCATCCATCCTCATCAAGATCTTTAATACCACATATTGCTTTTAGTGTATGTATGCAAATGCCTTTTACTGGTTAGGGATGCTCTGTTTTTCTACAAATGCCCATTTACTCTAAATTTCACATTGAAGTCCACTTGAGGAAGCTGTTTTATTCTGGAAAAAATAGGAAAAATAATAAAAAAAAAATTGTAATTTTTTTACTATGTATTTATTATTTTCATCCTCTCCAAATTTGCAGTCATCAGTTTTTGGTGCAGCATAAATACAAAAGATGTATTCTCTATGTAAATGCCCTGATTTGCAAACAGAAAAGGTTAGCCATGAATGGTTTTGCAGTATTGGTATATGTTTTTTAAATTGAAAAGCTGGACAATACCTCTGACTCAGTAAAAAATTACATAAGTATATTTTAATTTCTTCAAGTCTATTATTGATATGATGATTTGTCTTGGAAACTGAGTCTTTTGCAATAAAGCCCTAATTTAATGGACTTCTCAATTTGGGAGAACTTGAATACATGTTACCAAAAATGTTCTTTGAACACACTATATAAGAAAAAGCAAATTTTAATACCTAGAATCTTACTCTATTTTCCATGTAGCTTAGATACTGAATTTCTAGAATAGTACCTCTCCAACTAAATGTGTTTGCAATGTAGTTACTTGCTGCTCATAGTTCTCTGCATGTTTCTTTCCAGTTAGAGCTTAACTTGCATCTTGTGCATGGTTTGTGCAAACTGCATTTTAACTTGTCTTTGTCTTTGATGCTTGCAACCTAATCCATCCCAGCTACACTGCCTCGAAAAGAAAGTGCTGTCAAACAGGAAACTGAGAGTGAGTATAACTAGTTGCATTAGTTGGTGTTGTCAATGCATGTGTGTCGATGTTACGATGTAGTGCTGCATCATGGAGAATCTACCTAACACTGAAGCACTCTAGAATGAAATAAGCATTAGCAGAATCATTGATTTTGCAAGGCAAAAACGAAGCACAGCTATAATGTCCCAACATAGAAGTTGAAAAGGTTTGCAGGTAAAGGCAATATCTTCTGTTTTCCCCATGCTACTAGTAAAAATATGTTTCTGCCTGAGATCTTCTCATAGTTTTCCAACTCTTCCAGTAAGCTGAGGTGGCAGCTTAGATTTATAGACTTTGTCTTGTGGCTAGATACCAATACAACAATTAAATGAAACTTGCAGGGTTGCTTTTAAGCTTCTTTGTGGTTTAGATGTGAGAAGTTTATATGGCAGCTAAATATTGATAATTTCTTGGTCTTTTTTGTAACTAGCTTTCTCTGTCATGGTCCAACGTTTCTGAGAATTCTGGGGGAAAAAAACAAAAACAAAACATGTTCCTCACCCTGGAGAAGGCCCAACAATATCAGGAAGAAATGACTGAATATAAATTATGATTAAAAGGAGAGGAGAGCGTTAGAAGTAGAGTTACTGTGGAGCTGTAGATCCAGCAAAATAGCTAGAACAAACTGTGTAGACAAAAGGATGTTAACAGCAGGAAGATCAAGTTCAAAATGAAAAAGTGCCTGTGTGTACATAAAGCTTTTTAATTTTTTCCCTCCTGGGCATCAGTTTTTCTGCTTGTAGCAGCCTTTGCCCAGAGTACATTCACAAAGATCATAACTGGTCTTCACTTTTAAGTTTTCAAGGAGAATATCTATCCCAGTGTTCCTGTATTTCAGAGTTCCATTCCTTTTATGCTTTTTTCCATAGTTTACAATAAGAGGTTATATAGCTATGTTGTACTTTGAAAATTTCTAAAGTATTTCAGTTACTTTGTAACAAGAAAAGAATGTCTATAGCAAAAGCATTTTTAGCTTAGACAAAAATTGAGTTGTTTGATTTTAATATAGGACTACTATATTGATCTCACATGTTCTGTAATGAACCTGTTCTTCAGTATTTTATTCTGCCTTTGCTTTCCTTCTTCATAGTGTCTTTGTTTCACAGGTCTTCATGGAAGTTCTGGAAAACTGACTGGGTCTACTTCTAGTCTAAATAAACTCTCTGTTCAGAGTTCAGGAAACCGTAGGTCTCAGTCATCCTCACTGTTAGACATGGGAAACATGTCTGCCTCTGACCTTGATGTGGCTGACAGAACAAAATTTGATAAGGTAAAGCCAAAATATTGCATAGGATTCGAGCTTAGTTTTGTATTAGAAGCATCTTACATATCCTTCTTGTATAGTTTAAAAATCTGTACTGTTTAAATCTTAAAACACGCCAATTTCAAAGTCAGTATGCACCATACATCTAATAAAGGCAGTTTCTAAGAAACATGTAGATCAGAGTATTATTCTCTAAGATTCTATTTAGTTTCTTTATATGCTTCTGTTTAGTTCCTTTATATGCTGTGTGTGATCTTTAAAGAATATCAGGCATAAAACAAATGGTCTATTAAGTTTAAGCCAAATACACATTTTTAAGCAAATAGGAATTGAGATGGATTCTCCAGCTGGTATTATTTTTTTCAGTGCAGATATTCATGTGTTCTGTCACATTTTGCCAGTATGTAAGCAAAAGTGAAAGATATGAAAGCAGAAACTTATTTTAGCCAGGACTTGAGCATGGCCCTAAAATTTTATTTACTCTGGTTTCAATTCAGTTATCATCAGTTTTCAGCTTTAACAATGGCACTAAAGTGTCCTCATCCTGTTTTAAAACCTGCTGTCCTCAGATTCTGTTGATTAATTTTTTTTTCCCCAAACCTTTAAAAGTGACAATACTTACTATTTCTTGCAGAATTAACTCCTCAGTGGAAGGAAAAGGAGAAGTTGTCAGTGAGAGATAAAAATATTTTTCTTGTTCTCTATTGAATTGATTGATGGAGATGAGGTTTTTTCTGACCTCTTCAAATCCTTGCTCAATCTTTTTCTGGGAGGAAATACTATATGCCTGAAACAATATTAACTGTTAAGGTATTAATAACCTGTAGTAGCAACTTGTCTAGAATTAAAAAGACAGCTTGGTAAAACAGCTTTATGCAAATATTGTGCTATTATTTTCAGCTTCGGACTTGTATCTCACACCCATTTGCATTAATAAAATGAAATTATTTTCTTTAATTATTGCCAAAATAGTGTTTTGTTTAAATCTAAAAATTGTGATGCATACTTCTGTACAAAACCTACTTGTTGCTTTCTGTAGCAGATATATAGAAACATTTTCTACTTTTCCTACAGAGCAGTTATCTTCTACTTACACAGTTGACCTGTTTTTCTTCCCTAAGGCTTTAAATTTTGCCTCAGGCTGTGTCTAGAAAACTTACAGTTGTGGAAAAACATAGGTTATTCTTTTCTTCCCAGTGTTACAAGCATGAGAAAGGACTATGTTGAAGATGCAGCTATACTTTTAAAGATAGAAGTTCAAGCTGTTTCCATTTCTGTTATGTAGTAATAAGCCTTCTAAAGCTTAGTGAAGTTAGGAAGTATATACAACAAATAGTTAAAATTAGTATTGCTAACTGTTCATAGTATTTGGTGTGTTGATACAATATTTGGCTTTCTTTAGATTTTTGAGCAAGTATTAAGTGAACTAGAGCCTCTGTGTCTGGCAGAACAGGACTTCATTAGTAAATTTTTCAAACTACAACAACATCAGAGCACGTCAGGAACAACAACGGTATGACTTACGTTCTCTGTCACTGAAGTAAAAAGTATTGACCAGGCCTCTTAAGAGAAATTCTAAATAATTAAATTTGAAATTTATCCGGTAGTTATGTGATCTGGGTGATCAATAATGTGTTTTTCTCCATGATCTAGCAGGATCTTTATTTTTGGCTGACCAATACAAAATCTGTGAAAGAAGGACTGATGGGTTTCTTTGCCATGGCTTTATCTCCTCGTAAGATCACAATAAACACTTGACCATGCTAGGCAGGAAGACAGTGGGGAGTAATTGTGGATAGTGTTGTATTTGGTGGAACATGACCAGAAACTACTACTCTAGAGGCAGGGATTGGTGGAGTAGGGAGTTGCTAATCATACTGGTTTTATCAGATATTCTTATTGCTTAGATATACAACTGGAGAGAGACTTCATCTTTGTTTACATACATTCCTTGTTCTTACAGAATGAAGTGGAGGAAATGGATGGAGTAGCTTTATCTCGTTCATACACTTCTGGTGTTCCGCAAACGATATCATCTGAGTATGCGCTGCTGTTGTTTATTATTGATTCTTAATTCTTAAGCCTACTTTGGAAGTTATTTGGCATATAAAACTTTTCTCTGTAATCAGAAATCATTCCCTTTTAGTGGAAGTGAATAGGGAAATCTTAATTTTTAGCTACAAGACATTGAGTGTGTCAGTAAGTAGAACATTTCTGTATGTAGGATGGGTGTTTCTGTCTATAGTGGTATAAAAAAGATGCTTGATTCTCTTACTTTGCAAAGTGAAAGTAGGCACTGTAATATTGAAAATGTGCTTAGCAAAGAGTGTGTGGCAGCTTCCACACAGAAAATACTTTTTGGAGTATTTTATACTTGTGACTTTTACTGTGTGGCATTGATGTTTCTTCTTTAGCAGCTTTCTGAAAATCATGAGACTTGTTGAATGAAAATGAGATTACTATATCCAATAAATATATCCTAAAAATGTTATCAAAGAATATGTAATACAGCCTAGTAAACTGTCAGAGTAATATTTTTCTCTTATACATTTTTAATAGGAAGGACATGATCCGACAAATGATGACAAAAATATTTCGTTGTATTGAACCTGAGCTGAATAACCTTATAGCGCTGGGGGATAAGATTGATAGCTTTAATTCCCTTTATATGTTAGTTAAGATGAGCCATCATGTATGGACAGCACAAAACGTGGACCCAGCGTCCTTTCTCAGCACAACACTTGGAAATGTTTTGGTGACTGTCAAAAGGAACTTTGACAAGTGCATTGTAAGTTTTTAGTTTTTCTGATTAAGCTAACTATAATATTATAGGAATATTATAGGAAGCCCAGTCCAACCTCCTATGATTTTACATTTCTTTATGGTTAAATTTTTGCTTTTAAATTTGAAGAGAAAATTAGTAACTTTATTGCTCTTCTACTGGCTAAGCCTTCAAAAAAGATAAACTAATTGGTGGTTGTGTTTCTTTTTCCTCTCCATTCCAGTTTTCCTCAGTAAGTAGTTATTTGTAACAAATAGGACCACTTACTCACTTCTGTGAGGTGGTTGACATTTTTAGTTTTTGTTTGTATTTATACTCCCAGTGAGATTACTGAAGTCCATTAAGTAAACTATAGCTCTCTTCCTTTTTTACTTGCTGAAGCAAAAGCTTGTGGACTTCGGAGGGTGTGGAGGTTCTTTGGCACTACGAGCAGTGGCAGCCTCTACTGCCAGAAACTTCTTTTGCTAATACAATTATGACCATTATATGAAATATGGCAAGTTTAGTGAAAATATAGTTGCTGGTATAATTTTTTTCTTAATGTTCATAAATGTAGTTTTACTCTAGGCCAACATTATAAGACTAACCATTCTTGATCAGTTTAATGCTTAAAATATTTTGAAGTTTTTTTTAAATTAGACTCAAAAATAATATTCCAGTAGAAGACTAAAGAAATTTTTGCAGCAGAAAGAATTGTTAGCTTGTCTGAATCAGAAAAATGAAGTTCCTTGTTAGATTATTGAATGAATATTGTTAATTGCTTCTGGTGCATAAGTTTGGGGGGTTTTCACTGTTTTTTTTTTTCTCAATACTAAGTAAACAAAGGAGAATAAAAGCCCATCTTCTCTTTTTCTTTCCAATTATTTTACTTAACAAATTTTTAAGGGTAAAAAAGCAGAAAGACTAAGTATTAGTCTTTCTATTCAATTATATATATATTGAAAGGTAAAATTATTTCTTTGTTTGGATAAATATCAGTTTTCAGTATTTCTGCATTTTTTTTAATAGTTGTTACATAATCTGGATTCATATGTTAAAGGCTAACATCTGTTCTTGTTTTAAATTTAAGAGTAATCAAATGAAGCAAATGGATGAAGTAAAAATCTCAAAGAAGAGTAAAGTTGGGATCCTTCCATTTGTTGCTGAGTTTGAAGAGTTTGCAGCCCTCGCTGAGTCAATTTTCAAAAATGCAGAACGACGAGGAGATCTAGATAAAGCCTACACAAAACTTATTAGAGCTGTTTTTGTCAGTGGTAGGTCTTCTGAGGTTGTCATAGCTACTAAAATAATTGTTTCCTCCTATTTATATATAATTTTGCTCCAGTTAACAGATGATTTTTTTTAAGACTGTCTGTTGCAGGCCATATGACCGAAATTATGGCTGAAATTTTGGTTGTCTCTCTTATTGGTAGGTGAGCAAGTGTAATCCTTTTGATTGTAATATACTTCTTGAGAGAGAACTGTAGATACTTCTCTTTGTATATACCTGTAATCTCAAGTTATGACAGAGGGAAGTGATTATGACTCTGGAGAGGAAGAGTAGATGACAGCAACGCTGCATGCTCAATCTGTCTTTTTTTTTCCTGTAGAAAATGATATGGGAGTATATGGCAGTAGCAGACTTTTCCTAGTTGGCAATTCAGTGTTCTGACTGAAGTGAATCATTATTGATACTCTGGTAGTTTCGGCAAAGGATTAATGGATGAACAAGCACAGAGACTTAATTGTACTCCTAGTGGAAGCCATCCTCGTTCAGCCTGTTTTTAGGTGCAGTAAGGGAGTGAGAGGTAGAATTTCTTTTGCCTACCTGTTGTTTTGTTTGGTTTTGGGGTGGGTTTTTTTTTTTTTTGGAGTGGGAGAGAAGACTAAAAGATCTAGGATTATCTATCTTAATTATTAAATTTAGGGACTGACAGTAATTTTGAACATAAAACTAATAAGCAAAAATTGGAAGACTAAGAAGTACATTTAAGAAAGCCCCACTACCTTATTGAAGATTTTTGTCCAACTGAAGATGGGAATTGATTTTTCTTTGATTTTTGTTAAATAATTCTGTCATGTAAAACTTATTAGGGATACTGAAAGCTTGCTTGTAAGCCTCCACAGAGTGTGGGTTGTTTCTCACTTCTGTAAGTGAGACCATACATAAGCACTATTTTGTATCTTGTGACTTGTCATAAAATTTCATGGTCTTAGAGCCTGTATTTATCTGTTACTTCTTATGAAGGCTGTCAGATATTGTTCTATCTAGTGGCAATTCTGGCCATTACTCATACAAGCGTTTATCGATTACATGAAATCCAAAACTCCTTTTTTTGACAGTATTAAAGTTTTGACAGTATTAAAGTATTAAAGGTTATGGTTTTTTGAATTGGTTGTCCTTTAGGTATTTTAAGTATTTTGCTTCCTGTTTCTTTCAGTTGAGAAAGTAGCTAACGAAAGCCAGAAAACACCCAGAGATGTGGTCATGATGGAGAACTTCCATCATATTTTTGCGACACTTTCGCGCTTGAAAATTTCTTGTCTGGAGGCTGAGAAAAAAGAAGCCAAACAGAAATACACTGATCACCTTCAGTCTTATGTAATCTATTCACTTGGACAGCCTCTTGAAAAATTAAATGTAAGTATATTTGAGTATACATTTAAATGATACAGAATAGCTTTGAATGTTTAGTTTGCATTATTTGATCTCTATCACTGCATCTATCATAATCGCTTATTATTTTGGGCTTGAGCATGTCTGGCAAAAATACTTGATTCATGAGGGTAGCAGTCTTGGATGAAAATCAAATTTTTCATGGCAAATGATAGTACTGACTAAACATCAGTGTCTTAAGCAAACGGTTTTGAAGAAGGGAAAAAGTGAGGGGAAAAGTAATCTGGAGCTTTTGGATCATTTTCTTTACCTCAACTGCAGAGAAAATTACTGTAGTTTCTGAATTATTCAACAGTAAGAAGAGTTCTAGGAAAGGTCTGTATGTGGGAATTGTTAGAGAGTGGTGACTTAGGTTCAGACTCAGTTTCTCCCACTGAGTGTCTCCCACTGTTCTTTGCTTTTTGAAGCATCCATTTTGCTTATGCGTGATAGAGAGAAAAAGAGAGAGCAAGCCACCTTGAAGCCGAACACCATCCCTACTCTCTCCTCCAACTCTACTTTTTGTTGTTGAGAATGTACTATAGTTTCGTCAGGTTTGGCCTGTTCAGCAATAAGAAAAAAATTGTTATCAGCCCTGTTTTAGCCACACATCCAAAACTAGCACCATATGGGCTGCTATGAGGACAGTTAACTCTGTCCTGGCCAGACCCAATGCACTTTTGTGGCGTACGTGGACGTTCATAGAAATATTTCCCTCCATTTGTATTATGTTGAGACAACTGGTCAACAGCAGTGAGAAGTGAGGGCAACTGTCAACAGCTATGCTCTTGTGTAATTATGGTTTAAGTAGAGATGCTCAGGTGCTTAGTGAGTATCTGAAAGATCCAGTATTTTTCCAGGCTGTGAGTTCATTAATTGATGATTTTGAGACTGACTGATTATTAGTTATAAGGTTGTGAAGAAAAGCTTGATTGTTTCTAGAAATGATTGATTTCAGTTTTATGCTAGTACTTGGAGCACTCTATTGCTGGGCTGTGTTTTAATGTTTATGGCTGAGCATTACTTTGTGCCCAATTAAAAAACAAAAATGGGGGAAACACAGCAGTTGTGAAGCAGAATCAAGACTTAACTGCTTATCCTTGTCAAATTAGGTTAATTAGTTTAAGTTTATGGTAGTCATTAATGCTGTTATTTGTTGTTAGCATTTTTTTGAAGGTGTTGAAGCTCGCGTGGCACAAGGTATACGAGAAGAGGAAGTAAGTTATCAGCTGGCTTTCAATAAACAAGAGCTTCGCAAAGTTATAAAGGAATATCCCGGTAAGGAAGTGAAGAAGGGATTGGATAATCTCTACAAGAAGGTAGATAAACATCTCTGTGAAGAAGAAAACTTACTTCAGGTAAAGTAAATCATGACTTAAAAATCTTATAGTGTTTATACAGAGGATTTTTATTATTGCTTTTACATATGTATTCTGTGAGAATGTTCAGCATAACTCTGAAAAAAACCCATGAATTTTGAGTCAAGGTTTTTGGGATATTTTTATAGTCCTGTTTGTTTAACATTGATTTGAAATGTGGTGGTAAAGTTCATAAAGAAAATTCCTCTGACTCCCTAGCTGACCATTAAGAGGTGATCTCTGTTCTGCAAAATACACTGGAAGTAGAGAGAACTAGATCTAAATGCACTGTTAACCTGATATGTGAAATTTAGTTGGTGTACTACAGCAGAATACACTTGCAATTACATCTTTTCTGATAGTTGCATTATATAATGTTTGTTACACTCTGTGAATTTTTTACTGGAGTAAATGATTAGTAGATTTACGAGTTAGGCTGTTCAAACAGCTGTTTAAAATCTGAAATGTGAATTACAGCACGATTCTGGTTCAGGGTGTTTTCTTGAAAGACAAAAGCAGTATCTCTTTTAGGAAAACTTCCTCATCTTTATTGTTTTTTGCTTTGCACATTTGGTAGGAGTCATGTAAACATTCCAGATCTTAAACTTAAAAGGTTAAAAACAATCTTTTTATGTAATGCAGCAACTCCATTTATGGAACTTTGTCAGCAAGCTTTAACTGGAAAATGACACCTGAACTGAGAATGAATTAATAAGCCAATGTTTCGTAGTTCACATATGTACCATATTGTGCTAGTTGACTTTTCCTAAAGTTTGCTTTCTTTGGCAGGTTGTGTGGCATTCCATGCAAGATGAGTTTATACGACAGTACAAGCACTTTGAAGGGTTGATAGCTCGCTGCTATCCTGGATCAGGAATTACTATGGAATTCACTATACAGGATATTTTAGACTACTGCTCCAGTATTGCACAGTCTCATTAAGTTCTCGAAAGGGAAAAAGAAGCTAGCAAAATAGGTGCCTGTGTATAAGGGATTCAAACACTATACATACTATTTGTTTTAAAAGGTGGATTTCCAGTCGTATGTGTAGATAACTGCTATATCTGTGGAGTTACACTCTGCTTCAAATGTCTTTCAGGGCAAAATGAAACAGGATTTGTTTTTCTTCCACTGGGCTGAAGTACTGTTTGAAAGCATTAATTCTGTGAAACACTTTGGATAGTTTTTCCTTTCCCCTAATATTCAGATACTTTTATTTATAATTCCTCCTCTTGCTAGAAGCAGTAAGCACTACCTTCTTAGTATGCAAAAAGGATACTACTGTTTTCACTGATATTTTGCATCTTGGAAATTATGTGTAAGCATTGAAGACTATCAAATATTTTCCCTTCCTTGTTCTAGGAAGTGTAGATGTGGAACTTTATGCAGTGGGAAGACTGAATTTGTTTTCTGAGTTGTAATGTGACTATGGCTATTATTCCTAATTAAACTATGTTCATCATATTGTTTATTTCTGTGGAGTGTTATTTCAAAAAGGTGAAGACAGAGTTAATTCCATTGTTTTGTCTCTGGCCATTGAAGTAGATTTGCTCCATTTCTCCATGTGTTGTTTTTCTTCCTTTTAGCATCAATATACTCCCACCTCATGTAAGCCCTTCTCATCCTCCTGGAGCTTCAGCTGCCAGGGATTCAGGACATAGGTTTTCTGTACAGCTTGATGAAAGTGCCAAGTTGTTGGATAGAGATGGGGTGTATATAGAATAGAAACAGGTACAATAAAGGAAAACATGCAGACAGAGGTAAGATTTTGGTTTTTGAGATGCAGATGCAGGAATAAAAGCCTAATATGAATGAGAAAGTTTTTTACTTCTGAATTTTGTAACAAACATGCTACATGACAACTCAGGAACACTGAGGCATCTGGATTTTATAGAATGGTTTGGAAGGGACCTTAACATCATCTAGTTCCAACCCCATGTCGTGGGCAAGGACAGCTTTCACCAGTCCGAGTTGGTCAGAGCTCCATCCAACCCGGACTTGGAACACTTCCAGGGATGGGGCATCCACAACTTCTCTGGGCGACCTGTTCCAGTGTCTCACCACCCTCATAGGAAAGAACTTCTTCTTATATCTAATCTAAACGTGCCCAGTTTCAGTTAGAAGTCATTACCGCGTGCCCTAGCACTACCTGCCCATATAAAAAGTCCCTCTCCATCTGTCTCGTAGGCTCCCGGAGCCGGGCCGTCGGCACCGGCCGGTCCCTCGTGTCCGGGTTTTACCGGAGCGCTGGGGGTTCTGCAGCGCCCGCCGCTCCCAGCGCCGCCCGC
>VZRE01005722.1:0-21883 GCA_013396775.1 Cephalopterus ornatus | reverse complement strand
CAGGGAAGGGGCGGGCAGGGAAGGGGCGGGCGGTTGGCGGGGCAGGCGCGTCCCCGCCGTTGCTGAGGGGACGGAGCGGAAGCGGCTGCTGCTCCGCGCGCCATTTTCAAAGGTTTTCAAGCGCCGAGACATCGCGGCCGCTGGGCAGCGGCTCGGGCTGGGAGTGCCTGTTTTCGGGGGTAAGTGTGGTTCGGCCGGCCCGGAGGGAGGGCGGGAAAGGTAGCGTAAGCCTGTTTAAAAGGGGACCGACCGCGCCTTTGTAGATATAGGTTGGGGTTGCTGGAAGGTCTGCAAAGCTTCCAATTTGAGGAGACAGGAGCAGGCACATAATCGATAGTTTTTTCTTGTGCTGTAGTATGAACTTACAGGGTTTGGTGACAGGCTGCCCAGGGGGAGGTCGTGGAGTCTGGAGGCATTCCAAACCCACCTGGACGCGCTCCTGTGTCACCTGCTCTAGGTGACCCTGCTTTGGCAGAGGGGGTGGACCAGATGATCTTCAGAGCTCCCTTCCAGCCCTATAACGATTCTGTGACCCTCTAGGGAAGAAATCTGTATTTCTAGAGCAAGAGTTGTCTTTCCATTGGCAAAGTACTGGCACTTCACAGCAGACGTGGTGTATGGATATCTAGTCAGAAATGAATTCCCAGCAAATCCACTTGGAAGCAGACTTTCCTAAAACAAGCCCTGGCTCATTCGGTGTATACTGTACAGATGTTGCAGCAGCAGCTTCTCAGCACAGCCCTCAGCGCCCATGGAGCCACCTGTTAAAGCATTGTAGTAGTCAAGTGGTTGGTCCACTGTGTGCCTTTTGTACTTGGGTGAAAGCAGAACTAGCTCTTTATAGTGAGATGAGCTACGTGACCAGTAATCACAGGACAGGAACACATTGTAAACCTGAAAATGGGAACTCCCGTTCATAATTGTCTTTGGTGTTAATGTTACAGACTCAATAAAAAAAAAATTTTTCATAGCATATAAATTTATCCGTAGTAATTTCTTTGTGTTTCATTGTTAGTGATGTAGTTTAGGATTCCATGTAGCTCACTGACTGTATTATTTCTTCCACGGCCAAAATACACCTTTGCTCTGCTTTTTTAAAAAAAAAATTTCTTAATGATAGCACAAATATTGCATCTGCAGTGGTTCCTAACCTGTAGTCACCATGAATTTTGCTGTTCTCAGGCTGAAAGGAGGGCTTCAATGTGCTAAACCTTTTCTGTTTTGTATTCTACCTGCAATGGTTAGTCTAATACCTGTTAGTATTGCTTCACACAATGTTATGCAAATTGATTCACTACTGAAGGCCCAAAACAGCTGGATTTAAGATTCCGTTATTGCCCGTCTTTCATGCCAGAGTTCATTTTCAGACATTGGTGACTTAGAACAAGAGGGTTGATAGGTGCTGACTGTGTCTATTTCATAAACATGTAGGCCTTTAAAAGACTGCTCACCACCATCCAGGTATGTCATAAAACGAAGCATGTAAATGCTGTCACCTTTAGCAGTCTTAGTGAGCAAATGGGGATCTGAAAATTAGGCTATTGACTCAGAATATCTCTTCAGCGAACAACTGAAAGATGCATTTATTTAGACATATTAATAAATCCTGGTCTGGAAATGCCTAATTTAAGCTACCATTTAATTTTCCCTTTTCTGCTTTTCATCTAAAAAGGAAATTACATTTTTTTTCACAACAGCAGTAAATTACATGAAATATTTAGACAATGAACGATGTGAACTATTTATGCAGATGATGTAGCCTATCTCATGGGAAATACCAAAGTTGTTAAGAGTGCTTTCCAGTACTTTGCAAATTTACAAACATCTAGTAAGTTCAATTTACCTTTCATCATGATTCAGTTGTGATTTACAAGGATATTAAGTTTCTGTATATAAAAGCATATTCTGGATTGAGTTGACTGGATGAGAGTTATGTAGAAAACTTGGATTTCCAAAAAACCTTTTTGAGACAGTTCTTTACCAAAGGCTTTTAAGAAAGCAGGTCTCTTTCAAAAATGGAAAAACCCCCCTAGTGGTTAAAAAAAAAAAAAGAAAGTACTACCTTACGGTGAACATGCAGAAGACTGTTGTTTAACACTGACTACTGATGTGAAAGAATGGGTTAAACAGAAAGGGACAAAATTTGCTCATTATATGGACATGTTAAGTGCAGTCCAAGGGTTGCAGAAGAGTTTTGCTGGACTGAATAATAAAGCGGGAGGTGAGGAACAGTGTTAATGAAGGCAAAGTGATGCACACCATGGTCTTTAAAGTGGCAGTAACTACTCAGAGAAATGTTAGTGTCACTGTGAATACATCTAATCAGCACTTAAGAGCAATCAGAAAGACCAAATGTCCTGGTTTCAGCTGGAATAGAGTTAATTTTCTTTCTAGTTGTGTTGCATTTAGGATTCAGTATGAGAATAATGTTGATAGCACACTGATGTTTTGGTTGTTGCTAAGTAGTGCTTACTCTAAGCAAAGGACTTCTCAGTGCCAGTGAGGAGGTGCGCAAAAAGCTGCAAGGGAGCATAGCTGGGACAGCTGATCTGAGCTGGCCAAAGGGATATTCCATACCATGGAACATCATGCCCAGTATATAAACTGGAAGCGTTATTTGGAAGGGGCCTGGTCACGGCTCAGGGACGGGCTGGTGAGCAGTTGTATTGTGCACCTTTTGGGTTTTATCAATCTCTCTCCCTCTCCTTTTTATATCAATTATTATTATAAGTAATACTAGTAGTATTATTATTTTACTTAGTTTCAATTGTTAAACAGTTCCTATCACAGTCCACAAATTTTACTTTTTTCTCCCTGATTCTCCTCCCCACTCCTGTGCGAGTAGGGGGAGTAAGCAAGCAACTGTGTGGAACTTAATTGCCGTCTGGGGTTAAGCCATGACAAGTGCTTATCAGTAAAATTAAAGAATGGGTTAAACAGTCTCTCAATTGTCAGTAACCGCTCAGGGAGGTGTGTCACTGTGAATGCATCTAATTGATGCTTTAGAGTGATCAGAAAGGCAAATTTCAAGAATCAATATGAATAGTGAAGGCTACAGCAAAGAATCTTTATGGCTGCTCAGAGGAAGATCTATCAGATACTGTTGTAATAATTTCATTTCAACTTTACGCCCAACAAATCCCTGCATTATAGGCTTAGAGAAAGAGAACGTGTGTAGGCGTAGGATTCAACTCATGTTTCTTAGGTTTTTATACTCCTGCCGTGGCAACTGTCAGAGACATGGTATATGGGGTCAAACAGGTCTTGGATTCAACTGAATCAGTACAGCAGTTCACATATTAATTTTAGATTTCCAGAGAAACAAATTTTCCTGATGGAGAAGTTACTACATACTTTTTGATGTCATGGTAAGACTAGTGATAGATTAAGTTTAGGATGTGAGATTAAGTTGTGGTCTGTAATGACAGAGGTCTGGAATTATTGACACATAATTTCTTTCCAACAAAGCATGTACAATGATTATTGTCTATGAAGACTTTAATATCTATGTTAAGCTCTCTGAAATAACAACCCCCAATTCTTCTTATTTTCATTTCTGGACACCTTTGGGACCTATACTCCAGCTATTAATTTCCTGGGCTTATTGTGGGTCAGATGTGGCTCTAGGGAATGTAAGATAATATCCTTTCCTGTTTGATTCTGGTGGCAACGATGAGTTTAATTAAAAATTTCAGTCTTTAGGAAGGAGAGGGATTCCATCAGAAGGTTGTAGGTACCTCCCAGTATTAGAGTATGTTTAGGTAACACTGCCTTAAATGCCCATTGCAGTGATTTAGCAAGATTCTGTATGTACTTCCTAGCCACAGTTTCTGAAGTGCTAACATCTGTCCATTTATTTTTCTCCGCAGTTACTGCAGAAAGATTTTATTCCTGTATAAGCCGTGACGCAGTTTTCTTCTTGGTGTTTCTTCTGCAAAACTTCCTCAATGCAATTAGTAAAAAAATCTTTGCTCTTTCTAAAACACAAGCTTTTAAACCAAATCTGATTAATGATTTTAAAGTAATTTAATCTTTTTAACTGATACAGTTCTTCTTAAGGAGAAGATTGGCTTAGGAGTTATCCGTTTACTCTTGTAGGAGTGTAAGATGTATTCCTGAGCCTAAATCTAGACACAGTAACACAATCACTGTTTTCCTGAATTCAATACAGAATCCTCAACATTAATGCAGAAATACGAAGATCTCATTACTTTTACCTTTACTCTGGCTTCCAGAGGAGAACAAAGAGTATTTACTACACACCAGGACATAGACTTCCACTTAGTGCACTGACAGTTACCATTTAGTGGACAGAAGTGTGCTGCTGTCTCCTCCAGCCATCCCAGTACGGTATGTAAGGGTTTGTTCTTCCTGCCATTGCTTAGTTAATATCTCAGCATCCTGAACCTCTTCAAGCAAGTATTTTTGGTAGCACCTGGAACAGATGCTGTGCTTACAAGACTGGTGATTTTCTCTCATCATGGAGCAGTACCTTGCAACCACAGACTTGTTGCTAGACTTGTAGTATTTTAATAAAATGAGATGAAATATTTCCAGCCTTTGACATTAGAGAAACTTGCATATTTTCTCATTTTATTATTAATAAATAATTCTATTTTCAAATAGCTGCATATATTTCTTTAATATATTTTTTAAAAACTAGGGGATTGTGAAAGAGCATGGTTTGGATGATACCTATATTCTGTCCTGATTTATATGAGATGCAAACAACACTTCCTCAGATTGGTAGTTTGCTGAGGTCTTTGCAGCCAGTAAGTTAAATACTGAAACTTCTGAAGAAGTGTGAGGGAAAATGTCTTACAGAAGTAACTATTTTTCAAAAATATTTCTAACTACTGAAGGAATGTTTTCACATATGTAAGAGTTGGTATGCATGCAGGTAACCCCAGGTACTAAGCCATAGCTATGGTATTAAAGAAAAGTTTATTCTGAAGTCGAAAATCCTGTATTATGTCTACACAGAAATCTACTTTTCAAACAGACAGACAGAGAGATATATACAGTGCTATTCATGGGAAAGAAGCTTCTCCCATGCTGGGCCTTTCCCAGCAGCAAAAACTTCCTTGAGTGAAAATTCTTTTATCCTCCTCAAGTAAATCTTCTGCATATAATTTTTTGGTCCCTAGAACATATTAAGAAACATCAACTTTAGTATTTGATTTTTTTTCTCATTCTGTGTCTAAAGCCGGAAGGACTTAATGATGTAAAAGTTCTTCTTCCTTCAAATGTACATGGCAAAACCAAGATTATCATCTGTATTCAGATATAGTAGTGCTGCTCCAGTCCCTTTCAGATCAGTTTAGTAATAAAAAGATAACTAATTAGTCAGCTGGAAAAAAACAGCCCTCTGATCCTTGAACTGTATGAGCCAGAAAGTTATGCAGGTAGGACTACACCAGTGGTTTCTTTTCTTCCCTGTTTTTTGTATAGAAAATAACTGTTATTCCTTCTTTAAAGGACTAATGCTGTAACCAACAATCTTTTGCAGGTGTCCCATTTTTCTTGACTGTGGCAAAAGCTGCTGCTTTGGAGGTGTGTTTACAATGAGTACAAATGCAGAGCGAAGGTTCACTACTCTCAGGAAACGTCTAGATCAGCTGGGCTATCGGCAGCCGTTGGGAGTGGAGAGTTTGCCCTTGGTGGAAAAGCTTTTTAGGTATTCAAAAGGAGACGAATTAAAAAAAATAGTAATCATGTAGTAGGTATTGTTTGATTTTTTGACATATAAGGAAGAATGCTTAGTCTCAAGATCACTTTCTGTCAATGTTATTTCAGAGGTAACATTAAGTTCCTGTGTATGATGAAGTCAAATGGGTTTGCTTAAGTGATGAAAACATCTTAAGATTTAATTTAATCCAACAGAATTGTTTTCTATGGTCTAGGAAAATTCAACTTTTCTAACCTCATAAGAGAGCAAAAAATAGTCACTATTGATATGTGCTTAAAGGGCACACTCTTATAACTGGTTATATAAAAAATAGTCTGTTGTCTGATCTGTGACTTAAAACATTCACATCTCTGTTTACTATGATCTCATTTAGAGACATTTTAATTTGCTATCTCTGCACTTTTTACAGGACAGATAACAGAAGAAAAACAAATTTTCAGATTACTTTCTTAATGTATCTGCCATTTCATGGCTTCAATGTGATTATAAACATAGTAATTTCCACACTAATCCAGTTATATTTGGCTATACATGCAAATGTAGCTATTCTGGGTCTGTTACTCTCTAGCATGTAATACAGATAGAAGAACCATAGGGACACAGGTGTGGAGTAGTCTGCCTTCAGCATAAAGTCTTATTCTGGTGTCTAGAAGATAGTTCTACTTTCTCCATCCCTAGCTTTGATACTATTTTCACAAAAATGTATATAGTTTATATACTATTAGTATCTCTTATGGTACTTCTGATCCTCATATAAGTACTAGTGACCTTCTGTGATAAGTGGTGCTAGAACTTGCAAAGTGCTTGGAGGAAAAAATCATCTTGCCAAATGTCACTTTATGTAGAAAAGAGAGTGTATTGAATTATCGGATCTAAACTTCTGATATGCTTTCTGTCTTTATTTTTTATATTTATCCTGCCCTTTCCTATTTACTTTATTAAAAAAACGAATGGTTCCTGTCTTTCTGTTTCTCTTAGATGAATGTTCTGTTTGACTTTGTTCAAACCCATTGGTTTCCCTTCTTGGGGAAAGGGTTTTGTTTCTCAGGTCGTAATAAACATTTGCACCTGCAGTGTAAAGGCTGATAACATTGCTAACACATCTGATGCTCCCTTATTCCAGTGACTTAGTTCGTACAACTGAGAGCTTGCGCAGTGCAAAGTTATCTGCTGGAAAAACTGAAAAAGAATGCAGCAATTATGATACTATTTTGGAACCTTATAAAACAGAAAATGCTAAACTTACCAGGGAAAATAATGAACTACATTTAGAAATATTAAAACTGAAAGAGCAGTCTGATCGTCATGTTAAAGGTAACATAAAAATTATGATACTTTTTTAAATTCTTCCATGCCAAAATAGAATTGTGGCCAAATCCTTGATCTGCAGATTAATTTATCTGCACTTATAAGTGAGTGGGAGTGGTCATTGAGTTTGGTGCCTTTAATGAAGTAAGGCTTATGCTCAGACATTTCTTTTGCAGTTAAAAAGCTTCTGAGGTCCTGCAAATCATTGTTTGAATCAAACATGAGAATGTTAGAAATTTTAACATATGCATTTATACCATGAATTGGTACTTTTTAATTTAAAATTGAATACTGCTGTTAAATGTGCCTTTATTCCACAGTGGGGGGATTTATTTGCAAAACATGTAAAAATGTATATTTTTGTTTGTAAATATATGCACATATGTATGCGTATTTCATAAGGGAAAAAGAATATAGGATTTTCTTTATGCCTATTTTGGTGCAACTAGGAAAAGTAATAGTGAATAAGAGAGATAATACTGCTTTTCTCTCCCTTGAAGACTTGAAAGCCTCCTTAAGGAGGGCTGAACATGGAACTTCTGACTTGAAATTTCTGAATAACCAATATATACATAAAATTAAAATGTTGGAAAAAGAGAACAAAGCCAAGACTGAAAAAATTCAGCAGCTTCAGGAGAAGAATCTACAAGCAGTGGTGCAAACACCCGGTGAGTGTAAATAATCACAGATATTTTAACATTTCTCTGGGCCTTTTTGGATCTGCAGAACATAACATTTTCTTCCTCTAGTAAGAGAAGTTATCGTAGTAAAATATCCAGTAGAATAACATTACCTCTTAAAAGGTTTGGCTCTGAATTCAGTCATTTCTCTGTTTGAAGTTTCATTGAGTCATCACTTGTGTTAGGGACAAATTTGAATGCAAACTTAGATTCAGTAGAAGACTATGAAGTTAAAATATGACTAGAAAGTACTATTAATTAACAGCTTTTTTTTTTTATTGCTGCACCTAATTTAGTCAGAGGCAGGTTGTTTGATGCCTGAATATTTTTGACAGCTAATTGATGTTGTGTGACTAATTCAGATTTTTGTAACAAAAATCTAAAAATAGCAAGATGCAAAATACATCTACTAATATTCCAACCCTCTGAAATCTTACAGTATTTAAAGGGTCTTTTGTTAGCTTAAAATGTTGTGGGTGTTTCTTTCAGCTTAATTTCTTTCTGTAGGGTTTCCTTTTGTTTTTTAATTTTTTCAAGCTGAGGGAAGTAGAATTATTTTGTGAAATTTTGAGATTTTCCTTTCTTTATAAGTCATTGAATTATCTGTGTAGTTTTGGCATCTGATAAAAGTCAATAGATTATTAGGTAAAATTAAAATTTCTCTTTTTTTTCCCCACACCTTTCTGCACTTCATGTCCTCTGTTTCAAAGATGACATGTTTGTCACCTTTGTTTGTCTTCCTGCATACTTGCCCCTTGGTCACCAGTCCTCTGGGATTTTTCTTTACTACATCATCCAGTATTGTATGTTCTTATTTAATAATTTGTTGAAGAGCAATTGTTTCATCTGGAAATGATGTTTTGCTTTTTTTTAAATATAATGTTACCATGCAATCAAAGAACAAAGTCTGCTTGATATGCTTATGATATTCACTGAAATGACAAGAAAATAGAAAGAATAAAAACATTACCAAGCAATGCAGAGGTCAATTCAATCATAAAATAGTTCTTAAATGTGGGGGGGAAAGAAGTCTTTTATGATGTTTTAGCTTCCTTCATAAGCTAAATCACTAACAGATTCAACAAGTTTGAACTGTAAATTATTTAGGGTCTTCAACTTATATGGAACTTTGCATGTTTCCTAATTATAAGGTAAAGTTTAGCAAAACTGATATAAACTTGCAATAATGTTGTTGTCTAAAATGTATAAATTTTATCAAATTATTACAGAAAGATTAAAATAGTGAAGTGTGCCTGTTCAGAAGCAGTACAATAAATAGGAAAAATAATTTTGTATTAAAGAAAATGGTTCTCTTGCTTTGACTCCAAGTAATACACCTTTGGGTTCTGGCTTTCAGGAGGCAGAAAAAGAAGCATTCCCTTCAGGCGTCAGCGCATGCAGATAGACCAGCTTGTCCCGCCATCAGGTGTTAGTGCCTACCCAGTTCCTCAGCCAGAGGACCCTTATATTGCAGACCTCCTGCAAGTGGCTGATAATCGGTAAAGAACAGAACTTTTTCATTTTGAAGTATAGCTGTACCTTTGATTCTCGCTGTCTTGCTCTTTTGAATTCATAATAAATAAAATCAATCTTCCCGCAAGCTGAGTCTGTGTTGCTCATGACATGAACTGGTAGATGATTTCCCTGTCTTTATCTTGACCCATGAGCTTTTCCATCTTTTCTCCCCTGTGCTGTTGAGGAAGGGAAGTGAGAGAGCAGACTGGGGGGTCTGGCAGCCAGACGAGGTCAAACTGCTGCAATATTTCAAACAACAGACCCTGCATTAGTATTTTGTGTGAACAAAACTATTTCTTTGTGAAATGTTTGGGTTCAGGAGCAAAGAGAAAATACTTACATGGAATTGCATACGTACAATAATTCCATAACTCCACATAAACAATATATTGTTACATTTCAGAATTCATGAACTTCAGTCAGAAGTGACAGAGCTACAAGAAAAACTGGAGATATCTGAATGTGGAATGAAAAATTACAGCAAACAAGTATGTTTATATCATCATTATTTTTGTTGTTGATGTTAGTATTAGTACTATTATCCGGCTGTAGTAGCCATGGCAATGGTCTTCATGTTTTAAAAACCTTGTTGGGAAGGCACTGTAGGGCTTGTAAAATACAATTATTCTAACATGACTATGTTGAGCTATTTCTCTCCTGCTTTTGGAGATGGCAACAATGGTAAAATACTTGCCCAGTGGTTTTGCTGATAAATTTTGTGTATTAAAATTACATTAAATAAGCTAAACTTGACAATCATAGATAGAAGTTGTGTATGGTTTATTTTAGTGCATAAGTGTTAACTTCTCTAAAATAGTAATTTGACCTACAGGTAGCTTAAAATGATTTTTTCCACTGCTTGGACTGGATATATTTTTTAAAATTTTTAATAGTTAATTTATGAACAGCAGATTTTACAATATTTTAATTAGAGTGGATTGATAAGATATGTGCCATCTTAAAGTGATGGAATTGCGTAAAATGTTCATATGTTATGTCTTTCAATATCTGGGGAGTGGTGGACACCATCCCCTTTTTTTCTTCCTTCACATCTTGTTTTTCCCATTCCAGTATTTTTTTTTTTTTTCAGTGACTGGAATAGTCACTAAGTTAGCTTATTTAAAAGCCTTTTCCCTAACTTTAAAGGCTGGTCTCAGACAGTTATATTGCAACATTCATTAACTTCACTTAAAATGGAAATTGTTTGGTTTTCTTCAAGAAAATAATCTAGTAGAAATTATTTCATCTTTTCCCTACAAATTCTGTTTGATTAATTTGTTTTTCTTTCAAAACAATTGCTTTTTTTTTTTCAGAAGAACCCAGAATTAAAATATATATGTCCATATATAAGATAGAAATAACATTTTTAGGTGCCTGTCTTTTTACTGAATGTTACATATGTGTTTATATGTATTTATTAAATGGTATATAAGATAGCATAGAATTTTTTTTCCCCCTCAAAGGTTGAGCTGAGAGACAAAGAAATCGAGCGCCTGTTGCTGACATTGGATGGTGGGCGTTCTCATGAGGTTCTCTCTCTGGAATCAAGAACTAAAAGTAATGAGAAACTTATCGCCCACTTGAATTTGCAGGTAATGGATTTATTACACTTGTTTAGTCAAAACTAAAAATATTAGCAATTTAAACAAACCCAGAAAACTTCTAGCTCTTCAAATAAAATCATTACAGATATTAAATTAATCTATTTAATTTGCCTATCTTTTTAGGTGGCAGTGTTTCTTGTCTAAGGAAATTTCATTTCTTGATTTCAAAGTCTGTCAGAAAGGTTTTGGTTAAGAATTCTTTTAACTCACATCTCTACTTAGTATGTTGTAAGGGTTTGGATCTGACCTTTTTGCCGAATGCTCAAATCTTACAGTTTGCAGTCTTTCCTCCCTCCACCCCTTCTATGAACACAAGGGAAAGAGAGAAGGGAAAAGCTACTGAAACGTTGAAATGAGTAGACTAAAGCTGTACAAAAATATACAAATGTATTTACACTTATATATAATTAGAATACTATGTACACAGGAGAAGGGACCCCGAACACCTCCCCCTGCCCCGAAGGGAAAAGGGAGAGGGAAGGAAAAAAAAAACAAAACAGATATACACAATAAAAACTCCGGAGTAACCAATAAAAAAACTAACAAGAGAAAATTTTACTATTCTCCTCGAGATAGCAGAATTGCACCAAGCGACCGCCGGCACTCTCCGCTTCCCAAGGTCCACAAGGCCTCACTGGGCCTCACTCTTCTACACGAGCAGAGCCGATAGCAGAGAACCTGTTCCCGGGTCCACTGGAAAGGAAAGAGAGCAAGAGGCTTCTCCCCCTTCTTATTTATACCCTGGTTTACGTAGAAAATCGTATGGAATATTGGGAGGATGACTACTTCTTCAGTTACAATCTGGTTACCAAGGAGGGTCTAAAATCAAAACCACTACATATGTTAATCTGAAAGTATTCAGCAAATTTCTGTATGATACAGATAAGATCTCTGCTTTTTAATATTTTGTTTTTAGAGTAAACCTCAGGTTCAGGAAATTAGATAAAGAAAGATGTAGTGATACATTCTTTCACCTTGCACCTTCATAAAATAATTTTTTTTTCATGTTGATAAACATTAAGTTTTAAAAATAGAAAATATTACCATTTTTAGCAGGATATCACTTTTTTAATGTGGATATAGAGATTAGTATATTTCAGAAGATTGAGAGGAACTTTTGCTACCTAGTTCAACAGTGCATATTAATATTTTAATGAAAAATGTCTTTCAGGTTGAGTATCTTCAGCAAAGAAACAAAGAACTTGAAAATCGCATTCAAGACCTCTTGGACACGAAACAAAATGTGACTAGTGAGGTGGTGCATTTAAGCAATAAAAATGAAGAATTGTGTCAAGAACTGAATGAAATAGATCACTTGGCACAGCAGTTGGAAAGACACAAGGAAATAGTGCTCGAGACTGCAGATAAGGAAATAGGAGAAGCAAAGGTAACCACTAACGTGTCACAGAGTGAAGGATCTGCTCAGCTTTATTTGGCTTTATGTCTTCTACTTGCAAGGAATGACCTATTGGCATGTGAAAGGAAGAGTAAAAGATATTTTATTCCAGTTTACTTAATATTATACAGAATTTCTCAGTAAAGAATGATTGATTACAACAATTTTGTCTCTTTACTGTACTAGGTGAGATGAGTTTAGTTGAGTGGCAATCTGTGTTTCTTCTTCTGATAGCTTAGTATGAAATAAAATCCTGAGATACTTAGAAGTATTGATAGGTAATATATATTTGCAACAGCAGTGATATGTTAGGAGGGGTTTTTCTCTATGAGGAGTCACGCAGCGATTCATTTAATTGTTTTGCTCCAAAAGAGCATTGGTGTTGTTACCACAAATTTTTTGTGTTTTCAGTTCATAGGAACTTCACTACTTTATTACAGAGAACTAATTATACTTTATTTCTTACCAAAGTAGTCTTCTTCCTTATTTTTTTGTAACAAAGGAATTGTTGTCATTTTGAATATGTAACTCTTAACATATAGGTTAATTTTGGTTGATAGAAAGAAATTGAAAGAAAACACAGTGAAATACAGGATCTTCAAGAAACAATAACAAAGCTTAAATCAGTAAGTAAAAATATTTTCAGTTTTTGTTTGTAGCATTTTTGTCATACTGTCATCTGTGTGAGTCATTTATTATTAAAAAAATCAATTTAACAATCAACAAGAGAACATTTGTAGTAGCCCAAAACTCTTTTGTAAAAAATTACTAATTAGTAAATGAAAAAGCTAAAGGCGCTACATCATACTGTTGGAAAAATAAACTGAAAGAAACCTCCACTTGTGAATAATTATGCAATACTTGGCTCACTCAGAAGCAAGCATAGTGGCCCAGATAAAAAACATCAGTATTATCAACTCTTTGAAGACCAAACTCTTTCCATATATCATATAGCAAGTTCTGTATTAGCTGAGTACAGTGGTTTTTTTAGTGTATCTAGTGAACTTGCAAATACTTAAATACTTAGTTTTCAGGGCATCAGATTGTAGGAAAGACGTGCCAAATAGCATTTGATTAGCTGCAGGGTTGGATTGACTGAGATGCTGTATTGTATTGTACTTTAATGCCAACAGTGTTACCAAATGCCATTAAAAATTATTTGCTTTAGTCATTACTTTTTTCCCCCATGTTTGTATCCCACTATCCTACAGTTTGGTTTCTTGAATTAAACAAGTGTTAATCTTCCTTGTTTTGTTGCTGATTGCAAACTGTGTCAAAAGTAATGTTTACTTTGATGTAACAAAAACCTGTATAATAACAATGATGATCTTTAACAAATATTAAAGCATAAAATATCCAGGTTAAACAAAAGTAAACAGTGTTGTATCTTAAAAGTTCAACAAAATGTTTAATATTTTTTTTTAAATGTCTTTATTGGCACTTCTAATTTTTATAATAATACTTGTTACTTCAGGAGTTGTGCTCATGTCGTAGGGAGAACGAGAGACTGAATGAAGAACTCTTTGGAAAAACAGGTGATAAAGACAATCTTGAGGTGTTATTAAACCAGCTTCAACAAGAGAAGCAAAGGCTGACAGAAAAAACAGAGAACTTAGAAATAAAAGGTAAACCATCAAATGTAAATTCTTGCAAATTATCGTCCTCTAAATTTTGAAATAGAATACTTTCCTAGTTAAGATACAGTTAATAATACTAAAAGACTTTTGATGTATGTAAATTAAAAGAAAGCTGTAGGTCTTCAGGCATAATTGGAGTGAAAACTTTTGTCATGGAAAGATGTTTTCATTCTCTATATGAGAACTGAAACCTGAGCTTTTTACTGTGATCCCACATTATATATTCTATGGCAGTTTCATACAAGTAATTTTCAAAATTGTTTAAATTTAAACTTTGTCATTGAGTGAGTGGATTCAGACTGTGTTTCTTGAGAGCTTTATCCAGTTGGATCTTGAAAATCTCCATGTGTGGAGATTCTACAACATCTCTAAGCAACCCATTCCAATATTTGTCTATTCTCAGAGTAAAATATTTTTCCCTGTATTGTTTGTAATTGCTTGTAGCAATTAATCTTCATTATTCCTTGTTTACTTACTATGCGCCTCTGTGATGAAACTGGCTCCATGTTGTGTATAATTCCCTCTTGGTACTGTCAGTCTGCTCTTAGGTCTCCAGCTCATCTCCAGGCTGAACAAGCTTGGTTCCCTCAGCTGTTCCCTGTAGGGCAAGTGTTCTGCTCCCTGACCAGCTCGGAGGGCCTCCCTTGGGCTTAAGTTTATCAACATCTGTCTTGTACTCGGAGGGGCAAACCTGAACACGCTATTTTAAGTGCAGTCTAATGAGGCTAAGTAAAGGGGAATAATCACATCCCTCAGTCTGTCTCTGTTGATACAGCCCAAGGTGCTGTGAGGCCTCTCTTGGTCTTATGCTGCTCACTCATGTTTAGTCTACTATCAACGAGGACTCCTACATCTTTTTTAGCAGGATTGCTTCAACAGTTGCTGGGACTTAGTCCATCCCAAATGCAAGTGTCTTTGAGGAAATTAATGACTTTCCTATACATTTGGGTTTTTTTGCTTTGTTTCTTTTGCAGAACGAGAACTTGTCCTAGAAATAGAAAGAATGAGAGTAGAATATGGAATAGCCCTAGGAGACAAATCCCCATCTCGTCTAGATGCATTTGTAAAGACTTTAGAAGATGACAGAGATTATTATAAGCGAGAATTAGAATATCTTCAGAAAATGATAAGACGAAGGCCTAGCCCAAGCCGCAGGACTCCAGAGAAGGTAAAGTTCCTGCTGTCTGGACAAGCTGAAAAAATAATGGAAATAACTGTAGAAACATTTAAGAAGGCATCAAATATATTTTCAAATTCAGTGACAGGAAATTACTGTAGAAATTTTCTAAATTACATTCTTAATGCAAAAAAACAACTGAGAGAAACCCCAATGAACTTGCATTTTATTTTCCTAGTCACATTTTACAGCAACATGTTGATTAATTATTGATCATTTTGTTTGAAATAAATAGAAGTAGATAATAACTAGAAAAAGGTTGAAGTCTTACTGTTCACTGATTTGCCTTTTCTTCTTAACAGTTAGTTCTTATTGTTTAAATGATACCACCAATGCCAGGCTTTTTCTTGCAATGAAAATATATTTTGTATGTATTTTTTATGTATTACTATTAGCATGAGTTCTTTTTTGCTATTAATTAGCCAGATATTTTAATTAACCTATTTTAACATAAATTGTATTGGTCACTTTGCAGGGTGAAGAGCTCAAACTGATCACCAGAGAAAGAGATGAGCTACGGTCCATGTTAGACAGATTTGAAAAACACATGATAGAAATTCAATCAAATGTCAGATTATTGACTGCAGAAAGAAATAGATTAAATGTTCTTTATGAGCAAGTAAGAAGATATTGTAATTTACACTGAAATAACCAATTAACTTTTGTTGTACTGTTGCTTGTTTAAAATGAAAAACCTTTATAATAGAACTTGAATATACACATACTAGAATACAACAAAGACTAATAAAATATATACCTATTTTTATTATTTATTAATAAAATTATGTATTCCACTTAGTTTATTAACTTGAAAGCCATTATAATGACATAATAAGTTATTGTACTGGCATTCAGAAATGAGAAAGATCGGGAAAAAAGTCAATAGAATGCATGAGAAAGTTGTGTAAAGGTAACAGCCAAGAAAGCAGTAGTTAACTGATAAGAGAACAGAGTGAAGTTAGTCTGTACTTGGAACAGTAAAAGAATGATGGTTATGTTGTCAGCATAAATTGTCACTCCACTGAGTGATTTAGAGAATACATTTTAGTTATCTAGGCACAAGTAAGACTATAATAGAACTTCTGTTGTAATAACAGCATTGAAAATTTCTTTTGTTAGTGTGTACACTATATTGCAGTCCATGGATGCTAACAAACAATAATCTTTCTAAGTCTCAGAGTGAGTTGAACAGGATGAGAAGAGAAGCAAAACATAGTTTAGTTTCTCAAAGTCATATGGAAGAAGAAAGAGACATTGCACTGACTGACTTTAGAAGACTAATGGCAGAAAAAGAAAGTCTCAGAGAAAAATTAAAGGTGAGCTTTTGTAGCTTCACTGGTTACAGTGAGGTGGCATATAGGGAAGGCTTGTACAATATACAGTAGTGCTTTTGCTTTCACACTTGCTTGAGAGAGCTCAATGAATTGTATCAAATTTTCCTTGTAAACACAGTTCCTTCTCGGGGCAAGGGGGAGAGGAACATGCTTAAAGTATTTGAGGGCAAGCATGGCATCACCTTGTTTGAAAAATCTAGATATGAAGTGCCAGCCACAGAATATTTTTGTGGGTATGCACTACTTTGAAGATGCTTGCATGTCACTGTTGTGGAAGAAATCATGCACTTCGCTCACAAGAGAGAAGCAACAATATATTTTATGCATTTAAGGCAATATGTTGTTAGCTTTGTAATCTGTCTTATATTTTGTAATTAATGATAATTTAATAAATTAATTTAAAACATCTTAGGGCACTAAGCTATACGTGCGTGCACTCTGTAGCTCAATAAACTCTACAGCAAATCACAAATATTAATTTAGGTGGATCCAAATACAAATATACTATTTTAAAAAATCTAAACCAACAACCGAAACCAAACTCAGTGATGTTATGTTTAACTGCAGTGGTGTACTTTCAGCTAATGTTCTGTAGTTTTACAGAGAGAGCTTTGTATTTGGTCATTTATCTAAGAATGTAAAGCAATGTTTTCTTAAACATGAAGCTTAAGTTTCTATGATTAAATCTATAAATGTCTACCTTGTTACATGTAATTCTATATTTCTATCTCAGATTCAGCAAGAAGCAGCAAACCTTGAAAAATCAAAGATGCAGCATGATATTTCAGAACTGGAGAATAACGTTCAAGGAGTAAGTGCGTTTTTAGGAAGTAAGCTTTTATTATTTCTAAAATAGGATAGACTGTTCCAGCAATTAATTTTATTAACTGTTTTCAGCTTTAAGCTTTCTGCAAAAATAACATGTTTGGTTATTTATTTTAAATTGCAGCTTGAGATGGAAAGGTGTGAACTAAAGTCTACAGTCTCCATCCTGAAAGAAAGAATAAGCTATTTGGAAAATGAATTAAAATTGAAGTCCAGTAAACTTGCCCAGACTTCTGATGATTCTTCTCAATTTAAAGCTGAGATTTGCTCACTTCAGTAAGTCTGATACAAAATGTGGTGATCTTTCAGAGATGCTCAAATAATTTTGTTTATTATATGACTCTATAACAGAGTTGAGTTCCTGGGAAAGACCATAAAATATTTTTAAAATCACTTATACTGTTTGTGTCTTATGGAAAAGTAAATGTGAGTAAGGCAAGTGCTGTGGTGGCTTTTTACAGCAAGCTCCTCCTGGACTTATTTGATGACCAGATATACCTATAACTTTTATGGCAGCTTGTGAATGAAAATTTTCTCCTCCTTCTAGAATAGTTTCCTCTAATAACCATGTTCTCTGCTTATGAATGTAGCAGAACAGAAAGTTTCTAGAAGAATTTCCAAATGCTGTTTGTTAAAAGGAAGGCACATCCCTTTGCAAACTGCAGCATTAGGACCAGACTGTGCCAGTTTTACAAAGTTGTCAGTAATAGTGAAAATTTTTTGCCAGGCAGCAGGCATTGATATTTCACAATTGAGTGGTTCATGGAGCATCATTCTGTAATGGCATTTTACATGAGCTGTTTTTCTTGTATTGCTCTCTTTCATATGCTAATGCCATCACATGCGTACCACAGTTTTGAGAGATGACATCTTATGATCCATAGACACAGTCTGTGGGGATTTAACTAACTTGCTCGGAACTGGAGGATCCGGTGTACCCATGTATTTTTAAGGTTTGTTTAAACTTGCAGGATCAGTGCTGTGCTCTTTTAAAGTTGTTTTAGAAAAGAGCTTCCGTCAGCTCTCTAAATGTCATAGAACAAGGAAAAGGCTTAGAGAAAGTACAAACAGAGTATTGAAAATCTGGGCAGAAATTTGAAAATACAGGTGGAAATGAGAGCCTTTGATGTAAGAGATCACTACAGGCTAGATAATGCTGTAGATGACATCTTTTGAATGTTTTACAAGGGAAAACAGGGTCTGTGTGTTATTCTCCCTTCCCCACCTGAACTGTACTACACTGCACTGTAAAATAGTGGGGGAATAACTGTGAAGAACTGAAGCTGAGAAGCAGGACTTGAAGTTCATTTAATGTTCCCAATTGCAGAAAGAGGGCTCTTGGTAAAACAATTAGTGTATTTGTTGGTAAAATTGTGACAGCATTCATAAAAATGAAATAGCTTGTTAGATTCCTTATAATTTCAGTGGAAACATTGATATTATGAAAAGAAGGATATAAGGATAAAGGCTACAGTCATTTCAGCATTTGGTTCTACTTTGTGCATGGTGGCAATTTGTTAGAACTGTGTTTCTACCCCTCCCCTGCTTTTTTTTTTCCTCTCTAAAATTTCACTCTGAACTGGGTGAGAGCAATCTTTATCAGCAAACATACTGCATTCTTTATTGGTGGGGTTTTCTTAATAGTGAAAAGCTTCTGTAGCTTTTGGGGGGTCCCACTTGGGAGGGATTTTTATTTCCTGACTTGTTTCGTAAATAATCCATTTAATTACTTTGGAGTTTCATTTTGCTTTGTTTTTCCCTAAGTCACTCTGATACTTCTTTCCAAGAAAAACAACTATGTAGGTAGATGATTTCACGAATCTTTCAGGCTCTGTATTTCTTAAAAGTAGGATCAAAACTGCAGCTGTCAATTTGGTTGCTTTTTAAAATGTTGTGTTGCTGATAATCACTGCTAAGAGCTACATATCAAAATCTTTATAAAGCAACAGTCGAAAGACACAAGTAAAGGGGCACAAGATGAAGAGTAACAGAAATCAGAGGAAGTGAATGTTTCAGGTTATCATGGTGGTCCCACTGAGATTCCATTTTGTAATGGTGTTGAGGCGGACTTGCAGCAGGGGTCTAGAGCAAACAAGTGGTGTTGGCTTTAGAAACCCTTATGTCCTCCCTCTCCTCAAGGGAGAGGATTGGTTAGTATGACACAACCCCATGCTGCAGGTTGGTATGATACAACCCTGTCAGGAGGCTATGCTGGAACTGTGCCAGCACTTCAAGCAGCTTAAGAGCCATAAACTGAAGACCTTGAATAGGTCCCAAACTTCTTTCAATTGTACACTGATTTTCCAGGCTCTTAAATGACCAGCTCCAGAGGTCTGTTGAAGATTTACAGCACCGTTTGTCCCTCAGAAAGGATGATCTGCAGTCAGCTCAAGAAGAAATTGTAAAGCTAAAGGAAAAAATAGGTAATCGGTATTATATGTTATTTTTATGCTTATTTCCCATTTTTAAAATAGAAAACACTTATTCTTTTATTTACAGATAGGTTAAACCAGAGGAGCACTTCACAGGATGAAGCAGTCAGTGTGCTTAGAAGTACTATTACTGTTTTGGATAAAGAAAAGGACAGTCTTCAAGAAACCGTGGATGAAAAAACAGAACGAATTGCATGCTTAGATGACAACTTAGCTAACAAGGTATGTGCAGGAAAAGTACTACTTTGCAGTCCGTTTGGGGATTTTTAAAGCAGTTAATTTTTAAGGAGACATTTTTCCTTGGTGACAAAGCCTGTGCAGAGCACTAGGCATCACATAGACACTATGTTTGGACCTAGCCACTGCAAAGTTATTTGCCAACTCAATAGCACTTTAATTATTAATGTTACTCCCTAAACACACCAAGAATACAAAGAAGTATTTTTTTGCATTTTGCACTTGGAGGTATTTATTGAGATATAAGGTTCTAGCCTGAGGTGACAAAATCTGTAGCTTCCATCTTTTTTGATGGCAAGACAATCCTTTCTCAGTAAAGAAAAGAAGCTTGGAAATTTGAATGTGCAAAGGTGCAATTGCTTATTGGCAAAGGTTATAATAAAGGTTTGAATGAAAAGTTCTTTCAGTTGAAGTATCGCTATGTTGAAATATAATGACACCTATTAGAACTTTTGTTTTTATTTTCATAGGAAAAGACAATTACTCATTTACGTCTAACTCTGTCTGAACTGGAGTCCTCAACAGAGTAAGTAAAGACTAGGATGCCTTCTTCAGAGATTTTATTTTACCTAGTGGTTTTAAAGTGAAAGTATATGGCTATTTTAGTTATTTTGATGAAACTGAATTAATTCTATTGAAGTCAAGAAAAGGAGTGTACTGTGTTGAGAAAGATGGACACAACTTTTGAAGAGACTTCCTCTGCAATTATATTGCCAGCTGATAGGATACTATTAAGACAACCATTAACAGCTGTTTGTCTATATTTATTTCCCTAAATTGGTAATATTTCTTAATTATCAGTCAAGAAGTAACTTTTTAATACTCCACTAGATATTATTAGATTGACCCAGGTAAAATTCACAGCTGAATTCTTCATTTTTGGCAGTCTAGTCCTAGCATAAGCTACCAGTCCAGTCTTAATTAAAATATATTATGTAGTTTTTAGCTGGGCTTCATCTGGTCGTTCATCCTTTCCTCTTTTTAACCATGACTTTTAAAACTATAGCTTTTTAAGAGAAACTATTTAAATACCAACATTTAAACTGTTGAAGACCAATGTAACTGAATATTTGCTGCATTGGTGCATGAAGTATCTGTGACAAAAACTAATGCAAAATTTTACTTAAATTCACACATGTTTATATTTTTTTACTTTTTTGTTTAGTCCCTTTGTCTTTTGATTGTTGTCTTTCAAGTGTAAGCTATCTTCTTCCTCCTATGGTTTATAAAATATGCAGTGGGTAACATACTGTAACCACTACCAAACACAGATAAACGTAAGTGTTGTTATTGCTGTTTACATAATAAGTTGCATCGTAACAGATAAATCTTCAAAGTTGAAAATTAATTCCGTTTTATTTCTGTATATTGACTTTTACATACTTGACTTAGGTTTATATTTCAACTCAGTTTATCAACCTTCAGTAAGCAAGAATGCCTTTGCATATCCATGTCTGATCATTTTCAGCACTATGTGGTATAGTACAAGAAGGAACAACTTAAATAATATTTTCACTTGATAGCCAGATGAAGGACATGCTGAGCAACAGAGACCGTGAGATATCTAGCTTACATCGCCAGCTTGATACGTCCCAAGTAGAGCTTGCTGAGATGGGAAGAGTAAAGGAAATGGCTCTGAAAGAAAACAGACGGTTGCAAGATGACCTAGCTACAATGGCCAGAGAAAACCAGGTACAGTACATAAAACCACTGTATTAAACCACTTATTGCTTGCTTATATATAGTGTTACATCAAAACTGCTATATCCTCAGTCTTGATAGGTGTGTTTAATTATTGGTATTTCTTAACACTGGGATATTGAAATTGTAAAAGCAATTACTTCAGATACATAAGTGTAGTTAATACAGTGGGGGAGAAATAGACAAGCTTTCAGTTTAGTCATCCTCCCCCGGATTCAAAAAGAAATCTAAATAAAGTTTTAAATAAAATAAATCTAGGACATAATTGGTTTTAATATAATGAAATTATGTTAATTGGTTATGTCACAGAATCATAGATTCAGCTGGGTTGGAAAGGACCTCTGAGAT
>VZRE01005721.1:42969-349028 GCA_013396775.1 Cephalopterus ornatus | reverse complement strand
TTCGCCTGGTGGCTCCGCGCCGGCGACGGGCGACTGCGGGTGCGGCTGATGCCCGAGCGCCGCGGCGCCCTCCCGGGCAGCGAGCGCGGGCTGTCGGCGGCCATCCGCGCCGCCCGGCCCCGCATCCTGTTCCACGTCTCGGCGGCAGGTGAGCCGTGCGTTGCATGCCGGGCAGCGCCCCTCGCCCAACCCCGCCACGTCCCGACGGTGCGGTGTGTCCGCTCCGCCGGGACACGCGTGCAGCGTCCCGGTCACTGACAGCTCCGGAGGATGCGGGAAGCGCGGCTCCCCCGAGCAGTCGCGGCTTCCCCAAACGGCTTGTCCTTAAAGGCTGCGCTTCACCGGTGCGAAATGTACCGAGAGGCTTCGGTGGGGCCAGGACGACTATTTTGAAAGTGCTGAGGGATTTTTACGAAACGCCAAAAGAGCTTGTATGATAGCCGCAAGCAAGACCCAAAGGTTAAAGTGTTTGTTAGTCGAAGGACAGCAAGATTGGGTTCTTTGAAACTTAATCTTAAAAAGGGATGCTTCCTCAAAGTGCTGCAAGTGTTCCCAAGGTTATGTGCAGGCAGACTAGGGAACAGGACAAACATGTTCAAAGCTGGGGCTGACCCCCAGTTTTGTACATTAATGCTACTTGTATCAATATTATTGGCTATTGGTGTTACTAGTATTAACATTATTCCTCTTTCTTAAACAGAAAAGGTAATGGCTGATAGACAAATCTGCAAAAAGGTTTTCCTCTCAATTTTATGTATCTGCAACTGAGTTAATTTCTATCCCCTTTAAAACCACAGAGAATCCTTAGTGAACTGCACTGTATCTGCTACAGTATGACAAGAAGTTGTAAATCAGAGGAGGCTCATGTAGTATTGGTACTTCTGTGAAGAGAGAACCTGGCTTAGGATTTTGCTTCTGGTTGGCAGTGATTTGCAGTCAGGGTAGCTCCTTTACCCCAAATCAGGACTCTGCTTTGGGCCAGTGATCGAGAGAAATTTCCATTCGGTGTGTACATCGTACCTTTAACACAAGCTCTGATTCAGCCTCTCCTACTTAAAGAATATAATACCTAGAGGACTGCAGGGCCAAACAATTTGTCACAGTGAGTTAAGTTAGGTAGCCTTTATGAAGCTGTGTAGAAGTCAATGGTGTATCCCTGAGTAGCCACCTACTTAATGGGCAACAGAGTATACTTCAATAAATTCACGAGCGACAGGAGAAGTCGGTTGCTGGGCTTTGAAGACAGAGTTGGAGCAACTGATTTTTGATGCTCATCTGAAAAGATGAGATAGTCATCTGAAGAACTACCAATGGAACCCATCTCATTCCTTGCTGCCTGAAACAAAAATCAAAGCAGACCATCGGAGCAGGCTGGGTGTGAGTCAGTCCTACAGCTGTGGCTGAAGTGAGGTACCCAGGTTAGCTCTTCCTGTGTCGGATCTGGCAGGGATAACACAGAGGTGTTACTGTCCACCACAAGGTGGCTAGGTGAGGCCAACACACCCTACCTTTTAACAGGTCTTGCCTTGCTCCATTGCCGTAAAAAAAAGAATACTTAAAAATTAAAGATACCAAAACCTACTGTCTCCTTTTTTTTCTGTTTGGGGAATTTATTGTGATTAGCACTTATTCTGATTTACAGATCTCCTTCTTCAGCCTTAGTTTTGAATGCTGTCTCGACTCAGGTACTTACAGCAATGAGGGAGCTGGAGGACATGCATTTGTTTTCCTAAAGTATGAGGGTGTGTTTTTAACCTGAGTGCAGGGTATACATCTGAACTAACAGGTGCTCTGATCTTGTGAATACAATGCAGATGGAGCTTTAACCAAAGCTAGTAAAATTCACAGGCTTTTACTGTGTCTGTTGGGAAGAAATGCATGTTTTTCCAGATCAGTACGAAGCTATGCCCCTGTAAAATCATGTTGGAGATAAAGCTCTGCTGTTCTTACTGCAACACAGTCATGCAAAGTCAATCACAGGGGATGCAGGGAAAAGAGGAGCAGAGGGAAGGGATAGGGACCTCATTTACCAATATCAAAGTGATAACTTCTCCTGGCAGCTGTTCATAATCTGTAAAAATCCTGGTCTCTTCCTGAATTCTCTACCAAGGTTGCTAACATGCTTAAATTGTGTCGCTCTAAAATTGCAGCTCTGCTTTTCCAGCAGTAACACCTTGGTGTAGTCACACTGTTACGTGGCTTTGCGCTGCTTTTGTAACGTGGGTTTGTTTAACAACATCAGAAATCCATTCTTACTGCTTGGCTAAGGTTGCTGCCTATGTGATCACCATGTGTCACTGCCGGGCTTAAATTTGTGCTGGGTAGCCCTGTCGACAGCAGGATGTGCTGACACAGTGGTAACAGCATGAACAGCATCCACCAGCCCCTAAGTGCAGATTCCAGCAATTATTGACACCATTGCAGCTAATGTGTACAGGGCTTAACTAAAGCCCTTCCTAAGGCAACCTAGCCTTTCCTTCATTGGTTAAGCTAATTGGAAATGGATTTCAAACAACACAATCCTTCCATCAACAATGTAAAGCTGCTACACTTATGCTGACATGCTTGGCTTTTTTTTTTTCTTTTTTTTCTCCTCTGCTGGAGGTGCCCACGATTGCAGTACTTCCCAGGAAAATGTATAATTACCCTGCTAAATTATTTTTGCCAGATTATCCTCCACATGAGTGGCAAATTAATTATATTTTAGGATAACAAAAAAAATTGCAAGGGAATGAATTCCCATTGACCTTAGGGTTGACAACAGAGTCCTGTAAATAATGCTTTATTGCCTTTGACTGTTATACTCTCAAATGCTGGCTTAAAGATAAATTTAACTGGAGTGAACCTTTTCCCTTTTTAGCAACACATTTGCACAAAGCATAAAGCACTTTATCTCAGTCTGTTACTGAACAACTAGTAAAGGATCTACTTATGGGCTGCTGCTGTTTAACAGACAAACTGTAAAGTTCACAGGAATTTCTACAGGGCTTCCCTGCAAATACTCTTGATGCCAGATTTCTCTCACTCTCATCCTTGTGGGAACGCATCCTCCTGCAAGAAAATGCTTCCATTTAGAGAAACTGTGGTCCTCAGCCCATCTACCATTTCTGTGTCAGCTTGGTCTTTTCAAGATTTGGTACAAGTGAGTTTTCCTCTCTTGGAAAGGCTTTTGGAATGAATATTGCCTTCTTATCTTTCCCCCAGTGCTTCTCTGGGACAAAAAAAAAAAATTCATTAATTTCTGTGGAAAAACACACAACAAAAAATGCAGAGGAAGGCTTGGGCAGGAACGCAGTGTTGTGGATCTCTCATAGTTTAGGTGAACCTCAGCTACTAGGTTGCTGTTGAATCTGTTCTCATTGTCTTTAGTTTTGACTGGAAATTCCACTCTACCTCCAAGCAAACAGTTCCCAAAAGAATTTAATCAAAACCAGTACCTTGCCATGGGGAATTAAACAGCTAGCGTGAGCATTTACTGTTGGGGGATTTCAGGCCAGATTTAATTCTGGTATTACAGGATTTGCTATATGGTGTTGAACCACAGTGGGTCTCTGTAGCAGGGTACTCTGGACAAGTTATTGAGTTTTCTTGGGAGAAAAATCCTAACATTTGTCTGTACAGAGTACTGGGAACTAAAGAAGTGACTGAGCATTAGCACTGACCATCCCTTGCACAACTAATTCTCTGCTCCTGGGCTAAAATTACACAATCAGATAGGATACATGTCTTGTGTAGAAGTCTTGTGGGAGCCTTGTCGGCAAATCCATCCCACAGATAATACAAGATGGGTAGGCTTGGGTTTAGGTGAGTCCGAAGCGAGTGCTCTGCACTCATGTGGGCTCCACAGTGATCCAGAGCCCTTCCACCCAAATCCTGCATTCGTGTTTGGATTTTTTTTTCATGTTAATGTCACAGGTAACCAGTTCACTTACTGTAGGGCACCTGACCCACAGATGTTGCTAAATAGGTTTCTTGGGTTTCTTGTGCGTTTACCCAGGAAGTTTAATAAGCTGAAATGGCCATAAAATAACTTCCCATGAGAACTAATTGCTACTTACATATGCAAAGGTGGGAAGCATATGTTAAGAAGGGGCATACAGGGATGAAAATGAGTCATTCCTCCCTCTAAAGGTCAATATACTTTCATTCATGAAATAGATTTAACATTCCAATTATATTTTTTAAATAGCAATACATAACTTTTCATCCTCTGGCTAGGCGAAATATTACTCCTGCACTGTGGCCTTCATCTAAAATTTTATTAACTTGCCACATGTATTCTCCCTGAAACTGTCTGCATTCACTATGTACCAATGCTATTATAATGCTGAAGCAATTAGGCTTTACATCTTTAGGGTACTGCTACTATGCACCTCAACTCATTTGCAGGAGGAACCCTTTGCCTAAAGATTAGAAAGAACTTCAGAGTAGATAAAAATGTGGTTTTAAAAGTAGACATTTTGTAAATGAAAATCAGAGCTCCAAGCTGAAATCTGAGTGTGGTAAAGTCCACAGAATTATTTCTGCATAATTTAGAGGTACTAGCAGCATTTAATCAAGGTCTCTTAGTTATATTTTTCTTTTATTATTTTTTGGTTTTGTTTTTCTGCCTTCAAAGGACAGTGTTTGGAGTTGTGCCATACTGAGCAGAAAACTGGTAAAAGGCATCAGTCACTTTGCAGTTGCTCTCTGTTTTTCTCTCCTCCTCAGCTGTATGCCACATCTGAGATCTGATCTTGCTCTTCTGATAAAGCAGAGGCAAAACTTGGTGGATAAGACTGAGACATTGCCATAGGGCTTCTAAAAGGTTTTAGCTGTAGTGCAAGTGGCTTTGCTCTTTTCTGCTGGGGTTTTGTTCTTTGCCTCAGTTAACAGGCCAGCTTTGCCGCTCATAATCTTAAGGAGAGCACAAGTTGCTCCTGAGTTTACTCTAGCCATGAACTAGTGCAAATCGAGGTTTTCCTTTTCTGCCCTTGGGTTGCCAGGAGTGCCAGTGTGCTGCATGCTGATTACCAGTTGCCAAACCACAGTGAATCATGAGTGTGCTTAGGAGCACCTTTCCTTGTCCTTCCTGCTCTATTAGGTCTGTAGCACCTCTGTCTAGATCTGCAGTCACTGGTGCTCTTCAGAAGTGTGGACTTAGTCAGCCCACAGTGCCTATTCTTGAATTGTAAATGCCTCTTGTAGAGGAAACCAGTTGCCTAGTGATGGGTTCACCTGGCTTCATGGGCAGCATGATCCTTGATCCTACTGCTGTCCTACCTGTTCCTGTCCAAGTCACTTCACTACTCCCATCAGCACTAAGAAAACTCAGGAAAACTCATAGCCTATGACTCTCTTGATTCACAGTGCCTTGAACACCGTTTCCGTGCTGATCACAAAAATTTGGCTTGCAAAGCCACTAGGCTTTCACAATAAAGCCACCAGACTTTCTTAATTTTTTGCCAATTATTTGGCAGATAATGTTAGAAATTATGCTCAATCTTTGAGTAGTTCACAGAAAGTGTGCTGTGGTCACATGGGTTTTGTTTTTGCAGAGTTAGGCAGTGTTGCTGATCCTAGATGGGTGTCAGGATTATGCACAACGTGTTTATGATTTCTAGGTCTGTTTTCTGCAAATTTTGTTTGCTTTCAGGCTCATTGTTCTTATGAATGTTCTTATTCATAAGCATATTCAGTAAAATAGCCATAAACAAACACCAAAAGGGGCACAAGTAACTGTTTATTATGTTTGAATGAACATTTATGGCACCTTCTAAAAATATGTTTTCTCTAAACTTGCTATGCTTTATTTCCACAACCTTAAAAACAGGAAATAAATACCTACAGTAAAGAAGTGCACTGGGACACTTAACTGCTTTATTATACAAAAGCAGAGACACTCTTCAAAAGCAAAGGCAGTTTTGCAGGGTCTGATTGAATTAGATCCTGAAGTAATCTGGTCATTTGGTTCACTGCACATTTCACGTGAACACTACATGATAGGAAATGAAATCTGTGTTTGTGACAATGTTTGTGAATTAGCCAAAAAAAGTAGAAAAGGTGAAGGGAGATTGGCAGTATTTAGCACTTACAAAATTTCCAACTAAATGAGCCTCATCTTAGTAAAGAAGGTATCACATTTTCAGTACATCAGTGCGAATTCATTTGAAGTGATGGTGTTTTGAGTCCAAGTTGCTTCCCAAATGACAGCAAATTCCACACTGTGCCTGGACATTTCCAACTGATTCTCACACCAAAGCATCCACTTGGGCTACTCAGAACTAGAGTACTCAGATTAGGCAATCTACTTTTTTGGCACAAGTGATTTGCCTAACATCAAGCAGAGAGTCAGGTTGCTTGCTTTCCAAATTTCTTTTTACCCACTGAGACACAGCATCTATTTCCTGAGAAGCCCTTCTGAGCTCAACAGGGCTGCTGAGACCGCAGTGCTGAGCTGACAAAGGTCCGTTATGAAATGTGCCACATTTGTCTTGCTTCTCTAATTCAGAAAGATTTGGTTGGAGAAAAATGTCATGGAAGCATAAATGCAGATTTGATAAGTCTGACCTTTCTTTTCTTGCGAACAATAAATGTCAGAAAGCTTAAAATGACAAGCTGGAATGGCTAGAGGTTATTTATGTGTTTAAATATTTAGGCAAGAAACACATTTTGAGACTAAAGTCCAATTTACATGAGTATTTTGATTCATGACTGAGGCAGCCAAGTAGCTTCATGGTTGTCACTATCCTGCTTAGCATGGCTGCTCAGAAATTCCCTGTGACAGCACAGATAGGACTTAGATATGTCTACTTTAAGAAGCTATAAACTATGTCAGTTGTAGTGAGGGAGAATCACCTTCACTTGCTAGTCAAGTAGGCTCTATAACGTGGTTGAAGTGTTCAGAATGTATCCAGTAGAAAGAGCTGGTGGCTGGCTCCAAACTGACTTCAGACAAGTTTCTAACAACAAGCATTTCTTTTGCAGAGGACTTCAGAAGGTATCTGCAAGAAGGGAGTTCTGCTTAGACTTCCAACTTAATTATCCTGCAGTATTGAGTCTGTCATCAGTGACTCTGGCACAGAGTGAGCAGGGTGGAGGAGAGAATCACAGGAGGAACGGGGCTCAGAAGAGGAGTTGTGTATACACAGCTCTGCCATTGACATGTCATGTGACACGAAATACTTCCCTTTGTGGCAGATACTTTCCTTTGCAAATTAAGGGTAGTTTTAACTGCTTCTGAACTCTGTTGGTGGAAGGTGCTTTTTTATGGATTACTAGTGCTTTTGCTCTCTAAGAACCTCAATAAAGGCAGTAAGATGCAGTCTGAACTCTGAGATTTCTAAGGGAAAAGCTAAAACAGCCTACTATATTGATTTATTCCCATCTCTGCAGTTAATAATCACAGGACTGCTATTTCCTTCACTTCAGTGATAGTAAACTTATTTGTATGATGCTACAAGAGACTCGGTTCCTGTTTTATTTTGAAAAATCATGCCTTTGACTATTTAAAACAGCACACATCTTGAAGCCAAATTTTCAAATTTAGATTTGTAATTTGAATACTTTGTGCGACTTTGACCAAGGTTACTTGTAGTCTCACAAAACGGGAGGGTGGGACAGGCTTGTGACCCCTTTGCCCATGACCAGCTGCCCATGGTGCTTTTTGGCAGCTGCAGATGGGCATCATCTCCATTTGCAGTGAGGAGCTGCAGGTGTGACTGACAGCTGAGCAACCAGTAAGTTGTAACTTCTCACTGCCAGCTGTGGCTACACTACAAACTTAGCAAGAACACCTACTAATTCCTAATATCATGAAAGAAAACCATGACTCTGTCTACAAGTTACAGGCTGGGCAAAGGGAGAGCAGAAGGCTCTCTGTAAGGCGAAGAGCAGAGAACAGCTGGTGGTGAGCGCAGAGGGAAAAAGCAGGAGCAGTGGAGAAGGTGGGAGTGCGGTGTGAGGTGGCTGTGTGGGGATTCTTGTGCTGTGTATCTCCTGATGTCCATGAGGAAGAGGTAATACTGGTCTGAGTAGACATGTTGGAGAGGGTGTTTCTCCATATGTCATAGTCTTAAAAAAGTTTTCTGTTCAGCTCAGTTTTGACAGCTTGTGTGGTTCCTCTGAATGCAGTGGCTTGTAGTGCTGGTGAAATGCAGCTGAATATCTGTGACTTCACCTATTAGAAATCTGTGGTGATCCTTCAGAGCTCTGCAAGTTGCAGCAAACCTCTAGTCACAACTTGTACATTGGCATTCTCCTGCTGTTCCTACTGGCCCATTAAGTAATGGGCCATCTCAGATGCATCACAGTGTCTGGGCTTTTTATAGCCTCTTTCATGTTGGATTCTCAAAGTACTTTAAGCCTTATCATCCTGGTGACAATGCTAGGCATTATTATATCTATTTTACAGAGAGATCATAGAAGCCAGGGATGGAAAAAGCATTATTTGATTATGTTAGACTGCAAGTGCTGAATAGAATTTTCTCATATAGAATATACTCTACAGTGATGTCTCTCTCTCTGCACTTCAGCCAAAAGGCCAAGAAACAACAAGAAATTAGAGTTGAGAGGCTTGATAACTTGCTGGAAATGCTGTAGCAGTTATTGGCAAAACTGCCTCCAAGTCTTCTCTGCTCCACACGGCATTTGTGACACTTGTCTTTAAATAAACCTGGTTTTGTCACATTCCACAGTTTTTGCAATATTTACTTCTTAGTTTTGGGAACATCTGTGATCTGCCGAGCGTCATCTTCAGACATCACCCTGTGGCCTTTCCCTTTGTAGGGCAGTTATGTCAGCATTAGAGAGCATGATGCAGTGGTTATTTCTGAGGGACATTTCATTATTGATGCTAATTAAACTTGAAACTAATGAGAAAGGATTACTTTTCAGGGCTGGAGAGGAGGCTGGAATAGTTATTATGGGTTAATTATTCTTCTAAAAGACGTGTTTTAAGTAACAATTCATTTTGTTAACTTTTTTCTTACGTTGTACAAGTGCCTTGTTTGAAAAGGATTCAAAATATAATTGCTGCACTGACCTCATCTAGCTCTCAATCAGTAATCTCCTTCCATCAGCAAAAGGTTAATAAAATCTTTAAGGAAAGGAATTCTGTGCCTTATCTATGTGTAGACAATTTAGAATAGGTCTCCCTGTAAGTATTTCTTATTACCCTTCTGCATGATGTCTTTGGCATACGTTTTAGATTTGAAAAATGTTGTATTCCATAAAGCTTCCAAATTTAATGGTTGCTTTGGAAAACAGATGCATCACAGAGGCAGAGAGTGAATCTAGTCAGAGCTCGCTGGCAGTTGGCACATAAGTCAGAACCTGTTACTTTGTTTTTAAAACTAGACCCTGTGGTGAACCTTAAAAATCTTTCCTTACTTTATGGGACAGCCTATGTCATAATTAGTATTTGGTAAGTAACCAAGGAAAGGAGGAGATGGGACTCATTTCAAATGGGAGCCAGGGTTTCTTTCTGTCTGGAAAGCACTGTGGTTTTTGGTGGGGAGGACACATGCTCGTCCATTTTGCTCCTTCCCACCTCATGTTGTCCCTTTCTTCTTCTTGGCTCTTTGTAGAGATGACTAATGGCTTCAAATTGTTGCAATATTGTACTATGAAGATGGAAGGGAGAGCTGGGTTGATATTGTGAGTGCAGAAAGCTGAATAAAATCATAGAATTCTGTAGGTTGGAAAAGACCTCTAAGATCATCAGTTAAAAGTGGTGGACTGCCAAGTCCTCCACTAAACCATGTCCCTACATGTTTCTTTGAACACTTTCAGAGATGGTGACTCCAGCACTTCCCTGGATAGTCTGTTCCAATGCTTGATAATCTGTTCGGTGAAAAAAAATTTTCCTAATATCATATCTAAACTTCCCTGGTGCAACTTGAGGCCATTTCCTCTTGTCCTCTCCTGTTACCTGTGAGAAGAGACTGAACCCCACCTGACTACAACCACCTGTCAGGTAGAGAGCAATAAAGTCCCCCCTGAGCCTCCTTTACTCCAGGCTAAACACCCCCAGCTCCCTCAGCTGCTTCTCATAAGACTTGTGCTCCAGACCTTTCCCCGGCTCTGTTGCCCTTCTCTGGACACACTCCAGCACCTCAATGCCTTTCCTGTGGCAAGAGGCCCAGAACGGGACACAGCATTCAAGGTGCAGCCTCACCAGTGCTGAGTTCAAAGGGATGATCAATTCCCCAGTTGTGCTGGCCACACTATTGCTGATACAGGCCAGGATGCCACTGGCCTTCTTGGCCACATGGGCACAGTGCTGGCTCACGTTCAGAAAGTGTCAGACAGGTCCTTTTCCGATGGGCAGTTTTCCAACTGCTCTTCCCCAAGCTTGTAGTGCTGTGTGGGGTTGTTGTGACCCAAGTATTGTGACCTGCCACTTCACCTTGTTGAACCTCATACAACTGGCCTCGGCCCATCAATCCAGCCTATCTGGATCCGTCTGCTTCTGTGGACAAGAAGGATATCAGTCTTTATTAGCTGTAGGACAGCTTATGTGCTCCATTTGTCTGATGCCTTCTGTCAGGGCTCCTGCTTTGCATCTTGTATTAATGTGAGGGCTGTGAAAGCAAACACCCATTTTCGAAGATGGTGCTGTCAGCAGCAAGGCCTCAAATGGAAGGCGGGAAGTTGCAGCTTAGGAGAGCCCTCGGGTACTGAGGCAATTTACCTAGTGAGAGCACTTACAATCTGTCTTAAAAGGGCAGCATTCAAGAACACCCTCCATCTGGGTGCTGGTATCAAGTTCAAAGATAAAACATCCTCTGAGTAATCACTCTTGCCACAGGACTCAGCTTAGGCCAGTTCGTAGGATTTGGGATAATATTTGAAGTGCTGAGTCCCTTTTGCGATTAAGGTTTTAAATCACACAAAGATTGATCAAAAGCCCAGTGTTTCCTTCTCTGCCTTGCCAGCCTGCTGTCCTTTATCTCTTGAAACAAAGCAGCATTAACTTTTAAGATCTGATTCAATAACATTTTATGGATAATAATCATGACTGATACTAAGCCTTCAGCAACCAGTCTGTATGGAGATTTAATGTATTGAGGTTTATTACCAGTGTAACCTATCTTTACATCGGTTGTAAAGCAGGATCAACTGTACTGATAAGAGGAAAGAGAAATATCAATGAACTGTTTGCCTCTGCTTCTCTGCAGGGTGTTCATGTTCCTGCCACTTAATATTGCTAGCAGGGTGGGAGTTAACTGGTGAAGAGTTTTTGTTTACAGAGTCTGTTTGCGCAACTGCAGCGTGAATGAATGAATGAGTGCATGAATGAGCTACAGCAATCCTATGCTGGAAAAGGAATCCATTAGTGGATAGACCCTGGAGACCAACTGATCATGCTTTCCCTTTTAATACTGTGTGAATGCAAAGTTTTCAGAGATGCCATTTAGAGATGAGCTTCACAACCTTCTCTGAGGCTTATCCCAATAATGGAAGTTATTAAATATATGAAACTACTTTAGACAGCTCATATTAGTGATTTTTTTTCCCCAGAAGTTTACAAAGTTTCCCTGATCTCCTCAGGACATAATTGTATGTACACATGTCATAACTGTCTATGGAGATAGTCCCTAAACCAAACTGAAGACCAGGCTGAGCAAAAGAAAGCTCTGGTTTCTAGGTCCTTAAGTGCTGTGCACAATGGTCTATCATAAATTACAATATGAGAAAGGAAACTTGCCTTCATTTCCATAGAGGGTCTTCAAGGAAAATTCTCCTGTTGTATTGGCGCTGAAAAAGTCACCCGAAGAACCCAGGACTGGGTCCTTGCTCAGCTGAACCTTGTAATGTTCATGCATCATTAACTGTAACTGTATTCTATAGTTGCCTTTTTTGCCTTGCTTCTCCTCATAACTTTCTGTATAAGGAAATCTACATCCCTGGTAAGTTCAAATAAGATGCTGTCTGCTTGTGTCCTTTTTGCCTTTTTGATGGCAAGGCAGAAGGGAATTCTAAAGTGCTCTGGGAGCTACATGGAGGCCTTGCTTTGACACCTCTAAATACGTGAGTAATGGGGTGCTTAGAACTGATTTTACTTGTGACGGATGATCCACAATAAGGAATCACAAATTGTGGGCAGCAGAGCTTGGAGAGGAGAGCTGCTCAACAAGATTAATGGGAAGGGAGACCTTTAGTGTAATGAAAGACACAGTTCCAGCTTGAAAACAGACAATGTCACACTAGATCGAGTCTTGAGGATTTTGGACAGTCGGGTTCCCTCTCCAGGCAGCAGAGCTGTGCATTTGTAGAGCCCCTCCCTAGGTTGGGAACACTGAACAGCTGCAAGACAAATGCACTGTAGTTCTCACTTCACCTGCAAGTGAGTACACTGAGACACTGAGGTATCGGCTTGTCAAAGGGCTATGTAAGCTGGGATAGGGATGTTGAAGGAAAACTAGAAATTTCTATTTGCTCTAAGAAGTGCAAACATTTTCCTGTGGAGAAATTACCTCAGACAAATCATGCAAGTGAAACATAATCAGGGAAAAAACCCAAAACCCCAAAAAAACCCCCAAACAAACAAAACCAAACCAAAACCTTGTGTCCACTTTTAATTAGACAGTAACTATCTTGTTATCAGGAGAAATATCAAGTTTAAAAGAGAATAAGTATCTCTGTACTGAAATAATAAAAAAACCCAATAGGTGAAAGTGTAGCTTATCCTTCCCTTCCACTGTAAATTGCAAGCTGTTATTAATCTGAATGTCATAACTACAAGAGTATGAGCAGGAAGCAGAATTAGCAAAATGTTAGTGGGCCCAGCTACAGGATCACTGTTATGATTGCAGCTGTTATTCTCTGTCTCTGACAAGGATAATAGTGTGTGGAAATGAAGCCAGCAAACACGTAAAATACATCTAAATATAGAGGACCAAACAGCAAATAATAACTGGACCAGTAATCAGATGCAGAAGGCCTTATCTGTAAGTACAGTGGCTTGAAAGATGGCAGTGCTGGTAGATAAACATTAAGAGGACTATGAAGCTGAGGATAAATAGAGCAATATCCTCTAAACAGTAAAGAGCTGGAGCATAAGACCCTGGAAAGACATTCAGGACTTATTGCTTGAGGAAGATCCCTAAAGCTGTCAAGCAGATGTGCAGCTGGTAAGTAGATGACTCGCTGGGACGTTGACTGAAATGGTAGAAGAAATAAATCAGAGGGGATTGCATTAGTGTAACTGAAGGCAGTACATTACTTTGGTTTGAAGTATAGTGTCCTGTGGAGAAAGCAATGACTGTCATCCCATAAGAATGATCAAACTGAGTGGAGACAAATCCCAGATTTAGGCTGTAGCATAGGCAAGGGTTTCTGCTCTGAGCAGTCATAATTTTCAGGTTTTCATGAAGGCCTTGGACTAGAGTTTGATGGGAGGCCTAAGGGGCTGATCCTAAGCCTACTGAAGCCAATGGCATCTTCCCATTGTACATCTGCTCCACTCTCCTGCTCTCAAGTACAGCCAGGCTGGGCAAGAACTACCTTTCCTGCTCCTTGCTATCAGGCCATCTGCTGTGAGCGCACAGGGAGACACAGCACACCTCATTTTTTTTGTGTCAGAAGATAAGAAATAGAACTTCTTTTCAGCATTTTTTTTTTTCCAGACCTTAGTCTAGATGGTAAGCAAAAGAAGATATTGGTGCTAAGTTTAATGACTGAACCAGTATGGTCTGTGCTGTCCTTACCCAGGCCAAATGAGCACAAGATGTTAAGAGCCCTTGTTCTTAAATTCTTACTGTTTTGTGGAAGGGGCTTTTGGTCCTGCCTGTTGCACTGTAGCATGTGTGTTAGCCATTAAACACCTCTTGCTGTAGCGACCTCGTAGACCTTTGGCATCCATACTATATCTGGGTTTTGAGTTGAATGAAAACAAGGGAAACATCAGCCCAAATAGGGAATGAAGGAGCAAGAGCACCCTAGTGCAAGGAAAGGGGAAAACAACAGCTCTCCAGAGTCCAGTAACGTCAGGAAAGAGCTTGTCAGAAAAGAAAAAGCCAACTAACTTGAGATGTTCATCTGAATGGAAACACAACTTTTTCCTGAAGAATGGACAGAAAATGCCTTGTTCCTACCTCTAAAATCAGTTCCAAAGTAGCTGTGATAGTCAAACCCCATCTGCAAAGATAAAACCCATCTGCAAAGATCTGAAGTGTGATCTTGTCTCTTAACATGGTTTTTATCATAACTGTCATCCCTTTCCCCAGAAGAACTTGGAGATGGCAGAGTGGGGTTCAGATTAAAATGCTCAAGGGAAGGAAAAATAATAGGAACATCAGACTAGATTTTATTAAAGTCACATCAAGAGAATTATCAGAAGGAAAAGTACCTGAATGAAAACTCTTATCCAAACTAGTTTACAACTAACACAGAAGTGCCTTTTAATCTCCTTTGTTAGTTCAAGCTAGAATAATTCAGAATTTTTTTTTTCCCTAGTCTTTAAACTGGTCCGTTGATTGTTCCTGTGGGGTAACATCCTGGGACACATCTGTTTTATTCGTAGTTTTGATTTCATGGCAAGATAAAGGCTTATTTCTCACGGTGCACTGTGAGACATCTTAGTATAAACTTAGATTCTGCCTCAGGATTTTTGTGCTCATGCTGTAAGAAGATAAAGTGAAAGATGGTTTTCAAGGTAGCTTTGAGAACATGGTTCTCTGTCTAAAGCCTTATCACTGACCTTCCAACCCTGGTCATTGCTTCACTAAAGGCCGTCTCCAGAACCTCATGGGCATTTCCATTATCCTGAAGTGATCATTGTGTCTGTTGAGAACAGAGTCCTGCAAGGTCCAGAAGCAGTTCTGTTTGGGTAAAACACAGGTATCTGTGACATCTATTGTTGGTACAGGTTGCTGGGGTCACACACAGTAGGTTTCAGATGTTCCTTTCAATATTGTTCCCAAGGACATGGAGGGTGCTTGACTTCTGGAGCTACAGTTTCATGAAAGCTCCTCCAAGTGCACTAAATCTGTAACAAATCTAATAGAGGTTCCACAGCAAGGTGATAAAGTACTCACTTGTCAACTATTTTGCTGGTGAAATGGGAAATGAGGCAGGCAGCTTTACCCTTTAAAGTTGAGAGAGATAAGGGCAGTTTCAGTGTTTCATAGTCAGCCATCAGTGTTTCACAAGCATCCATAAAATGAAGAGTTACTTGTTTTTTAAACTGATGTCTCAGTAGTGAGTGACTTCATTTTTCACTAGTATTCATGCTTATTCAATAGCAGAAGATATTTACTAGTGAATTAAACAACTAAGATTTCACCTATTACTCATCGTCCTTGAAATACAGTTTTTAAAATGTTCATATTTGTAGCTGGTGAGGAGGTCAACACAAGTAAAATGACACCAAAGAAAATGACAGATTGCTAGAGTTGAGAGATGCAGAAGGTGAAGTTTTGTAGCAGTTCCATAGTCTTTCATGATTGTGGTTTTTCAATAGAATAGTAACATCAATAAACCTTGTGATGTTGCTGAAGGAAGTAGGGAATAGAAGTGAATTTGGCTTTCTCCTGAGGCATTGTGCTAAATAGGTTGTGTGTAATCTGAGTCATTGGGAAACATCTCTGATACAGCAGGGAAGATGAGAGACTCTTACCTCCTGTTGTTTGATCTTGGAACACTTCATGGAGTTCACTTGGTTATTTTCTTCTCTCTTTTTGGTGTCTCATTTGATTTACCTGTTGGTGCTGATGAATGCATGCCGCTGCCCCAGTGAAGGCCAGTAGTGAGTCCCAGCCTGGTGCGCCTGCCAGGCCGGTGCTTGGCGGAGGGTGACGATGGGTGGCATGGCCAGCGATGCTGCCGTAGGCCTGCGCTCTGGAAAATAAGCTTCCCTAGGTCACTACAGCCCTTGTGCCCCCACAGGAACTGGGTGTCTGCACTAACATGCCAGCTGAGCGGTACATGAAGATCATGGCTTTCCTCTCCGCCTGGATGAGGTACGTGAAGTGTGAACACCCGTACCATTGCAGTATGATTAGGAGCTGCAGAGCGCTTCCTTCACTCACCAAAAACTTAAAGAAGTTTTGTCTTTGCAATTCCTAAACGGGTCCAGAAACCCTTTCCACCCTTAACCAATCTGTGATTCTGTGACTGTAAACATCATCAGATAGCATTAGGCTTGGCTTTTTTAGGGCAGCTTGATCTGTGCTGTGTTACCCTGTGCTACGTGCTCCTAACTGTATTATTCTGTCTTTTTGTGAATGCCAGCAATCTAAGTCTATTTGCTCGAAATATTATGCTCAGATTCATGATACTCTGCATATGTGATTGCTCACCATGCACACCAGCAGAATAAAGCAGTGCCTCTCATTAGGGAACTGACAGATTTTTGACAAGATTGTCGAATCCCAAGTCATGCATGCGTTCCTAACTGCTTTAGGGCACGGCTTGGGTGCCTGGTTGTTACATAGGACTTGTATTTGGCTCACTCAATAGGCAGCAGGTCATCCCATTGACACCTGCCCGCTCTGTTAACAGACCAGTGAGCCTACTGCTGTCTAATATTTGTATGATAATGCAACACAGTTGAGAATTGATTTATAAAATGCAGGTCACTCAGTAGATGCAGCAGCCAGTGAGGGAGCACAAGGTGACAATGAAACAATTCAGATTAGCAAGTGGGGGCTTTGCGGCTGCTTGTGCTCTAATTGCATCTCTCCAGATGTTCCTGTGATGGGTGGGAGAAGCCAAGCAGTCTCAAGGCATAACTATATTTCACTGTTCAGCTTTCCAAACACTCTTCTGTGGTCTAGAGAAGAGAGAACTTAAGGACCCAAGCCTTTTCATCTTCTGTGCTGTCAAATAAACTCTGTCATTCTGAAGTAATATTTCCTGGGCATTTTTTTTTTCCCATAGATTTCTTTTTGCATTAAGATCAGCAAAAGCTCTTTCTGGGAAGCCTGATTAAAAATGCAGTTCCTCCCAGGAAAGAAAAGAAAATAACATTTTCAGCATCAAAAGAGATCACAAAAATATAATGAAAAAAATGAAATGAATTTTGAAGATTATGTGTTGCAGGAAAGTAGGTAAAAGTGACCTAGGGCATTCTGTTGTTTGCTAAATAGTTTGTAGTTTTTTGAATAGACATCTGCTAAGAGTATAGGTGATGAAGACTCAGAGACAAGAAATGTGCTGTATTTGGATTAGCTTCAAGAAAGTTATGAAGGTAGCTAATTTCTTTGTGAAATTTACTCTTGTCTGTGTCTTAAAAACAAAGCAAACAAACAAACAAAAAACACAAGAAAACCCAAACAAAGCCCTACCAACAAAAGGCCTAAGAAACTGCTGTTTCTTCTCAAGTACATGCTGTTAGCATTGCTAGGAATGCAAACACAAATGGTTTCCAGCTCTGTTTGCAGACCTTTGCCTCTTAGGATGAGATTGGGTTGTTGGCATGTCAGGCTTTATAAGTACAAAAGGTGCTTTTCCATTTTGGTCTTTTGAGCTGAGTTGTGTTCTCTGTGGTTGTGTAATTAACCATGTAACTGCCTGCATTCTACTTGGGCCTTAACTTTATTAAGAAACGAGAGAAAATCTCAGGAAAAGAAGTGATTTCTGCTTTGGTCTTTTTGACCAAAGGGTACAAAGGGTACAGAAGAGAGGATTCCAGTGGCTTCAGATTTTACCTTCTATATTGCATATGACCAAAATATTTTCAAACAGTGTCCTTTTCGTACATATGTTTCCAGTCCAGAACAAGTAAGATGGAGAGACAGTATTTACAAGAGCATGTATAGAACAAGGAGGAATGGCTTAAAACTGAGAGAGAGTAAGTTTAGATTAGATATTAGGAAGAAATTCCAGTGGTGAAGCACTGCAACAGGTTGCCCAGAGAAGTTAAGAGTGCCCCATCCCTGGAAGTGTTCAAGGACAGGTACGATAGAGCTCTGAGCAATCTTGTCTAGTGAAAGGTGCCCCTGCCCATGGCAGGGGGTTTGGAACTAGATGATTTTCCAACTCAAACTATTCTATTATTTGATGATCTTCAAAGAAAAATAAAATCTAGCAAGATAGATACCATTTTGTTTTGACAGCCTGAATTCTTTGCAACACCTTTGCATTGAACTCTTCTCCAGCTCTAGTGTAACCTTCATCTGTAACTAACCCCTCTTCTGTTTCCTCCTCAAAAATCCTTTCAGATACACATACATTTCAGAGCAAGAGAACAAGTTTACTGTTATTAGCAAAAAATAATGATGCTTGCCCATGGCCCGTGTTTTATCAATAACTTTTATGAAGTGTGTTTTGCATCTTGAGATGTGTCTAGCATTTCAGCTCGGAGCAACGCATTGCATACCTGGAAGGCAATGGAGACGGTCTTTCCAGTGTCTTTCATCAATCATTTAAGATGAGTTGTGTAAAATCCAACTGACCCTTCTATAATAACTAGGGGCAAATAGCTTTGAATTGTCATTTTGATAAATTTTGGAGTATTGGCAGTGTTATGGGCTAAGGAGCCAGGCATCTAAGCCTTTCATCTGTCAGTGTCAATATGAAATATCTTAAAAGAACATGGGGAATGTGTCCTAGTGATTTGATAAATCTTATCGCCATGAATGAGTGAATTTTGTGTGGTTTCATAATCTACTGAACTCTAATAGCCTATATCCTTTGCTTCAAAAATAGCTGTTAGAACAAGGTGTTTGATGAGTCTGTGTACTGTTTTTCTGCAACCCCTTAGATTTGTTTATGTCAATGAATGACTTTCAGTGGTGAATGCCATAGCAATTATTGACCTATGTGGTACATGCATGGTTTTAACAATTTATCGTGCGATAAAAAATAACCTTTTACTCTTCCCATGTTTCTCTGTAATATCAAAAGCAGGTAGAACACTTTTCACAGCAACATTGCAAGAAAAAATTCAAAACTAGGTGAAATGATTTTTGTCATGTGCCACCAAATGAAATGTTGGTTTTAGCATCCTGTCTAACGTCTATGACATGGTTGGGGCCTGTAATGATAATTTAGTTCATTCTGAGGACCTGTTGTGTTTTATCGTATTCAACATTGACTGTGTGTCAGTTTTAGCACAAATTAAAAGTTGAGTTCATAGCTTCACAACCACAGTTTAAATGAAACACAAATAGCGACATTTGAAATTAAAATAAGCTTCCCTGATAAGAAGGGACAAAAGTCCTGTTTTTCCAGCTGTGTTACCATTTCTTTTCATTTCTGGGGAGAAAGCAGGTAAGGAGAGGAAAAGTGGAAAGAGGAGGAGAGAAGGTAGCGATGCTACCTTGCTGTTAGTAAGTATTAGGCTGTCACACAAGCTCATTTCCCAAACACGGGGCATTTCTAGAAAAATAGCACGAGATAGTGATGCAAATGCCAAAACCCAAGTCCATACACAGCAATTCCACGTGAAAAGACCCTGGCTTCTAGCTAGAGGATTTATAGGGTATCCCATTAGGAAGTAGACAATTATATGAATTATCCTAGGTGTACCTAACACTTCTAGACTCTTAACCATTCTCCACAGTTTCACGTTGAGTCATCATGCTCACTCTTCATACTGAGGCCAGGAGAGCAACGTCCTTATGAGATATTTTGCCCAAAAGAAGTTGCAGGCACCAGGCAGGACACAGTGAACGAGGCAGACTTCCACATAAAGAAATTGTGAGCAGATGTGGTAGCGCAGGAGTGACTTGCTGGGCTGCCAAGCGGGAATGAGAGCGTCTCTCTCTGTTTTGTTTTTTATTGTTCGGTGGAGATAGCAGAGCCAGGGATTATTAGAAAGCTTCATATTTACCGTGCTTGTATTTTATGGCTATGGTATGTGACTTTGTACTGTGGATGGCAGAGTTTTCCAGGTGCTGCCTTGCACTGAGGAAAGATCCTGATTTTCCTGAGCATCTCCATGTAGCACTGCTGAAACTGAATTATTATTTTCTACCAAAGATAAGGTTCCCCATGCTCTGAAAGCCTGGACAAACATAGCATTTCCTCAATATGTATCTGAACAAAGCATCTGGGACAAAAACTAGAATCTTTTCCAGGAAGGAAAAAAAAAAGAGTGCAGGAGTGTCATTTGAGAGCAGATTCAAACTGAGTTTTAACATATAATTATTTATTTTATTTAATTAATGTAAACACAACTGTGATTATTTTTTCACTAATTGCACTTGTTTTTAACTGCCAGCTTAGATTTCTGTGACTCTGTTTTCAAAAATTAGGCAGCTTAGTTTGATAGTGAATGAGAAGTTCATAGAGTAACTTAGAAGAAAAGAGCAAATTGACCTGGTGTTTTGAACACACTGCAGAAAAAGGCTCGACATGAGAGAAATATGAAGAGGCACCAGCAGTATTCTGACAGCGCTGATGAATGGCAGGTGGCCACAAGCCTGACTGCTTCTCTTTGGTTGCTGCTTGTGATTCTCAGGCAGGTGGGTGAGAATGTTAAAGGCCTGACACATGGAGTGTGTGCAGAGCAGGGGCTTAAAATAGAGCCAGCTGCATGCATAATTAAGGAGAAATAATTGCAAGGCACTTATGTAAATTATCTTGTGCTGCTTCTCCCTGCCCCCTCCCCCCTTCCTCCTACCCTCACTGAGTGTTTCCACCAGAAAGGTCCCATAGTCAAAGATTCACCTAATCAGTGAGAAGAAACTAAAATATTATGTTTGGAGCAAGAAAAAAAATAGTTGGTTTTTGTAAGGGAATAAGAACACCATATGAGAGAAGTTATGTGGCTCCGAAGTATATAGAGTCACTGTTGTCAATCTGGCAGCTCGTTATACAAACAAAAATTAATTTTAGAAACCTGCGTGTGAATTTAGTGGTTCTTTCATTCTTGCTGTCTTGTAACTCAGATAAATATCTTATATTTCTGCTAGCTGAAATTCTGCCTACATAAGCTTTTTCATTCAGCCTGTTAGAATCATTCTGGCAATATATGACTGTGAATTTAACCTCGTTTTTGTTTGTACTAATTACAAGTTATATTGTATTTTTACTTTCTTTGGGAGAAACACAAAAACTCTATTCCATGTGTAATGGTTTTATATATCTCCCAGATGACTGTTCTGGATGCATCTGGAGCATTGTTTTCAATAAAATATTCTTTCACTCTCCTTTGCTCATATCCCCCTGTCTTTATCAATTGAATAAAACTCTACATATAGTTGTAAAAAATTACTGTATCTCCAGGTCACTGCTGACTGCATGCATCAGATTCAAAAACAGTAGTCCAGAAACTGGGAGATACATTTCATTTCCTGGGAAGTTTGTAAAATGTTCATATTGGCCATTCAGCCTTCTCAGTGTATGATTGATCACTTAGCACAGAATATGATTTTCGAAAGCTCTGATGCACTCCAAGTTCCTAAATCCCGGACCTGATTTGCGGAGCTGTAACACAAATGGTAGTGTGACCAGCTCCTGTCTCTGAGACCTCGTTCTTGCTTTTATAGGACTATTTTTAGGAGCAACAAGGAATTGAATCACCCTTAGCTCACACAGTCATTGAACTGTGCTGAGGTTGCTTTGGAGAGTGCAAGCTGTGGTGGTGATGTTCTTGGGGAGTGAACAATTGCCCGTTACACTTTTCACTCAACCTGTGTTAAATATTGAATGTGCCACTTGGCCGCTGTCAGAAATCGATTGTTTGTTAAGTATCCCTGATCTAGTTCTGGACTTAAGCTCATACCACACAGTTTGTTTCCTGACCATAAGTATTTTTCTGGAACACAAAAATTGTGCACGCTGTGCTGCCGTCCAGCAAAAGAGAAACATGGTGACTGCACCATCTCCCTGCAGAAATTCATCCCCTAGGATGTAATGCAAGAGGTCAAAAAACAGGGAAGGCAGCAAAGCAGAAAAAATAGTATAAAGCAGGAGATGCACATCTGCTCATTCTGTGCTACATTTTATAATCAAAGCCCTGGAAAAAGTAAAACATCAAGTAATATATGAGGCATGACCACTGATTTCTACTTCATAGTCTCTACCTTTTCCATACTTAGGGACAGCTGAATTCAAAATATTTATGGTTGGCTGTACAGCAAATGCTGGAATAAGCCTTTCCCTGCTCCTTTTGTGTTGCAGCATCCTAAAATGCGGAGCTTGTGGAACTTCAGAATGTATTTCAGAAAGATATAAGATGTGGGGCAATCACGTGAAACTCCGAGGTGGGAAGAGTTCCTCTCATGCAGCACTTATCAAGTAAATCTATTCAGTGGTTCAACCTCACTTTAAAGTTGATTATCTCTCCTTGGAGCTGTTGTTGGTCTTTACATGCGACTGTTTCTGAATAGTGGGTCCAAGGGAAGACATTTTCCCTTGAAAGCTGGCAACATATTGAAATAATCGAGGCACTGTATAGTATAAGTGTCCGGTGCCATATCCATTTTGTGGCTATGCAGTAGTTAGTCCTGAATTAATACAGAGTATGGAACCACTAATATCACATTTCAGTACATGATATGGTGTAAAATGTGTCACATACTAAAAGACATGATGTAAAAGCTACTGCAAAGATTAATTTAAATGCAGTGTTTTGAAGAGGCATCTTACAGCACTCTAGTATTATTGGAGCCCAGATCACAGTGCCTATAGGAAATGTTGCCCAAAACTTTCCATTTATAATGTTCTTTGATTGCTTATAATTTTCAGCCTTTAAAGCTTAAGAAAAGAGAATTCTCCATGCTGATCATCTGCCAAAGACTCTTTTTGAGTAGTGTTTCAGCTAGGACATCGTATCCTCTCTCTCCCTCAAAAAAAAAAACAAAAAAAAAGGCATATTAAGGTATTTTATTATGGGAAAACTTGAATTCTAAAGAAATTGATAATCAACTCCCTGTACTCTTTCTAAGTTGGGAAAGATGGAGCTTCTGTTGCAATGGAAGGACTGATGGGCAATGTCAGCAATTGCAAAATCTCACTACTTACAAGATATAAATAAAATGCTAGGAAAAGTTTTGCCAAGCTGTCCTTTGGACTTCCAAAAGGTTGGCAGCAATTTTAAATCAATGTATTGATTAAAAGGTACTTCTTTTTCAATAAGTAAAATCTGAAAATCTCATATAAATTATATGCCAATTTTCTCCATCACATGGCAATTGTTAGATCTTCAAATGTAGTCGATCTGTATCTATTTTAGGAAAATATAATCGAGATGGAGCCAGTGAATTTGACTGCATCAATTTAATCAATCCCTAACGTTTGCTTTGTTTTGTGTGTGTGTTTTAAATGAAGTGAAAGTGCAAAAACATCTCTTTTAAGGACATCTGCAGATAATAATGAGATTAAAATCAATCAAATAGTCTGGTTTAGAAAAAGAAGTGGGGCTTCTTCCATCTTGCAGAATTTTCTGAGAATTGCAGCCTTGAACTGGAGTGGCAGGAACAGTTTCTTCAGCATTGATTTTTGGTATATATGCCTATATTCCAGTGTGTCCTTCATGTAACTCTTACACCAAGCAATGCTTTTTCCCCTCCATTTTTACGGAGTTAGATGATCTGACACTGCATTGCCAGAGTACAAGAATATGGACAGCTTCTGTTGTGTCTAAGAGCAGAGATCTAAAAGGTCACTGCAGTCATGGATGTTGCTTCTTCCTATTTCACATAATATTAATCTATTTTGGGAAGTCAGAGCTTCATGAATTGCTTCTCAGGAGCTTTCAGTTTTTAGTTCTGAGTTTACCATTTGAAGTATGACTTACACTGTAGTCTCCATTTTATACAGATAATCTATTAAACAGCTCTAATAAGTGAAACATCTGAAAGTTTATGTCCTCACAGTCCAATTGCCTGTTCATGTACTGAATTTTTCTTTAAGAAAATTTGAGCCCCAAGCTAGATACTAGTAAATTAACCCAGTTTCTAATCTTCCTACATGCTTTTAAATAATATATTAGTCCAGAAATTATTTGGGCCTAAGTATTAGGCATCAGTGTATAAATTCACTGTATAATTCATTCATCAGATGAATAATTTCTAAAGTATCAGCAGAAGTAAAGAAGGTCTTAAGGGATGTATGTTTATATGCATATGGACATTATTATGTATAAAATTATCATTCTAATAGCCTATTGTGACTTGATACAAATACTGCACAGAATGCAAGTGAACGTTCATCTCTGCTCTCTGCTGCCTTTTTTTTTTTAATTGAAGCACATACACATGGCCCAAAATAGGTTGAAGTATCTAGAGATTGGGATAATCAGCCATTTAAGATAAACTTTTACAGATCTTCTTGAAGTCAAGGCTAAGTTTGTCTCCCACTAGGAGACAGTTCCTTTTGGTTGTCCTTGTTTTATTTTATTTATTTATTTAGCCTGGCTTGCGTAACTATGGCCATGTTTTGATTTTTTTTCTGAATTCTCTGAAATGTTCTTTATTCATGAACAAGGGTTACATCTTTCTCATTTGATATATATTTGGACATTCTGAAAGTTCTATGACCTTCCAAGTGAAGATGAATCTTCCTGAATAATTTATTTTTCTTTTTCTCCTTCTTTGGTGAAATAACCTGTTCCAAATACCACCTTTACCGCTGGAAAAAGGTGAACAAATGCAGCCCCTGGAACAGGTAGACTTCCTTCTTTATTACTAAAACAGCTTCTGAATGAGGTCCCTCATTCTACATGGGAAAGAGACCTAATTGTACTGGTAAGTAGTTGAATTCTTGAGTCATCTACTGAGGTCTTGATGCTCTTGTGGCAACTTGGTGATCATTTTTGAAAGTCAGGCTAAGAAAAAAATATCTGGTCAGGTATTGTGTTATTGTCTTGAAAGGCCTGTGAGTCTGCAACTGCCCCGTGGTATGCTCCTAAGTAAACCATCAAAAGGTCCTGTGTCCCATCATCCCTGGTGGCTATAAAATTGTAAATTTTTTTTAAGTGTTGTGAGATTTTTATCACATTAAACAGAGTTATGGAAAATATTGACTCTATACAGTACACAGTGGAAGATATTGAGGATTATATACGGCTAGCCAGAGAGCATGGCTGAGAAAATTCCCCTAGATAAAGGAAAAGCCCATAGCAGTATCTACGTAACATTTCAACATGAATATAAAATCCCTAAGTAGCTGGAGTGAAAACTGGCTTCTCCCACTGTCCTCTACAGATCCTGTATCCTTCTTCCTACTTGTACATCTACACTGTGGTCCCAGGCTAACCTGGGAATAAGGGGACGTGAAGAATTTGATTCTGTGTGCATTTATTACAAAAATGACAAATGAAGTTGTGTCAACACAAGATGTAAGTGCAGCCCAGGCTACCTGTGCATGCAGAGATAAGCAGCATATGCAGGTGCTTGAATGTGTGCCCTAGTGGGAGTATTTCAGACTCTGATTTTTGCAAGCTCCTCAGAATGCATTATTTCCTTCCAGTCTACTGTTTTAGGAAGCTCAACTGTCATGTGAGGAACTTAGGCTTTTTCTGAACAGCTAAATTTCTTTTGATTTGCACTATTTGCATATGATTCAGAATTTAGATTAGAAGCTTACCAGAAAAAAGGATGTACTGAAGTTCTGTTTGATATATAGGGGGAACTGAACACATAATTTTCTTAAATACTTTTACAACTTTACACCAAAAACTACTTATGCAAGGCAGTACATAAAACCCCGGATTTGAGTAAGATGGGACTAAATGTTCAAATATCAGGAGCTCATTTGCCATGCTCAGAGTGACAAAGATTTTGGTAAAAGCAAATTATTAGGGCCCCCAAAACCCATAAAGGGGAAGAATTAAAAATCTGGTCTGTATCACAAAACCATGCCAGATTATAAACTGTGTAGAAATTGTCTTCAATCAATTTTTAGTTCAAAAAGACTTGCTCTTTTCTGTTGAACTAATGCCAGGCCATGGGTAACAAATGAGATTTTAATATGTCATAATCTGGCAGCCTAGTGACATTATGCTTTTCAAATAAGCAGTGAGATCTTGGTCGTCTTCCACCTTTCTATTCTGAGCATGAAATAGCCTTCTGAGGGGTGCTCTCCTTAAATACATCCAAGCAGTAACCCTGGAGAATAGTATGGTCTTTCAGAAAATAGCCTTGAATGGCTTCTTCTAGTCTAAAGTATTTAACATCAACAAATGTTACAAAATTTCACTACAAGTGGCCTAGAATGGGAATGGAACATGTAATTTTTCTCTCTCATTTCAGATTGCATAAAATATGGCTGAAATCCAGCTCTTCCCCAAGTTAAATTGATGCATTCTCCTTCTGAGATTTGAATACTTATTGGACTTTTTGATTTGTTCGTGTCCTATGTTTGCTCACTTTTGAGCCACTCTGGAATTAGTAGGGTTAAAGTACTGCAAGGAACAGTACCTGCTTTAATTCAAGGCTCTTAAAACACTTGAAAAATTAATGAATCCTTATTACAGTTCTATTAGGAAGATTATATAAATGTGTAGACTACAGCTAAGTGACTTACCTAGGATTACTGAATGTGGCTTTGTAAAGACGACTTTTCTTGTCCCAGCTCTTAATTGTGCCACCATGTTGTCGTCTGATCTCATGGGATCTCTGGTTCTGCCAGAATTTGGCCAGGGAGATGATGAAAAAATTCACCAGTGAGGTTCTGCTGCACCTTGTGCTGAGGGATGACTGTGGGGAAGGCTGGATGAGAGTCTCTTGGAGCTGGCCTGAAGTGCCAAGCCAACTGCAGTTCAGAAAATAGCAGTTTGATTATTTAGCAAGATTTCAAAAGGCATAGAACACCTTGGATGTTAAGAAGGATATGTTGATGAAATTAGAATCAGTACTTTTACATCTGATTTTCTTTTGCTTATATTTTTTATGGGATGGGGATTGTATCTTGTTATCTCTTCAGAAAAATGGTTTTTTTTCTCCTGTTGTACACTCTTGTCTTGTCTGATTCTGAAATGCACTAACTAATTGCTTGGATCTCTTACACTAATTCTCCTGAAAGTTCAAGGATGTTGTGCTTGGATGTCTGCTAATTAATCAAAGGTTATGAGTTGGCTCTTAATCAGGGACGACTTCTGAAATTCAGAGCCCCAAATACTTCAAATGTATAATGTTCATGGTTGAAATGGGTAGGTAATGACACTATTAGCACATTAAAATGGATCTCCATGGACCTCTCACTCTATGATTTAATGAGTGAAATCTAGTACAACAGTGTACAAAATTGCTTATCAGTGTGTAAATCAAAGCTTTGCCACGTGGCCCACACCTGGACACTGTATTGCTTTGTGTGAGCGTTCACACAGTCAAACAGTGTGGCATCAGGAGATTACTGGGGATGACTTCGGGTTGCCACAGCCGTGTGCCAGAGCAACAGTGTCCAAACACTGGAGCAGGCTGTCTTATGCCTGTGTCAGATATACAATATGTGATGTGGAGCTCGTGTTCTTTCCTGAACCAGAGTAAGCTACATCCACGTGAGTATGTTCATGCCAGCAAAATGGCCAGTACTGGGAAAGCATTGGTTGTTCAGTGCTGATATATTCAGAGAATGAAAAACTCTTTATTGCAAATAATATCTCAGATGTCATAAATTAGACCCACACCTGTATGCTGAAGACTGTAGCAGATCTTTAAGCAGGCATCACTAAGGAGCAGGGCAGGCACCAAGTGAGGCACATGCCCTGAGAACAGGGAGAGCGTGGGGTTGTGGAACAACAAACATTTAGTCCTCTGACAGATCAAGGCCTGGACCCACATAAATTTATAGTTTGGAAGCAGTTGGGACATGAGACCTATATTTATTTGTATTGTCTGTGTATTTTTCCCCCCATTATTTTAGGTACTGAGCTTAAATCACACCTTAGCTGAATCTCCTGTTCCCTCAGTCCCAGTTGTTTTTTGTTAAAATAAAAGCAATTATTTTCAGGTATTATTTATTGCCGCCTCCTCTGAGCACTATATTTTCCTAGTAGTCTAATGCTCACTTTCCTCCCACCCCCTTTCTTTTCTCTGATTTTAACATAGGAAATGAATGGGTAGAAATTTGTAAAGGAGCACAGAAGGGGAGTGAGGGGGCAAATTGTCCCCTCTTCTTTCCCATGAGCTGCCTCCTCACCTTGAACATAAGGTTTTCTTCAGCACTGTCTCCTCGTTCCCCTGATGCCTCTCTTGACAGATGAACTGTTCAGTCTTACTGAAGTCTGAGTCAGTGGAAACTGGTACAGAGGATGCTTTTCTATTTATATGCCTATTTTTGTCTAGGTGCAGATTATTAACGGGCTTTTCTCAGTTATACTCACTAGTAGGTAAATTATTTAAATTAAGAAATATTGTAAGAGGAGGCATCTAATATTATCTTTAAGCAGAAGTTCAGCACTGGGAAATGCCACCACTAAACCAGCTCTGCTTTCTCCTGAGCAGAAATGCCCAGCAGGTAGAGTCTCAGAACACAGAGCACAGGTTAACACATTCGTGTGGCAGATTTCCTCCAGGGAATCAAAACCAAGATCAGGCTGGAGATCTGTTTCCGTAGGATGGTATTTCTAATCCAGAGGTAATTAGAACCAGGTTGGAGGAACTCTCCAGTCTATTGAGAGGCTTTGCAAGAATGGAGTAAACATTTGTTTATACAGGTATCAGACAGCTACACAGATTTATTTGGCAATTAGGCACTAGTCAGTCATGATGACTATTTTCATCCCTACATCATTATTCCTCAGAAAGGTAAAGTACTTGTTCTCTCCCCCCTTGAGTACTACGAAAAATGTTAGGCCAACCTTTAAAATTGCTTGGTCAGTGGTTCTCAATATCTCATATTTCATCCAGCTGTTGAGACTCTATAATTAGGATATGAAGACATGCTCTTGATTAGATAGATGCATCTAATTGTAATTCAGATCATACTTTCTGGAAATCTGAATGTACTCTAGTACCTGCTCTTCTTGTGTGCTTAAAAAGAATCAAAGTTCTCCATAATTAAGCCATAAAACCTCAGGTGTCAACCAAGTACACATCTAAATATATGGCTAAACCATGGTACATTCTCTTAGGAGTTAATTCTGGCTGAAACAGATCTCAACTTTGAACCGTAGCTGTCTTCCTTTTATCATACAGAGAACCAGCTTAATCATGGTATTACTGCCTTTGTTTCACAAGAAAGCATTGCACTCTTGAAATTCTGAGTAGATTGCATGTAAAAAATAAAAACTCCTGAGAGTGTTAAATTGCAAATACCTTTTATATGAATGATACTGGTACTTTCTTACAGCTGCAGCTATTAAGTCAATATATCCAGAATCTTCCCCACTCTTGTGATCCATACAGCTAAAACTTGTTGTGTCCTGGGCTTTTGCAGCACCAGCAATCGTGAGCAAAGCTGTACGAACATCATGTCGATGCTGGAGATGGTGCCTTGGTATCAGGCATCTGAATTGCAGGCACCGATGCTGCCAGCAAGGCTGGTGTGCTGATGGCACTGGCTTGCCCCTCTCCAGCGAGGGTCTGGGTGCTGGGGAATCTAATCTGTTGCCTTCTAGCTGAGGGATGCCACCCATATATAAATATTCTGCAAATTCACAGAAAATAATAGCCCTTTGTCATTACAGCTGCACTTCTGCCAGCTCCTGCAATTTTACCACAAGCCTTACAGTGTTTGATGTCTTTTTTAAATAAAATAAAAACAAACCCACAAAACAACCCTCCACTTGTGGAATCGACAGAACTGTTAAGTTTTTCTGAAAAGCTTCCTCTTCTTCATGTGGCAAGGGACAAGGCGGGACAGGTAAAGTAGAGCAAACCATCCTCCCATATTTGGGTTTAAAATCACGAGCTTTCACAAATATATGTTCTTGAATGCTTGCCTGTGACTATTTGGAGGAGTGGGCTCCCCAGCGGGGTTGGCATCAGCTCAGCTATGCTGTTCCATGGTGCATCTCAGCAAGGGACATCAACAGTCCATGAGCTTGCCTGACCCAGGAGGTTTAGTGCACTGCAGGGGCTGGACTGCAGCAATGAGCAGCAGATTGACTTGATTCAGCTGTTGTGGCTGTGAGCTGCTGTAGCAATGTTTCCAATTTGGAATCATACCTGGTTTAGCCAGATCTTTTAAAAAGAATTTTCATTTTCAGTTTTACGTGAGAGAGTAAAGAATTTTCCCTATTTCCTAACTCTACCTTTTTTCAGCCAGCTCCTGTCAAAGGGCAGGGAAGTAGTAGGAAGAGGAGTTGGCCCCTACTCAGAAAATTTTGCTAAACATTTGAGGAAATAAATACCATTTGAAGAAAAGACTTTAGTTGTGTACACACATGTCTATTGTGGTCTCATGCTGCCTGAAAATGTTCCAGTATATCCTCTGTAACTTCCTAATATGTCATTAACAGGTTTCAGCATCTGCAATGAGCTGCATATAGTTTTATATTGCAGTTGCTCTATTTTTGTGTCAGTTGTGCTAGCAGCTTAGAGCTTAGCTAATGTACCATTGACAAATGGCCCTCTTTGAAAGGAGGCTGTATATATTACACAAATTCATTTACATTGTATATATTCATTTAGAAATGAAAAACACAAGAGAAAAATCAGTGCTTTTCAAATCAAATATGACAAATTCACCAGTGGAAGATATTTGATTTTCTAGCTTTTAAAAAGCAGACAAGATATTTACCATTCTGATGTATTTTGTTTTAAACTTAAAAAGACTAAAATAGAGCTGAATTTGTTTGATTGGGCAAACTGTTCTTGTGGGCTTTTTTCTTTTTCTTTCTCTTTCCCTCTGATTTTCAAGATGAGTTTGAATTTACAAGGCTGTATTTTGAACACCTTGATTGAAATGCTGCAACTTTGATATCCTTTGGGCACCTATAATGAGACAGAAAGGAAGGAAGTACCTAAATGGGCAATTACCTTCCACTCCAGAAATGTTAGCTTTCATATATTGTTATTAATTTATGTTGATACAATTGAAAATTTTCTGGGCTCAGATCCACAAAGGTTCCCAAGCACCTACATTCCACGTAAATCCCACTGAGGCTGTTCAGTTGAAGACTGGGAACCCCAAAACTGCTTTCTAGTATGTGGGGGACCATCTGTGCAGCACCATGCCACATCTTCTCAAGCTATTTGAGACATCTCCAGATGAGGTAGTTCAGCACAAGTGGGTGCAGGGCAGGAGAGATGCTCACAGAGGTCCCAGCCACAGAGGCTGGCACACATACATGGGTTGTGGTCGCAGCACTTCACAGGGTCTGTTCAGCTGTCAGAGCACCAGTCCATGTTGAAAAGACTTCCTAGTGCCTTGTGCATGACTTGGGATAATGCTCTAATGTTTGAGCATTATCATCTGATAATGCTCTAATGTTTGAATGTAAACTGATGAAATAAACATTGTTAATTCTTTTCTTGAGGGTTTTTCCTGAAGACAGGGTAAGATCCTGACTCTAGTGTTGTTTAGCACTGGGGAAAGAGAACAGTTCATTCTCATCTTTGCCATGGAGAAGTCACAGTCTAAATGATGTCTCACTGTTCTTCTTCATTTCACCTCTGCAGAATAACTTCTTTGATGAAGAAAGAAATCTATTCTTTCTTGGAACTATTTACACATTCTGGATATATTAATAGTTGCAGCTGGAAAAAAGTATCAGGACTTAGGTTTGTAAAAAAGGCCAGTGACTTGTGTATTTAATCAACTGGTTAGAGGGGTGACCCAGGGTGAAGAAATTCCAGGTTTAATTTCTTTCTCTGCCTGCAGGAGTTTGGACTTGCAAACTCCCTTATTGCAGAAGAGAACCTATGCCATCAAGGAGTGCTGCATTCAGTTGGGGAGGCAGGACTGTTTGCATTCCTGTCAGATGCTGCTCCCTTTTGTGCAGAGGTCTTGAATATTGGTTTCAGTAAGAGCTGGAGCTCCAGTGCCCCACCTGCCAGGTAAGGTGCATCTCCAGAAGGTCACTGCATCATTTTCTCTCCATCGGACTTACTAGCCACAAATCTTCAAGTATTTGTACAAAAAGTGATGACTCCTGCAGGGGAAATGGAAGGTGATTCACCTCATTGTAACTCATTGTTTATAGGGCACTTTCCTGGGAAGGAGGTCTCAGATGTATAGTAGTCTTGGATAAGATCAAGGATGCAAAAAGATTGTACCCACAGTGACTTCCCCTCCCTGCCATACTGTGGTGGTTTCACTCTGGCCGGATTTCAAATACCCGCTAAAGTCACTCTCTCACTCCCCTCTGCAGCTGGACAGAGGAGAGAGGGGAAAAAAAACCAGCTAAGGATTCTTGCGCAGAGATAAGAGCTGGGAGAAGTCACTTACTAATTAGCAAAACAGACTCAACGTAGAGTAAAACTTAAATTTATTAATAACAGGATAAGACCTAAAGAGAGAAAATAAAACCCCCTACCCCTCCTTCCTTCCGTGTTCTCCTTCCTCCCTCCAGCAGTGCAGGGGGACAAGGAAGGGGGGGTTGTAGTCAGTTCTCGTTTCCCATGGGGTACAGTTGAGTCTCTGCACGCCGATGGTCCTCCATGGGCTGCAAGGGGACAACTTGCTTCACCATGGTCTTCACCACGAGCTACAGGGGGCCACATCTCTGAGTCCTTCCCCTGCTTCCGTGGGGTCCCTCCCACGGGAAACAGTCCTTGATGGACCTCTCCAGTGTGAGTCCATCCCTCGGGCAGCAGTTCTTCCCAATCTGCTGTCCTGTGGGTCACTCCTCCATGGGCCGCAGGGGGGTCTCTGCACCCCCATGGTCTTCCATGAGCTGCTTCACCACGGGCTACAAGGGGACCACAGCTCTGAGTCCCTCCCCTCCTTCCGTGGGGTCCCTCCCACGGGAGAAACTTGCTCCATCATGGGTTTCCCTCTCCACAGGGCACAGCTCTCCTGCAGGACTCTGCTCCATCCTTGGGTCTCCCACGGAGTCACAGCCTCCTTCATGCATCCACTTGTTCCAGCGTGGGCTCCTCCATGGCTGCAGGGGTGTCTCTGCACCCTCCACGGGCTGCAGGGGCCTCAGTTCCAAGTCCTTCCCCTGCTTCTGGGGGAGAGGGGGGCCCCTCTCCCCCTCCTGCTGCACTGACCTTGGTGTCTGCATTGTTGTTCCCAAGTTCTCCTCCACTATTCCCAGGCTGGAATTTCTTCTGCGCAGTAATCTCCTCTGTTCTTAAATATGTTATCACAGAAGCATTACAGTGCTAATTGGCTCAGCCTTGGCCAGCAGCAGGAAGTCCTTCCTGGAGCTGGCTATCATTGGCTCTTCATAGGAAGGGGAAGCTTCTAGCAGCTTCTAACAGAAGTCGCTCCTATAGCCCCCCCGCTACCAAAATCCAAGCACATAAACCCACAACAACTACAGATGGTCTCCCAGTTCTTCAGCATAACTGAGAATTCAATTTCTCACATAACATTAATCTCAACAGAGAAGAGATGAGCAAGTTAGGGCAGGGAGAAACAGGAAAAAAAAGAAGGCAGCAAATCTTTCTGGAGTGCGCAGTTCTGTATTTTGTGTTGAGGGGGGTTTTAAGAGCAAACAGATGAGGCGATAATAGAACACGTGTATTTAGACTGATTTTTAACTATCTGTGATATTAAATGAGCCAATACTATGCCTAGAAATGAGGGGGAAAACACTGCTGGATATTTATAGGTGTTGATTTCTACAGCTCTTTTGTTAAACTGAGTGAATGCTGCATAGCATCTTGTCAAGGCTTTCATTTTCTCCCCTTTTGTGAAGCCTAGTGCCTTCAAACTCTTTCAGAAAAGAATCACTTTTGAGAAGCTCTGAAAGTAAACAAGTTTAAAAGGATCAATAATTTTGGCTGGTTGATACATGGGACTCGTCACTTGATCAAACAACCAGTGCTAATGCATGTTGGGCTGTGTGTTGCTGGGAAGTGTCCAGCTGGGTTAAAATGAGCGACTGGAGGCTGTGTTTACCTGTGAAGTGTGAAAACCTCAGACTGTTCTTGACGTGATGGCCTGGCTCAGGGCAGGCAGCACAGGTCTGGGTACACAGCAGCAGACATGCCACGGAGCGGGCTTCAGAGACCACGTTTGAATCTGTTATTTGTAACAAGCACATCATTAGGGGACTTGCAGGCTCATGCCTTCCAAACTGTTACTGAAGGATGCAAACACTGCTGTTCTAAAGAATTAAAGCCTTCAAAGGTAATTTAAAAAAATAATTTAAATAAAGCAGTTGAGGTCTGCTTGTGATTATCATGGATTGCTGCAGCATGGGATTAAACAGTCTTCTGTACCCTTGTTAAAGTGCCATTTTGAGCATTGCTGCTCAACCCAGGGGTGCCTGCAGGGCATTTGCTAGTTCATATGCAGCACACCTTGCTCATCAGAGAGCTCTCAGTCAAGCATTTCAGCAGCTGTGTGAGGCATGGTCAAATGAAGTGCAGAGCAATTTTTCAGCTTGGCATTATCTAAGTTCTAAATCTTTAATGGACAACACATAGTAAGAAGTTTAACTTTACAGTTAATGAGGAAATGTCATAAAAATGCCGATGGAAATGAGGGTAAAGAATTTCTTGGTTACTATTCAGACTGGTATCAGGATCTAGCTTCATCACGTAGACAGAGCAGATGCAGATGGTGCTCAGTGGTGTGCAGTGGCGAGCAGATGAGATCATGCAGTCCCTTGTGTACATAACCCAAACCTAAGACTAAGCTTGACTTCTTTCTAATAGGTATGAGCTGGGAACTGAGGCTTGAGCTTTGCACACAGTGCAAGTGGAGCATTTCTGCAGTAGAGAGAAGCGGATAAGTAACATGCTGATGAAAACTTCATGGGATGAAGGTCTGCTGCTTCCATCTGAGTTGTGGTTCAAGACTTCAAGCGGGTGTGTGAGCGTAACAGACAGTGTCATGAAACCTCCAGAGAGTACAAGTGTACCACTCTTCTGTAGAGCTCTGCTTATCCCAAATTCTCTTGTTTCAGCCCTGTGTGAGTCTGAAAGAGTACCATTCAAGCTGTGTATCTCAGCAAGCTGATCCTCAACATCACAGTCCCTTCAGACAAAGCAAAACTTTGTTCTGCCTTTTTTCCTGTTCTTTATCTTTTTATTTTTTCCTTTTTACTCTGCTCATGATAGTTTGCTGTGAAGCAATTCATGCTGCTAAGCCAAGGTACAGTGAAGTAGAGGTCTCCTCCAGATCCTTCTCTGGACCATGCCGCTTATAGCACTTACATCTCACTAAGCACCAAGTGGTTCTGTAAACTGCCATGTAGATCAAGGTGTTTTTTAGGTATCCTAATCTTTGTTAAGTGATATATAACTCCTATGCTTTGCTTGTAGGGACAAAATCATTCAGAAGAGACAATTTCTTGAAATAAAAGCATGTTCTTCAGCTTACTGATGCATCTGAGCACAGAAAAAAGTTAGAAAACAGATGCCAAGAGAGGAAGTGGTGGAGTGAAAATGGCACTGAGGCAAAAATTACTGTTTTGATTAATCAAGGTGGCTCAGAGATTATTGTTTGATTGGAGTAGGGTTTTCTCCTGAGATGTGGAACCTATTTTTTCTTGTTCTCTGCACACTCAGAACTTGTTGTTGCTACTTAGAGCACAGAAAGGGGTTGCATAAACATTTTAATATTGCATGAGGCTTCTGTAAGCCTGAATGATCTTATGAATGCTAAAACCATGACATACAAGCACAAATGAAAGCAAACAGCAAAGACTGTGTAGTCTTATCATCAGGTTGAACCGACAGATAAGCCAATACACTTTGGTGTCTTGTCATATTTTTTTTCTCTCATGCAGTAATTCAGCCACAAGCCTTAAAAATACTCTACCTCCCATTATTATTGTTTTCAGGACTCCCTTAATATTTAACTTCACCTAGCAGAATAACAGTTACACAGCTAGGTACTGTGACTTTAAAAAAAGATTATGTGTGAATGGGTCTTTCATTTGGATAAATCTCATTGCACTTTCTCATCATATTAACTGTACAAATAGCACTGGAGACTTCTTCAGTTCTTGCTGATACAAGATGTATGGATGTACTAAAATAGCTGAATATCTGAGTAATAACAATTCAGAAATGAGATAAGATAAAGACTCTTAATGGTAACCAGCTAGGACAACAATCCACAAAGTAGTTGGTGACTCATACCATTTGCAGTCTTGTAACAACGTTCCCCATGTAGTAGCTGTTCTACAAATCTGAGATTAAGGCAGAGGTTTGATGATGTAGCTCTACAATATTCATTGGTTTTGTGGAATAAGTGAGTGTAATCATCCCTGCTAGCTTCCAGAAATAGATAACATCATCCAAACATTGAATGGTTATATCAGATCAGACCAGGAATCAGTGGCCATAGCTTTAAAAATATTAAAAGAAGAGTGTAAAAACAGAACATGTATAAAGTGGTACATTCTTGGTATTACTATGTCCCAATTTTCAGCAACATGTAGCAAAGAAACTTCTTGAGATGGAAGTCCCATTAGGATCATCTTGTTTAACAGCTTTTAATGGACCTTTCTTTTAAGTTTTTTTTCTCATTTTTTTTGGAACCCTCTGTACTTCCATGGAATTTTGTGGACCCGAGTGTCATGATTTAATAAGTGCATCATCTGAGAAACACATGTTGTTTAAAAGTTGTCAGATGACATTACTGTAAACTTCTAAGTCTTTACTAATGAAAAATAATTACCATTTTTTCTCTGCAAGTCATACTTTCATATTTTCTTATTATAAACCACTTCAGTAACCTTTTTTCCAGGATGAAAAATTCTAGCCTATTTAAGTTCTCCACGTCTGCCATTTGGCTGATCATTTTTGTTGGCTTTTGCTGCTTGAAACTTTCGTAGTTCTTTCATGTCTGTGTTGAGAATGTGGGGAAGAGGTAGACATCTCAGAGGAGAAAATGGGAAAAGAATTGTAACGTCATGACATTTCCTTCATTTTTGAAACATATTTTCCGAAGTTGCTTTTTTGACTTCTATTGAGTATTGAGTTGATATTTTCAGGGAACCATGAACATGAAGTTCAGAATCTCTCTTCAGAGAAGCACTGGCTAATTTAGTAATTGTTGGATAAATATGCTAGGGCTGTTGATCACAATCTAATTAAATTTTGCAGGAAGGAGTATTAACTCTTAAGCTGTCCTACTCAGTCCAATAAAACCTAGTGTTTGATGTTCTTTGTTGAAGAGGTTAATAGATACCCTCTGCTTCTTGTCAGTATTTCTCCTCATTCCTTAGCCTGTTTTTCATTGCAGCTGTGAGGGAATACAACTAGGGACTGTGTGGATGAGATCTTGTTTATTTCCTGCAATGATAACTGCCTGAGCAAACAGGAGTTGGTTGTGGGAGGATGGAAGGTTCTAAAGAGAAATATGGATAATTAGGGAAGATTAGTGTGCTTCAATTATCTCCAAAGATTTACCTTTTTCGTCTTGCTTTTCACAGAAATGAAGTGGGCCTCGTGTAGATCCGTCAGTTATCTACCAATTATCAAGCACATGTTAAAAAGGATGACCAGCTTTTGCCACTCTAAGTTATTAATATCGTAGCACCTGGGTCCCTCACAATTTTTTCAGGTACTTATCTTTGCAGTAACCATGTAAAGGAGATAAGGAACTAATGGTTGGTATTCCCATCTTCAAAACCTGAAAGAGTGATTAGGAAACTTCAGCCCGTACCGTGAGGATGTCTAGACTCACAGAGTCCAGAGGCACATCAGATTCATAAAGGGTCCTATAAAAAGGCAGAGAATTCAACCTTGGTCCTCAAGGATAATATGACATTTCCTCTTTTCTCAGCAAACAGCATGTGTTTTCTCTGGCCAATTTTTAAACCACAGCACAAAAATCATGTTTGTCTGGCACTCCAGGGCTACTACTATTCACAGATCTATGCACCATCTTTGTCGGAGAGACTCCCATGTCCTTCTGGTGACAGCAGAAACTTAAACAGTGCTGTACCTCCCTCTGTGGATGATTTTTCCCTGTGCCATCCTGTCCATTGGACTGTGGCCCAGGTAGAGACAAGTATTGTCTCTACCTACTGCTCGGTGTTTTCTAATACATACCCTGAATTTGCCTTTTTGCAGCAACTTGTCTAGGAGATCTCCTTTGTTCATTGAATGCCTGAACAAATCTTGAGTGACAACAATTTTCAGCTACTGCTGTGGCTTTCGGTGAGGGCGGGACTTACCTTTACAGCAGCAGAAGTCCTTGGTTTCTGGTTTGCAGTTCTCTTACCAAGGAACAACTGAGCTGCTAATAGCCATATGCTCTTTGACTGTGCAGACAATTCTCTCTAGCCTTTGCTTGCTAGGACATTAGTCTCTGTGGCATCTTAGAATATTTTCTCCCAATTCATGTCAGGCTAAAAAAATAATAATTGTTTGTTGATGCTTTGGGATGATTTCAATACAGGCTGTGCTGGTTTTGGCTGGGGTAGAGTTAATTTCCTTTACAGTGGCTGGGATGGGGCTGTGTTTTGGATTTGTGCTGAACATGAGGTTGATAATAGACATGTTTTTGTTATTGCTGAGCAGTGCTTACACAGAGCCAAGGCCTTCTGTGCTTTTTGTATTGCCACTTTGGCAAGGAGACTGGGCATGTGTGGGAACTTGGGAGGAGACACCGCTGGGACAGGTGACTCCAAATGACCAAAGGGATGTTCTATACCATATGACATCATGCTCAGTAATATAAAGCTGGGGGGAAAAGGAAGAGGGGGTGGATGTTTGTAGTCATGGCATTTGTCTTCCCAAATAACCATTATGCATGATGGGGCCCTGCTCTCCTGGGGATGGCTGAGCACCTGCCTGCCCATGGGAAGCAGTGAACTAATTTCTTGTTTTGCTTTGCTTGTGTGTTTGTCTTTTGCTTTCCCTGTCTTCATCTCAGCCCATGAGTTTTCTAGCTTTTACCCTTCCAATTCTCTCCCTGATCCCTCTGGTGGGGGAGTGAGTGAGTGGCTGCGTGGGGCTTGGTTGCTGGCTTATTTTACGACACATGCCCTGACTTAGCTTCATGTAATGATGAGACTAGCATGTTTGACTGCATTTTACCCAGCTTCTCCTCCTTCCCTTTCACAACCTGGTAGAAAACTCAAAAGACACAGCCACTTGGTTCACATGAGGCAGGAATGACAGCTCTTGAACTGCACCATCTTCCTTTTGCTTGGTTTGCTCTTTGGTTGCTTGTGTGTGCTGTTCTGTGCAGGTCCAGGTATATTTACAGCAATATTGGCTGCTTTATAAAAGACCAAAAGAGGGAAAAGATGTGCAGAGTGTCTGTTAGAGCTGAATCGTTTTCAGATGTGTGCTACATACGTGGTGTTTCACTTAAAAGGAAGCCTCTTAGTTGAAGTCCCTTGAATCAATTACTCTAGACACTATTGATTTTCATGGGAATTAGAAGGCTTCAGAACCATCCAAGATCAGATCAGATTCAATGGGATTACTGTTAACCATTTCAGAGGCCAAAAGTAACATCGCTAACACAGGACTCTAACAATCCTCTTGTCTTTCATGACAAAGAAGAGATACTCTGTACAAGGAAAAGGAGGGATTGACTTGTTTGCAGAACTACGACAAAACTAATGTAGGAGGAATGACATATACTGGGTCATCATGTTTGCTTCCCCATAGTCTCAGTTATAATCCCATTTAAGTTTTAAAAAAGCCCTTTCAAAAGTAGCTGGTATTCCCTTCCTGCTTCCCATTACTACTGCAAAAAGGTTATTGCTGAACCTTGTTCCTCTGCTGTTCAGAAGCTTTGTTTTCATTTCCAGGTGTCCTTTCTTAGCATCAATTTGTATTTGTTTGCTCATATGCCAATAACGCTGTTTGGCTTTAATGGCTGTTTTTCCCTGCTATTTATCTCTGGACATATTAAAGACAGCACTTCTCTACCTTTTCACCCTCTATTTCTATATTATATTTGGTCCCCTTCCATTTTTCTGTTCACACTAACAGCCATGCATGTGACCCAATTCAAACGCATCCTGCTGGAACACACTGGAGCAGACCTGAACTCAGACTGATGGCTCAGACATATCTTGTGCCTCATTTTGGCTGATAATTACTGTTAATCACTAAATGTATGTCAATATGGGCACTTTCTCCATAGTCTGGTACTTCTGTCCAGGCATCCAGTATTTCATTTAAGGCTTTATGTTCCTCCTCCTCTTCCCAGAAGGGTGAGCTACTGTCATTGCGAATAACACAGAAATAGTCCATTTCTGTGTGCTGGTAACTTCCCCAACACTCCTTACAGCTCTGTAATACACAGTTATTTCAGTTTACTGTGGGAATCAGTTACAGAATTTATATCCCGCAGTATTTGCAGGAATGGTTCGAAGACCTCTTGTTTTGAGTTCCCCTTCCGTGACAGCTGCTTATCACGACTTTGCTTTTAGCTACTCCCTTGTTTCTCTCTTAGCTTCCTCACTGACCTTCAGCTTTCCCAGTCTCATAGATTCCCTCCATGGCGCTGTCTCAAATATTCTGTCTGTGCAGGTGGAATACAAGGCACCACTCTTGTTTAGAAAACCAATTACCGTAGCAAATATCTGTATTAGATCCACCAGCTTTTGCTAAACTCAAGACACCTTTCAACCCTTTTTCCATTTCCCCCCTCCTCCAAAATCTTTTACCCTTCAAAATCTGTTCAGCCTTGAATTGTGGCAGGGTCAGGCTAAGGGGTCTGTACGTCTAGATCACCCACCTCTTTGCTAAATAGGTGCTATATTTCTGGTCACACGGTACCACCGCTGACTTGATAGATTTATTTTAAAAAAAATCTTTGCTGCTGACTTGCAATTACATGTGACTTATGGCAGAAAACAAATAGGAACAGGCTGTAATGAATGTAGAGGAGACTCTCAGCATAGAGATTGCTGGACAGAAACAAAATTCTGTGTTTTGTTTCTAGTTCAAGACTGAAACAGCCTCTATAGTATCTAGTGGCATAATTTAGAGGTATCAGGAAATTGTTTTCTGTTTTTCGCAGGGAATCTTGGTGAGAAAAAGCAATTCACTTTCATTAGCAAAATAGTACTGAAAATTTTGACTCCATGAAAACCTTGTTTTTTCAGAGGAAAACCAGAACATTTTCATTGTTCTAACCAGAAGCTTGCAATAAATGATGGTATAGACTTAGAAAGGAATGATGAAAAGGCTTAGGAAGGAATGATGGGAAGACTGGACCACAGTTTTATGCGTTGGTGCTTCTGATTTAATTTTCAAAGCTTTGTGATTTTTCTTTGTTCTGCCTAATTCACAAAGCAGGCAGTACCAATAATCTGGGGTTTTGAGAGAAGCTAGATTACACTGAAGAGACAAGGCAAAGTAGGAGAGAAAAATTTCATTCAAGATGATCCTAAATTGTATGAGACCTTTGCACTCTGTCACAAAGTCTGTCATTTGCAGGCTGATAGACATGAACCAGTATGCTTAAGCCCCCTGCCTGTAAACTGAGACTGCTGGTAAAACCTACTTTTATCTAAAGTAATTTGAAAACCTAGAATGAAAAGTAGTAAATATAAAAATACTTAAGTCATCAATTCAAGTTTGATGACTTTTCTCACTCCAGGGATTATGCATTTCCTATGCTTGGCACTTGAAGGTGCAGTGAGAAGTGTAGGAAAATACATGGGCTCAGGGTTGGAGAGGGGCAGGAGTGTATCCCTTGCTTTTTCTAGCTATTTTCTTGTTGTGGCCTTAATCCTGCAGCACTGGATCTGTGCTTCTGTGCATGACATGTTATGGTGCCTTCAAATCCTGGGCATGGAAGCTCTCTCAGAGCTCAGAAGATGTGTAAAAATAAAGTTTTCAGCATAGCATCCACATGCTGCATATAATATGCTGTTTTGTATTCTGTCTGTTGCTGTTTGGTGTAAATTCATTGAGCTTTCATTCTCTAAAAAGGAAATCTTATCTTCTTTTTTTATGGCTGACGTGAAGAAGATTCAGTGTTTGGGCCACCAGCAAATTCTCAAATTTCGAGGTTGGAAGAGTTTGATTTTTTTTGACTGTGTCCCCAGGTATTGTCCTGTTAGTGACTGTTTAGCTCACACAGTACCCCAGTTTTGTTCCATGTGGACAGAAGACAGAAAGAGTAAGGTGACAAGCAGCTGATCATTTCAGTGACTCCTGGTTGAAGTGGATTGTCATTTGGGATAGCTTAACTGTTTAGGCAGTATTCCCTTTTTATTGTCCAGGGTCTCTAGGGATATAACTTTAGTCTTTAAAACACTTCTAGTGTTCTAGTTTTAAAACTTCTGCCATCGCTTTCCAAATTCTACCTGGGGATTTTTTGTGTTTGAGCAGATGAAAGATAAACACCAACATCTTCTTTTCTTTCATGAGGAGTACATGGATTGCCAGGGCAATAGGATAAAAAAATGCCTCAGATAAGACTCAAATGGTATTTTTATTCACGTGCGCTCATGTGCCTAAATACTGAGGCAGATGGGCACATCAGTCTTATTTCTTTAAGAACATTGGCAGGGAGCTACCTTCTGAATGATGACATTTATATATTTTAATACAATTCATTGTGTTCAGAGGAATGTCCAATACGGTAATTTGGTACTCTATATCAGTTCTCAGCGAGGGAATAATCCATCAAATTTGTTCAGCACTACAAGTCAGAACAAGATTTTTTTCTAACTGCCAGTGTGGCTAGCTCACAGAGCTTTTAGAAAAATCAAGTTGTGGGTTTTTTCCATCCTATATATCATCATCTCTGTCCACAGTGAAGAATTTAGAATCAGGGCTTGACTGACTGGCTATTTTTCTCAGAGTCACATGAGGCAAAGCAGCGTACAGCTTACTCATCCAAACCTATTCAGAGTTGGAAGGTACTCTGTGATACAAATTTACTGAGCAGATAAGAAAACTTGGAAGGCACAAATGGGGCAGATAAGGACGACTGCAAAATCCCATGGATCCTTTCAGAACTGGTTTGAGAGTTTTTGGTGTTTTGCTTTGTTGTCTTTTTCTGGCATTGGTGCAGTGCATTTTTGACAAGCCTCAGCAGTTTTAGAAAAGCATTCAGAAGTTTTTGATGCTCATCTGAACCAATTCCATCTAATCAGAACAAGAGCCGAATGTTACTATTCTCAGGAAGCAATTGTATTCATAGAATTTCATCTTTTCTGATGTCCTCAATTTGTCCTCTGACAGAAGCAACTTTTATTAATCTGTCCTTTCACTATTATCGATTGGCCTTCTATTATGCCAGTGGATCCAGCTTATGTTTACACATAAGCTGTTCAGTGAAGCCAGTTGACAGACCTAATTTGAAACTCTCATAGATTGAATGAAAGCACTGTCATATTCCTGTCACTTGCCATATTCTAGCTTTCAGGGGTGATGGTACAGACTTGTGATTTCAAATGTTAGACTTGTTTGAGTTGTCGGAGTACTCCCCTCGCATTACTGCTTTGGGAAGTCCCTGTGTTAGTACCTTGTACCTGGCCCTTCAGGTGGGCTTTGCAGCATGTGGTGGTTGGATGCTGAGAGCTCCTTTGAAGCCAGCTCAGTGTGTATGTGCATTAGCCTGCAACTGTTCCCCTGACTGCAGATTCCACACACTGTGACTGGGACTTGACTAATGAATGCTGAAGGACTGAAATATTTACTCAAAGCTCATTAAGGTTGTTCGTTCATGCCAGTCTGGGCTAAAATTGTCAAAGTAGCTGGCTTCTTGCTTTCGACTTGTAGCTGGGCCAGATCTCTAAGACTAGCTTGCACAGAGTTACTTGTATAATGTGTGTGTAAATGGCAAAAGGCAACAAACAGCCAGGCATGGCTTCAGCTCATTATTTTTTAGTTTGGATCAGCACCATGAGGATGCACGGAATTCAGCAGCGCTTCACTCGGAAAAGACACTGCGTGTGGCCTTTCCTGCAGGTCCTTTTTTTCTTCATGTGAAATGTGTGTGCTCTCAGAGCAGAGTAGTGACTGCCTAATACTCACTGTAGTAGTCCCTCAAATCACCAGGCTTTAAGTAAATGCACTGTCAAGTTAATGAATATTTACACAACGTAACATGGCTTACCAATAGTCACTGAGAATGCAGTTCTGCTGTGTAAATAGTGCTGCAGTTTTCCCTGCACTTTGCATTTCATTGATATTTACTGTAGTTTCTCCGCTCTTTCCTAAGCTGTTGGCCAGCTCTGCCTTTGCTCGGGTTGGTCACAGTTGGTTTGCTTTTCTCTGCGTGGCTTTGCACCACTGCTGGAGGCGCTGGCTTGTCCCTCCAGAAGTTCATTTATACCTGTTTTCCTCCTGTGTAGGAGTACAGAGAGCAATGCCAGGCACTTGTTCATAAATGCCATGTGGAAGTTGTAATCTGGAGGTGGTTGCACTGGACCTGCTACCAGAGAGCTCTGGCTGTCCCTCGGGGAGCTCTCTGATGACTGTGTTGCCTGGTGTACATAACACAAGGTATCGAGTCCTGCTACTGATCACATGTGATTGGAAAGCCCCCAGGGTTTGTCCATGGGTTTGTGAAGGGCAGTTTAACAGAGAATCAAACAGATGTAGATTTGAAATTGGTGAAGTACCGTGACTGGGGAACCCACTGATACAAGTGGGTTTTGTCCAAGCACAGTTTTGTTAGTTTAGAAATCACAATTTATGTGGCTTTAACAAGTGCGTCTGAGGTTTTCAAAAAAACAGTTTTATTATTTTTGAATGAACATTTTCTCCTCTGGTTGTATATTCCCGGCACTGTTTCACTGTGAAGGTAAAGTTGTTTGATTTCACAGTGGGGTTATCATTTTCCTGTTGATCTCTAGTTTCTTGAGTACCTCATCATAATATGAAATCCAGCTTTATCTCCGTGTGGTTCCATAACATTTCCCTTTAAATCACCTCTTAGCTATTTTAAGGTTGGCTGGCAGAAGGACACAGTGGTATGTAGATGATACGAGCCCTCATTTCAAAACCTAGTAGCTGAAAGAAGGTAAAGGTACAGCTGGTACCCCGATGAGTTGGTTGTGTTTGCCTGGCAGAGGTTTTCTTCTTGGGGACTTTGTGCTTACGAGGTTGCCTGCTGAAAGGTTACCTGCAGGGCCTGCTGGCAGCTCTTTCAAGGGTGATAAATTAATACATTGCACACTAATCTCAGAACAGCTACTTGCAAAGTAAAGCTCTAATCAACAAGGGAGAAGTTGGCTGAACTGTACTGCTTAGTTAGTTGAGGAAGAAAATAAGACGTGCAAATTATTCTCTCCTGTAGCCTCAGGAGTAGGTATCTGTGTTTTTGTGGATCAGCTTTGTTAGGTTGGGCTGGTCCTGCAAGGAAGTGCTAAATAAGTCCTGAAGTTGACTAATTAGTGCCACTCCAAAGACTGCATTTGAGGGAGGGAGGATGTAACGTTCCTCTTGATAAAGTCCTGTGGTGAGGCACAGGCTCTGGAAGAACACAAAGATGAGGAGATTGTTGGAGCCAAACTTTCTTTATTCTCATTTTAGTTGGTTTTGTGTTTGTTGGGTTTTATTAATGAAATGAAACTTCGGGAAAGCTGAAGAGAGGACAGTGTGGAGGAAAGAAGGCATGAGAGGAGGTTAGAGTCATTATAGCAACAGATTTGGAAAATTTGGAAAGCCATGAGACTGCATCATATTTGGGCATTTCTAGGGTGTGACAGTGGTTGTAAATAGCCTTACTGTGGCATCATCTGTTGGCCTTTATTATCCTTTTTTGCTGATGACATTCCTGTTAGTCCTTGAAACATGCTGGGCATTTCTCCATTTCCTTTTGGTTAGCTCCCCAGCATGCTTTGTTTAAACCCTGGTATTACAGCCGGAGCCGTGAGATATGCAGTTACTATTCTGCTTCAAAATACATTTTGAATAATGCTGCATATATTTTACAGATTTTATATCCATTCTGTAATATTCTAACTGCCTCCTTCGCTGATATACAGTCTCTAGATTTGGTCCTATAGTAATGGGAAAAAATACTATATTACTTCCTGTCTCTACTCATTCTCCAATTCTCCTTTTCCATGAAATATGATCTATTTTGTTCTTTCTATTTCTGTTCCAAACATACATTATGTATCTGGATCCCCATATACACTTGCTATTACTGCTTACTACTTAACTCGGGATTATTAGACTTTACTGAAGCTAGCTAGCTTAGCCCTCTGTCTCTCCCCCTTTCCTTCCCCCTCTTCCCGCCATCTCTCTTTTCCCTTCTCTCTCTCCCTCCCTCCTTTTCTCACCTTCTGTTCACAGAATAACAGAATCACAGAATGTTTGGGGTTGGAAGGGACCTTAAAGATTATCTACTTCCAACCCCCCTGCAACAAACAGGGACACCTTCCACTAGACCAGGTTGCTCAGGGTCCCATTCCATTCATCTGCCTTTATTTGCCTGTCTATTTTATGTGCATGGAATGCTCTCAAGATAATAATACATCTATGAGAGAAGCCTTCTTGCAGATTCACTAGGACAACATTGCAAAATATAGTTTTACAAGTGTTTCGAAAATATAGTTTCTGTTTTTCAGACAGAAAAAAAAAGCCTTAAAGCACTGTGCTATGTAAGTATAATTACTTTTAACCATCTATTTTGTGTATTACTTCATCATTTATTTCCCCAGTGAAATAAGACAAGTGAGTTTTGCTCTTCTTTTTTTCCTGTCAGTCCTGGTTTGCATGCTGGCACTTTGGTTAGATGCTGAGTTTACAAGTCCTGCAGAGAATATTTGATTTCTGTGTTCATTTTTTTGGAAAAAAATGAAAGGTAAAGTGTTAAAAAGGTGAAATTTCAGTGTCTGTTCTTCTGTGTAGCTCCTCTGTCACTGGAAAAGGATTTTTTTTAACAAATATTTGATGGTTCATGTTTCCATTTCAAAGCAAGATTTGGAAGAATCAATGTGAGAAACAATTTCTGGAGAGAGAGATCTGTATCATTCCTCCACCCTGAGGAGAGGAATGGATAGGACATTTCCCACACTTTTTTTCTTTTCCTTCTTACTTTTCGAGCTTTTTTGTTATTGTTGAATTTGTTGTTGTTGTTGTTGTTGTTGTTTTGGTGGGGGGGTTCTTTGTTTGTTTCTTTTGGGGTTTGACTGGGAGTTTTGTTTGTTTGGTTTTGGTTTTGGTTTTTTAATTTGTTGGGAAGCGGGAGGCAACAAAGACAGCAGCCAGCCCCGTTGCCTGGTAAAAACCAAGGGCTTGTCTTGTTAGCACAGTGTTGATCATCTAAAAGGAATTCAGCTTGTCAGCCTGTACCTGGGGGCGGGCCTTAAAGAGGCATCTACTCACCTTGCAAATAGCTTTTTTTTTTTTTTTAGTGTCAGTCTGGCTGCTCTTGGAGATGATGCTCTTCAGGTTCTGCAGACATTGACTTCTGCGTAGGTGTAAATGGATGCTTTCTCAAACAGCTCTTTTAAATCAGTGGGCGTTTCGGAAGTCCCATCAGCATTGTTTTAACCACCCAGAAAGTCAACAGCGGGGCTCTGAAATGTGGTTCTCCTGCAACACTTCAGCTCACACCTCCCATGTCCCTTTTCCAGTCCCTCTTGCCTTTCTTAAGCCTGGAATTCTTCCCCTCAGTGTAACTGCAAAACCTGCAAGCAAGGGGATCTGAGTGCCTGCAGATAGACATCTTGCATCTCAGACAAATACTGCCTGCAAGAGGTCTTTAAAGGCAATATCCATTTTCTTTAAAAAGGCAGATCTGTTCTGTTTTTGATGTACTTTCACTTCCGTATAACTTGCTGAAGCAATAATCAGCCTCTTTAAAATTCTACACTCTGCTCACTGGTAAACCACTTGAATATTTTACTCTCTCCAGGATTGGAGTAGCTCGTTCCTGTGCTTGCTTTCATTTTTTAAAGTAAATGAGAGGTTTTCATGAACAATGAGCTCAGGGAAGTGATGAGCAAACAGAATTATTTAGCCAAAATTTTTATCTTTCTATGGACTGACATTACAGATTATCTGCTGAGCTATCTGACTGTAATTCAGAGAAAGGCATGACTTCTCTGGCTTTGCTGCTGCATCTTGTGTGGGTGAGCCAATCCTACTTCCTTTCAGTTTACAGGTGTTGCTGTTACCCTCGTGTTAACTAACATTTTCTTCTGCCAACATGGTGCTTTGTTTTGGGTGTTTCTGATGGTCTCACTGTCTTAAGTAGTGGCTGGAACAAGAATTGTGCATTTCTGGTTCAGAACTTCTGGAATAACCCTGTTTGGACTGGTTTATACCCATTCGAGAAGTACTTGTGTACATCTCTGACCTGCTGCTACAGATAAGAGGAGAATATAGGCCCATTCTGGTGGATTGTTCTCCAAGAGATTTTCTTTTAATAGCCAACCTGGGATGGCCAAGAGTAAGACATGCTTACAGGATGTCATCCCATGAATTCTAAGGAGAATGCATTACTCTGACAAGGCTTTTTCATTTAGTCTCTTGCCTGCTACCACTCTGAGCCTTCTTGTCAAGTGGACCTTGTTTTTTTGTTCCACATGCAATAGTGACAATGACTTGCTGCTTATCTCATTTTGAGATTCACTAATTCATGGTGCTGTAGGAGCTAAATAGGAAAATGGAGAGGATTTATGCAGGAAGAAAGGCTTGTATTGGAATTTCTTGCAAGTTTCATTCGGTTCCATTGATGTTCATTTCTAGAGAGATCAATCTTGTTTTATTAATCTGAAATAGAAATTAAGATGTAATTTGTCAAACCTATCAAGAAAATTGCATAATGCAAGTGAAACTTCAGATTTCCTCAATGGCATGCAGTGGGCCTGATTTTACTGTGCACCTGCACAGCACTGAGCACACCTAAGCATGGCACAAGAGCGGTTTTAACTTTGATTAGTGATTGATGCAATTGTTCCCTGACACTGATCAGCAGACGGAGACACTTGAAAAGGTTGGGAGAAGTGTTGTGGGTCTCCAAATCCAACTGGCTCTTCTGGGAAGCATGTTACTAGTGTTCAGGTTCTGCCTCATCTTTCAATCTGGTCCAACAGAGCATCCTCTGAGCTGCCATGTCTGAATTGCCATGTCTGATGGATTATGGAGGCTGCAATCCAATATCCTGGCTTCATTTGCAATTTGATAGCAGCATGATAAGCTCCTCCAAGTAACTGCATAGAGTGGATGAAAATAAAGCAATACAAAATGCTGGATAAATATGAACAGTAGAATCCAAACCAGGAAAGTGCATAGAGAGAGATTAAGGAAGATGGATGGCTCACACTTGCACTCTTGAGTGGCTGCTGCAGTATTCCACCACAGATCAGTCATGCAAAGAGTCATCACCACTGCTTTCAGCAGCCTGTATGTAGCTGCTACTCTACAGGTATCAGATAGTGCCTTGATTGTGATAGAAAAATCCTGGTATGACTAAATTGCCCCAGCCTATGAGTCCGGTAAAACATAATCAAGTAATTCCATGAACCTGGATACACCTACTAGGTAAGGAAGGGCTGTCATTTTATAAAAGTAGTCACATCTCTAGAATCTCAGCCAAAATCACAGCCTCTTCCTTCTTTGACCGTAGAACTACTTCACTTCTACAACATCTTGTAATATTACTTTTAACAATAGATGATGTTACTTCTTACTTTTTGGTACATCCCAACCAAAGAGTAGAAAAACTGAACTGGCTACAGAGACAGAAAATAAAGATTTATTACATAGTCTTTTAGTGTTGTATCAATGCATGAGCAAAGTATATATCCTAATACTTCATTCTTAGGGCAGAGAAAGGATTCTATATAGTTGAATTAAAAATGGCATTAAATTAACATGTTATTTTGTTAGAGGCCGTTGTAAAATCCAGTGCTTGCAGAGGAGAGACAAAACCAATTCATCCTTATTATAATTGCAAGACTATGATCTTGTTTGCTCAGATGCTATGGTGATAGACTGAAAATTGGCTCTTGGTAAATACAGCATACTTTTTGCATAATATTGGTTAAGCTGTTCCCGGAATTTTTCACCTCTGGGTGAAATTGCCTGCTAAAGCAATGTTGAAATTGGCCTTGGTTGTATGGAAGCTTTGCCTGATCAGTGTGTAATAGATCATGGTAAATTTGTTTCATGATCCTATTGAGAAAGAACTGAGGAGACTGAGCATTCACCATTGCAAAAATGGTGAGTTTGTCTGAAGGTTCATTCACAAGTGCAAATCCGCCTTGTTAATCTTCTGTTTGCTTTACCCCTCTTGGTACCATTGCTCGAATTTTGTGCTAAGTGCAGATACACAGTTTAACAAGTATAGAAAATGAAAGCCCTGAAACAATGAGGTGTCACTAAAAAGCCACTTCTGATCTGACAACCCTGAAGGCTTCACTCTGTGGTGTCTGCAGTGGCAAAGGCAGTTTGACTTTCACCATGCCCACTCATTCCTGCTTATGCCCTTCTGGCTCCCACCACAGCTGTACCAGCACACTTATTGAGGGACTTAACTGGAAGACAAAGCAATGAAGTGAGCAGGGCTTAAAAAGAAAATCCTCAGACTACTTAACACACTGCACTGTTCTCTGGGTATGATCCAATGTAGGGTGCATCCCCATGCACCTTTGCATCAGTACAAGGTGAGGAAGATGAACACGGAGGATGAGGAAACAAACAAATGGAAGGAACTTGGTGTCCTTGAAGTGAAAAGGACAAAATGGCATCTGGACCAAAGGCAACATGGGGTTGCATGCTCACTTGCCACTGGGGGGGACTAGACCCTGTGAAAGAACCAGTAATCTGGCCTAAGCAAGGTCATTGCTGCAGGAGTGTGTGTACTCTGCTTCATTTTGATTGAAGAGAATAGCCGCTTAGCCAAGAAATGGGATTTCAACTACTAAAATTATTGGTAGGGAGGAGGGGGGGATGTTCGTAAACAGTTTAATAAAAATGAAAAATGAAAGAAAAATGGAAAATGCAAACCTGTTGTATCTTGCTGTTTAAATTCACAAGATGTAGAAACCAAGGAGCTTTGCTTTGCTCTAGTATTAGCTGAGACATGCATCTACTAGACCCATGTTCAGAGCTCTGCTTGATTTGGGACAGTTTTTCCTCTGAGACATCCTTCCTGCCAGGCTGCAGGGCATATTTCAGAGTTCTCTTCCTCCCTCCCCCTAAAGCAGCTGAATTTAACATAAAATAATAGTTTATTGATTGAGATGAAAAGAAAATGTAAAGATGCCCCAGTAGCTGTGACATGCCCCTGGGCCTCCTCATCTTTGAGCCGGGCAAGGCGGAGGCTCCAGTCCATCTTCACACCACGTCTGAGAGCCCTCACCAGCAGGCTATAAATCACACAGAGAGATCTTACTTACTGGGGCCCTCTTTCTCATGGTAATTTCTCATTATTTGACCCCAAATAGATTTTTTTTCCCCTTTGCCCACCTATCTTTTTTCTTTTCTTTTTCTTGCCAGACTAAGAAAATACAGATTGAACAGATTCAAATGACATTGTTCTTGACTCAGTATAAGTTTTAGTGATAGATTCTTTAATGTCACAAAGTTACTGTATTGATCCAGCATAGTTTAAGACATGTTCGAGGTATTTTATTTTATCCAATATGATAAGTATGATAAAGCACTACATAATGTTGGCCATATTAAGCAAATTAAGCACTTTGAGGTAACAAGTTATTGCACAAAAGGAATGTTTTTACACAGGATTTCCCAGAAACTTCTTGTTACCTAACGCTGTTGTATCAGAGATCTGGACAAATTGTAAAACAATTGCAAATTTTGCAAATGAGACAAACAGCAAGATAAGATAAACAGCAAGCTTAATGCTCCTGATGCATGAACTAGATTCAAGCAGTAATCAGGTGAGTTCTGTTAAGCAATGTGCATTGTAACACAGCCAGGCATAAACTCTGCTGAAGAAACGGGGCCATGTCTCATTATCCCAGGTAGGATGAGGATGCTGTATTTCACAAAGCCATGGCATTGAAAAGGAAATTTCACCTTCGGTGTCCTATCCCTCAGGGCGTTTCTGCTTTTTCCTATTGGTGGGTGCTCAGCACAGCTAAGCCTCAGAGCATTTATAAAGGCCTCAGTGTGAATTGAGTTGTCTGACTTTTCAGTCCTTGACTTTGAACGTTGTGTTTGAGTTTTTATTCCAGCGAGGTTGCTGTGATGAGCCAAATGGAGGCAAGGCATATCGCTGACACTGCATCTCTGAACAGTAGGAGCTGGGCAAAACATAGCGTGCATATTTATTTTGCTCATTTAACATTCAACAAATAATTTAAATAAATTAAAATGCTAACACCTTAATGGGAAATCAATGAATCGCTTAATGACAATAGATTCCCCTGTAACTTTTGTGTCTGCATTAGTGCCGCATTAGATCAAATTACTTTCATTATGATGGATATGAACTGAACTCATTTAGCAACAGGACAACCAACACTTTCTTATCACAAGAGTCTGCCTGTTTCTGTTGGAGACCTTGGATCAGGAAAATATGACAGTTCAAGCTAGCTGTGGGTTTCTGCACTTCAAGCTTCTGCAGAAATGCCTTTTACAAGGACAGCTGAGGTTGAGTATGTGCCCCATGTGCAGTGGGCTACAGGAAACCAGTAAAAACACATTGCTGAAATCTCACACAAATTCTTCTTTCCTTAGTATTTTTGCAGTCTGGAAAAAAGGCATGGATGTTTTTTTGGGTTGGTCCTGTCATTTCTTCTCCCTTCCCCACTCTCTCACAATATTAACTATTCAATAATTGCAAAATTAGCAACTTCAGAATAAAAAAAATCTTGGACAGTTGAATTTACTTGCAAATTGGTCCTCTTTACAGAAAAATGAAATGGTTTATATGCAAAAGTGGACTGATCTTAGAGTTATTCAGGGATATTTAATCCCTGTTTTAAGACTCTGGGTGATGATTGATACCTAGCCTAAAGAAACCAAGGTCCCACACAACTTTTGTTGCTTAAAATAATCTTGAACAAAATTCCTAGGAAATTCCCCAATCAGAAAAGACAGTTTCCTAGCCTATCCAATTTTTCTGTTACAAAGACCGTGCTATCATCACAATTTATTAGGAGTGATCTTTTGTTTATAATGTACTGTGTGCCATGAGCATGAGATACAGTTTCATCCAAGAGGCTTGAACCAGGGACAACAGGACCATTTCAAGCCAGGCCTTTACATTAGCTACAGATAAAATTCTGGCATGGAGAAGTAGCAGGTTCTTCCAGTTCCTCTGACCAGCTTCTAGAGAGGCATAATAATGTGCACTAGATCCTATATCCTATGTCTGAAATTGATGTTTAGGGCATATCTACGTGGATAGGTTTAGATGTTCTGGATTTTTTCTGATAGGTTTACTCTGTCTGATTTGGCATCATTTTACTGCATCAGTGTGAGAAAACTGTTGTGTCCCATGGACAAAGCACCCTCAGAAGCAGTAGACTCTTGCCTATTGTACTGCTGGATAAGATGTGCACGGGTATTGTGGAGGGGCTAACGCATTGTAAATCCACATGCTAGTTTATCTTTCCATAATACATCTGGCTAGCCAGACCCCTAAATTTATTAAGTGAATTTTGGTTAAGAGCTGTTGCAGAATGTATGAGGACATTTGACTGTGTTAAAGAAATCCTGAATGAAATACAGAGCGTAGTACCTAACCTAAGTTTACAATCTGGGACTTTGATGTGACTTTTTACTTGCATCTGAATCCCTACAGAGAGGTGTATTTCTGCTGTGAGATGGGCTGATATTTACTGAACTTGCTTTTCATGTCTCTGGCACGTTGCGAGCCATTTAAAAGACATCCTTTTTGCATTCCTGAGCACAGGAGTGAGTGCTGCAGCTTCATGCATTATTGAAAAGTGTGGTCTTAGCTCATACCGTATAGCAGGGATCCAAACCATCGTCACACACAAGCTTTTTATACACATATAGGAGGGTCAAAAATGAGATTCCAGGGAGGTAGAAGAGTGAAAAGATTGAAAGCAAATGCAGAAAGTAAATAAAACCTTGTGCTTATGCAAAAAATGAACAAATTTTTACTGGGGAGGCAACAGATGAAAATACTGGGCTGTAGAAGTTCAAGTGACCTCTAAAGCCATTTTTGTGATAATCCCAGCTGGCCAAGCACTTTATCTCTCTTTCTCTCAACTTCTTCTCGAGAGGTTATTTTGCTCTGTGTATAACTTGGATATTCTTTGAAGCAGTACATCAGTAACCCATTTCTTGGTTGAATGCTCTCACCTGAAGGTCACATTTAGTCATCCATTTCCTTCTGTTGGACCTGTATCATAATGAAGAAAACCCTGGAAAGTTACTTAATTGCCAAAGGAAATGCTTTAGCGTGAGAGAATTGAAGTGCTTGGCCTCTTTAGGAAAAGATCAAGGCATCACTTTGGGAGACTTTATGTCCTGTTTTTCTCCTTCTGGCACTAGTTATGGATGTTAATCCATCAAAGAGAGGTAGGAAAAGGACCTGTGTGTGCAAAGTGACAAATCCCAATGTGGAACACAGGTTTCGGTCAAGGGGACAGGGGATAATGACGTGTTTAAACTAAGTGTAACAATAGCAAGTCCTCCTCCTTCAGATCACATCTGGAAGTTCTGTTTTCAACAGAAGAGATGGGGCATAATAAAGGGACAACTGGGTGAAATGTAAGGACATTACTATGGAAGAGCTCAGATTAGATCTAAAGCTGTGTCACTGAACTCATGTGGTTTTGCTTCCAGGTGATGGCAGGAATTATTTCATGTCAGACAAGTGTGCACATTTGAGATTTTGGAAGTCTTCTATTTCCCTGGGGAGGACAGCCTGAGGAATTTTGAATTTTTATTTTTATTTTTCTCTTCCCATTAAGAACAAACAAACAAACAAAACCACTCAAAACCAGGAGAACAAACCCTGGTCTATCTCAGCAGTTAGGTCAAGTTCTTTCCCTCTCAAAAATCTTCTAAATGCAAGCTCTCTCATGAGCTTCCCCTTTGCTGTACATTAGCTTTAGCACCTGTACAGCCACATCCTTTACTGTGCTCTCATTTGTGGTAACACGAGGGTCATTGCAAATTCTCTTCATGTCTCTGTCTATTTGTCTTTGCATATGTTAGTGCTAGTTGGGCCTGGAAAGATACCATCTACATGCATTCTCTATACCTATAAAATATTCATACTAAGATTGGCAAGTAAGTAACTGGGACCTAAGTTAAGCCACTAATACTATTTTAAGTGTCTGGTAAATATACCAGTGGCTTTCATTATCTGCTTTGGTTTTTCAAGTGTTAGTTCTACATATATATGAGATGGGTAAGCCAGACTTTTTGTTTAAGAGGTGCTAAATTATTTCTATAAATCTTACATTGTTGGCTGTTTAAATTATTATGAGCCAAGGTCTCTGGCACTAGAGGCTACACACTACAATGAAACTTGTTCATATTTTCTGCGTTTATGAATTTAAATTATGACAAGGCACTTTCTTTCTCTTCTGTCTCATGCTTTTTCTCCTCAGAGTACTCCACTCTGGGTATTCACAGATGGGCTAATAACAATTGCAGTGGTTGCCTATTTGTCACCTTGTCTGAGTTGCCAGGGATTCTTTATTTTTGCTATTAAAAACACACAAATGAAAAACACCTTTTAAATGTCTGATGGTCCTCCTTGAAGGCCTATTTAGTTTCCAGAGAGGAAATGAAAGATCAAGTTTTTAATCCTTAAAAAGAATAAAGAATGAGAGAGAAACTTCTTTCCTACTTAACTGATCCAGATCCACTTTCTGCAGTTCTGGCAACACATGGTATTTATGCAGTGTTTTTCCTTTCTTTATCCAAAGGTAGCATGTGGGGAAGTTCAGATCATAACCAGCAATGAAGAACAATGTGCTCGCCAGTTTGACAATAGCTTAATCTACACCACCTATGTGTTACAGAATCTTTTCATTTTAAGCTTTTTTAAGGAAAAACTTTTCCCTACTTTGGTCAACCAGCTGGTTTGCTTTTCTTTCCTCACACATTTCCAGCAATTCTTTTCCCACTTTTACCATTGAAACAACCACTTTCAGGTCCTAATATAGCAACTAGTTCCTAGTATAAGGGAACGTTGTACCCAGCCATTGCAAGACAAGGTGTAATGTAGCATATGAAATCGCAGGTAAAACCTGACTATGTAGCCCCACGCAATTCTCCCAAGCAGGACTTGCCTGGCAGCCTGTACTTCAGATTCTAATTTTCTGAAAGATATCCTGAGAGTTTTTCATGGAATGGAAGTTACGAAAACTTTGCTGTCATACCTCTGGTGCTGATACGCTACGCTCATACCTGTATGCTGAGCCAAGGTATTCGCTTAGCAAGTGTCTCCAAAAGTGCCTGTGCAGCAGCACCCAGTTCCCTCCCTGCCAACACGTGTCTTCCGTGGCTTTGTTCAGAGCACAAAGAAAGTTTTTGGGGCAGGGAATATATTTCTCTTTGTGTGCAGACCACACACGGAAAAATGGAGCTGATCTTGGCTGGAGATGATAGGTCAGGTTATGACAGAGACAGGGAATGCTTGTAGTGGCAACCAATGTAATTCTTCTCCCGTGTGGCTGGACGTTACAGAAAGCTTCAAAGTTTTTCCACAGCACTGTCTTGTAGGATCCTAGTAAATTATACACACTTGCTGGAGTTGGCTATCTGATACTGTCCCTTCTGTTGCTCTCTCTTACAAAATTACTTCCTCTGGGAACTTCTTGTAATGGAAGAGATGGCCAAGATGAAGTGGAAGCTGGCTAATTTGTAGATGTAGGGTACTGAAGCATTAAGCAAAGTAATTTTACTTTATATTGTTTTTCTCAGACCTTGCTTTTATCTAAACTTGCTGCTATGTCTCCAGCCGGAAAACAGAGCTTGTCTTAAAGAAGATGCACTTTTCCCACATTTTACAATCAATCACTCATTATAATAAATATGTGCAGCACACTTACAGAGTTCTGTCCCTGTTACAATCTGCTGTTCACACTCATGCTAAAGTGGTCATTTCACTTTGGGTTTGCCGTGCGCAAGTAATAAAAACCATTAATGTTTCCCTGGAGTAGATAATGGGCTCTTTCATAGTTTGCATGTCCACTATTGGCATTGACTGGCTTGTGGTCCAGGATGGGTACTTCTTCAGCTTCTGCAAGAGGCATAATATCATTTACTCTGAACAGTGGACAATTTTGCTAAATATAATGCCACCAAGGGAGCTGAGCTTCTTGGAGCTGAGATTCCACAGAACTGTAAAATCTGATCACCAGTTAGGGATCTCAATCCTGACATGTAAAGAAAGTCAAAAGACAGGTCAGCACCCTCAGTCTTGTGCATGAAAGAACAAGGTAAATGTGGACAATAGTCTTATAGACTCAATCCTTTACTGTTTCACACTGCTGAAAACCTCTCCAGCTGACAAGGAGCTGTACTGGCCCTGCTGAGTTCTGCCGCCATACCAAGCACACCCTGGAGGCCTTGGGTTGTACTGAAATGCTAGGCCCTTATGTACACCAGACAGACCTAAAATTGAGGTGGCTGGTCCTTTGAGTATCAAAAAACTATGTTTTTTTTTAAATAGCCATTAGTCATAGTTGTTCTGTTGTGCATGGTTAGTAAGTTCAGTAATAACAGACAAATGGCTGGTGTGTCCTGTGCTGGTTGTTCTTGGTATATATTTACTTTTGGCATTCAGGATAATCATAAGCATATTTTAAATGTCAGAAGAAGAGGTACCGTGAAACATCAAGACAGTTCATCTCTAACTTAACTGTTTTATTAATTTCAAATGCTTTCATCCTACTGAAATAATCTTTTCTTTACTTCATCCTACTTTTCTTTCCATTGGGAACCACCTTTGTTTATTTTTATTTACTTGAAATTTCAGGTGTTGGCAATATTTGTGTGCTGCTCTGAGAGGACACTACTGAGTGTTTGTGCATGTGTGTCTGTGTGCACGTGTGAGCTGCTCTAGCTGATGGAGACCCTGCAGGCTGATATGGGCTACATGTAAGGCTTCCTTCAGTTGGTCTAAGGAATCACTGAAGAGCTATAAGTCATGGTGCAGGACTTACCACCCCATTAATTATCAGTGTAATGTGCTTGTCTGCTCCTTGGCCTGCTGTTCTTCTCCAGCTTCCTTCCCCGTGCTTTCTTGTTTGTCTTTTCAAGAAACCTGGGCTTTTATTCTTCCTTGCTTCTCTCCACCACCTAGCCCTATTTTCCTCCACAAGAGGGCTGGACAAAGGCTACAGTGAGTTTTGTATTTCTAAGGAACCTCGTTTATGAAAGGCTGTGCTGTAGAGGTGCATAGTTTCTACCAAAGCAACGTGTGTGCTAGGGATAGGGTGAGCAAGATCAGGTGAGCAAGATTGAGCACAGCTGAGGTTTACTAGCAATAAACTAGTATTTCTATAGTTTTAGTATTGTTTAGTCTGCAATATAAGAATTTCTAGCACCCTTTCAGCCTTACCTTCAGAGGTTTCAGTGCTGAAGACTTGGCTGAAAAGAAGCCCCTCACTGTTCCAGATTTAATGGTAAATAGCACTTTTAGCTTTCAATCAGCACTGGAGAAGGGTGGTGTAATAAACTTTTCACGGTGTTGCAGTTGTAAATGACCAGGGCAGCAAACAATGGCAGAATGTCAGGCACCAGAAATATTCCAGTATCCACAGTATTTATGCGGCCACATCCATGTCTCCAGCAGGAAAGCAGTGGTGCTGTCCTGGGGGCTCTCCTTGGCTTACCCAGGCAGAGTGATGGAAGAGAGTTCATGTCCTTATAGGCTGAATGGGGAATGTGGGAGTCATGGTGCTATGTAGGGAAAGGCAGACTGTGCTTTGGAAACCAGAGGAAGGAAAGGGTAGTCTCAACCATGTTGCAAGCCCCAACCAGCAGCAGGTCCCATGGCCCCAGTGGGATCAGACTGATTGCAAGGAAAAGAGTGAGAGAGAGAAAGAGAATTGCATCTTCCTGCAGCACACTGAAATCTGTGTCCTACAGACTAAGAGGAGTTGTGGTATTTGGTAGAGGCACAGTCCAGTACTGTGTGTGAGTCTGATGATTTCACCAAGCATTGTGTTCAACCCGTTAGGTATTTTTCATTGTGGTTCTCATTGTGCGTTCAAAGATGTTCACAAGGAGAATAGTTTCCCTGTGCATCATTGCTTTTTAGCTACACTTCAGTAGGACTGAGACAGAATTCCTCGACTTATTCTACAGCAGTGTGTTTATGGCATAAGTAGGGAAGAAATGCCCGTGAGACACTATTATACTTACCTTCCAGGTGATAGATTGGTTATTCCAGCCACAAGGCCCATTGAAGGGAGATCAGAAGATAATTGACTGTCAGGCTGTTGAGCAATGTTAAGGTCAATTGCTGCAGAGGTTGGTTTATTTGAACAGTGGACCTGTTTACAAAGGGTTACAGAATGCTAATAATAATTTTTTTTTAATGGAATTTCTCAACATTGTCAAGGGAGAATTAACTTTTAAATGTAAAGCTTAAGTATCTTTTTGAAATCTGAAGGCTCTTGGTCAAAGAACCCAGCTTCATATTTTTTATTGCAATGAATGCGAAAGATTTGAAAAAAATATTCTCTGGAATTGCCAAAAGTTAATGCTTTGATTACATGCCAAAAATAATTTATTTTTACCTCCAGTCAGTCAGCTGAATTGCAAATGTGTGTGTGTATATTATGTGCATATATGTATTTGTTTTTTTCAAATTTCTCAAGGCTTGAGAAAATAGCTTGTTGTGAGTATGTAGAAACATGACCAAGGGAAGTAGCATGACTGGGTTAATACTGGGGGGGGGGAAAAAGTATCTTGTATTGCTAGTAAGAAGGAGAGAAGTTAAACTACTCAAATTCCTGAGGCTTCTGTCCTTAATAGCCATCAAATCTGAGGCTCAGGACACTGCTGGTCAGGCTTGGGAACAGACTGGAGCAAGTGTGCTCAGAATAAAACCTTATTTTTTTTTTTTCTGTAGGGCTCACTGTAGCTTAAAAAAAAAAAAAAAGGAAAGAAAGAAAGAAAGAAAAGGAAGAGACAATTCCTGAAGTGATTTGTACCCATTTCATGTATGTGTAATTAACAGGAAAGCTGTAAGACCACCGAGAACCAAACTGTTGGCTACTGCATATATTAGATCATGTACATATTACTTTTCTGTTTTCAAATAAAGTAAAAATCAGCAAGATTTCTGGGTTGATTCATTGTGTTCACAGAGGGTGTTCTTTCTACCACTTAAATCACTAGAAAAAGCTCCCAAGTCCCACTTCCAGCAGAATGTTGGAAAGCACTGATTTTGACACCTACAGTTACTGAGCCTCCCTACTTTTCTTGCTAGTGGGAGCCTTTGAAAGGGGGAAGTAGCCACCCTCACACACACAAATTAGTCTTTGTTTTTAAAATCTCTCTATTTTTTGTGTGTATGTGGAATGACACAGTGAAACAGCATTGATGGGAGTTCCCATGTCTCTCAGCCCTCCTGTTCTGCAAGAGCTCTTTCTCCTTCATTAGTTGGTAATACATTTTGTCAGAGGGCTCACTTGACATCATTAGCTCAATTCTGAGGATGCCAATTCCTTTTATTTCTGTGACAATAGCCTTGAGTAGTCTTCTGGGGCAGCAGGGAGTGTTGAGCCTGTGTGCTACCGTATCTGCTGTAGCCAAAGCTGGACCTGTAGGAAAGGAAGATGGAGGCTGAAGTAGCCTGAGGAAAATTGGCAGGTGAATTAGGAAAAGACCAAACCAGTTCTTGTTTCTTTGGTGACCAGAGCTGAAGTCCAGCAGAGCTTTGAACAACTTTCAGAGAAGGGACTGTGTCTGGTGGTAGGAAGTACAAGGTTCCTTCAAGCAGATCTGTGTGATATTGCAGGCAGATGAGAGGGTATGTGCTGGTGTTCTTAACCTGCTGCTGGTTCCAGGACCACAGGAAAGCTCAGGTGGACCTGGTGTGCCGTGCTGAAAGGGGGAATATATTCACCTGGCACTGCACTGGTGACTAAAGCTCTGTGTTATTACTTTCTCACCTGATATGAGGCATGCAAGGCAAGGTGGGCTTGCAAAGCAAGTTTACATCTTGTCTGCAAAACACCAGAAGACCAGATCCTTGAATGGATCTTGTCAGTTTAAGAGAGATAGGAAAACCTCCCAGGCTCCTAGCCCTTTTCCACTAAGTGGAAAGAGGTGGTAAAACACAGGAAAATCCCTTTCTCCTAATTAATCACTATACTGTGGGGAATTAGGAAACTGAATTAGTTCCCTCATATCCCTGAGCAAAGGGAACAATCTATAAACCTTTGATTTTTGCATTTGTCTTCATTCTTTTCCTGTCCTACACGCTACAGGTGGAGCATTTTGTCCTACACACTTCAGTTTTATTGCTTTTCCTTTTTATGGTATTTGTGCAAGCTAAAACAACTTCAGGAAGGTAAACAGTGCCTCTATATAACTGTTTTACTTTCTGGTTCTCATGTGCTAACATACCCCTGCTTGGCTCCCAGTTCAAACAAGTGGGATGCTAAGAAACTTGGAGATTTCCAGAAGAGCTTACCTGTATAAATGTAATTGCAAGACTGGAGCAAACATTCAAGTGCAACCCCTATGCCATATTTGTATGAGGAATCTTATATAACTGCTTGTGGAAATCTGGTGAGCAGCTGGCTGTGACCCTTTCTGTATGAGTACCACCCAGATAATGGCAGTGAGGAGAGGAATATTGCAATGGACGTAAAGCAAACAAGGGCTAACTCCACGTTAGTCACATGCTGAAAGAAAAATACTGTACTATCTGCTGGTTCACTTGAATCTCTGTGGGATGTACAAAGCTAACTCTGTTTTGATCCCTCTGAAAATCCACGCGACAGCTGGAAGAAAAAGCCTGGCTTGTCCAGATCTATGCGAGATTCCTGGGTGATCTGGAGTCCGTGCAATATCTGTGTTTTCATGTGCAGTGAGAGGTGTTCTAGAAAAGAACACCTAGAAAGGGTGGGGAAGAAACACCAAGAATATGCTGTAATGCAGATAATACTGTGAGTTTAGTTAGAAGCAGTATCAGCATGTTGCTGTGTGTTGCTATATCTGCTCCAGATCATCCATCTCTACTTAATAGCCTTTGTCTTGTGTCTGTTAATAGAGTTATAAAATATTACTTATATGGGGATAGTAAATAACTGGTTATTCTCTCTATTCTCGGATATTTTCAAATTTTTGGCTGTATTCTAGGTTTCTAAATTAAGACATTATGGGCATACGCACATTAAGTAGTGTAAGAAAAATATAAAGTTTTCGCATATCCTCTTTAGTTTTTGCAAGCATAAATGATGACACAAAATACATGCCAAAAGAGAAACAAGATTTAAATGGTTACATGATTTGTGGAAAGTCACCACAGTGAGAAGTGAAAGACAGAACTTGGAATACAGCAAGCACCGGAGTCTTGTTCCCAAATGCTTAATAAGGTTTGTCTAGGAAGGAATATGTTTACCTTGCCTGTGTTCCAGGTACACATTGCAAGATACAGTAAATTTCTATCACATTTGTTGTGTTTTGAGTAGGTGTTTTTAAATAATTTATTCAAATGTGGATGTTAATTTTTGCTTTATTGTGTGTCTCAGTTTTGTAAACTTTTTGTTCACACCCATAGGACTGATGGATATCTTGTGTACAGGGATGAGCAAATGATTGCAGCAATGGCTTCTTAGTTCCAAGGCAGTAAAACATTATGAAACTCATTTGCAGGACAAATATACAAGCCTGTTCATCACATTGCCCAACGCTAATGCATTTACATGGTTACAAATTCCATTACTTCATGCAACTGAAAGGACAGAGGACTTTGCCAGATAAGGGAGAAATCCCAGAGCACTCTTATTAAGAACCTGATGTCAGTCCAGAACAGTATGGTATAACTTGTTTTAAATATTCAACAAACAAAAGCTGAAAAAAAATCGAGCTCAAGATGGTTTAAGTTCTTCTTGTGGGCATAGGCAGACTGCCATAAAAACGTAGAGGAATAATTGTCTGCTAAGCAGACCTCACCTTCAAAAAATAATGATGTGAAACTCAGGCTATTCTTCTACTCACAGAAGAATAAGAAGTTTTATATATTGAAAGAGGTTGTTCTAGAGGTAGTTTTATTGAAGGTAAGCTTTCAAAATATCACCATAAATTGTTTTTTAAGACAGTCAAGTGGAGCCAGTAATTTTCCACAGTAGTATTCCTTTTAAAACATTACTAAAATCAGAGGGCATAGATTTGCCAGTTGCATAGTGTTCTGGTGGCAGATACCTGTGCTCAGTGTTTTGAGGATAGGCTTTGCTAGAAGCCTTCTGTTCCAGAGGCTGATGAGATCTGAGTAAATGAGGGTGTGACTTCTATGGGCAGGATCGAGGGTGACTCCTGTGGATGTGGAGGAGGCAGCTCTTTCACCTACCTGGAAGATCTCAGGTAGGCTAATATTGAGTCTCAAGGCAGCTTGATCTGAGCAGGATCAGTGAGTAAGAAGGGCTGGGTAAGGAGCTCTGGAAAGGCAATTTTAGGGATCTTTGTGCAGTTTGCTATAAGCGAAAGCTGATGCCTCCAACATGGTTGCAAGTGTGCAGCTCTCACTATGCCAGCTGAAGGTCTGAGTTCCCCAGCTTACCTTTTCCAAGCTCTGCTGGGCACAAGCAGGGCCTGCAGAACACGCATGCAGGTCTTTTGCAATTCTTCCAAATGTCTCATGAGCCAGAGATGGGGTAGCGTGAAGGGGAAAGGAGAAAGAGGGAAACAAGTAATAAGGGAATCATGTTCTTTTTTTCCTATTTCTCAACTAGAAAACAGTCACAACCCAGCAGAGACAAAGTTGTCAAAGCCTCTCTGAAAATGCCTCTGGGTGCCCACTGCATGACTAGGTAGTTAGTGACACCCAGTGACACTTTGACACTTATGCCTTGCTGCAGATGACATAGAGTCACTTTTGAAAAAAATCCCTTCTTTGTGAATGAAGATAAAGACTAGGAGAGTGTTTTAAATTTGTGTCTTTATTTTCCTGGTTGGTAAAGAGAAGCCTTGAAAAAGATTTGAGAGTGAAGTAGAATAATTAGGCAACTCATTGATCTAAAGTTAATCTGCTGCAACTGCCTCAGCAAATGCTAAAAATGGTCTCCTTTCCTCCTTTCTATAACTGAGGAAATGGCTTCTGCCAATATCCCTCTAACACCATCAGCCCTTGGCGCTTTTGTCAAACACACTCTGTTTGAACAGATCAAATGAAACTCATTTGTTGTTATTGTTTAAGATTAAGCTATACTTATAGAATTACTGCAGCATTATTCGGCCAGTTTCCTAGAACACAAAGAGGATGAAAAACAGAAATAAAAAAAAAAGGATGAAATTCTTTTTAGTTTTTGTTTTAAGGCTTAGTACTGAGCTTTGAGTTTTCAGTAGTGAATTATACAGCATTGTATTCTGCAAAGAAGCACCAAGAAGCTGTCTTAAAAACATTATAATTGTTATACAAAGGTTCTATGCACTATACAAAGCATTCAAAATGTTTCCCAAATGCTTAGAAGGTGTGTTTCTGGTGCAAAATAAGAGCAAATCATGCCTTCTAGCTTTGGGCTCTGATATGGAATCTGTACAAACACGAGCAGGTCACTTAAATTGACTATCTACTGCTCCATCTGCAAAATGAAGCTATTGAGTGCCTCAAACTACCCAGGGAAGCCAGAAAATATATCTGTAGACAAAATGTTTGGTGCTGACCTGCTGGGACTCATGCAAGCTGAATTTTGCTTCTGTGTTTTCGCTGATGGAAAGCATTTCTACCAAGCCATCAGAAGTCATAATTTTCTTAAACGAAAACTCATCAGTCCTCGAAGTCATCTTGAAAATGTGCTGTGGCTCACAGCTTGTATTTTCATAGGATCTTAGACCAGTTCAGATTGGAAGGGAACATGGAAGGTCTCTAGTCCAGCCTTCTGCTCAAACCAGGGCTAACAACGAATTCAGACCGGGTTGCTCAGGCCTTTGTCCGGTCAGAGACTGAAAACATGCACATCTTCTCTTGGCCCCTGTCCCACTGAGTGTCCTTCTTACCGGAACTTTACACCATCATCCCCTGCTATGTACAGTCAGAACCTCACCAGCTCCAATTTACGCCCATGTCTGTTGTTCTCTCACTACACATTTCTGCAACAAGCTTGGCTCCACCTCTCAGTCACTGTCCCCAAGGTACTGGGGGCTGTTGTTAGGTTCCCCCAAGCCATCCCTTCCCAGGGCTGTAGAAGCCCCAATCCCTCAGCCTCTCCATACAGGGCAGGTGCTTGCTGACCTCCCCTAAACTCCCTCCAGTCAACTGATGTTTTTCTTGCACTGGGTGTCCCAAACTGAATCCAGTGGCCAAACAATTGCTGAGTAAAGGAGACTAATCACTTCTCTCCATCTGCTGTCTGTGATCACCTTGATCCAGCCCAGGATGCTGTCTGTGGTCTCTGCAGCCCTCAGGGAAGAGGTACTCCCCAGCCAGGCAGTGCCCAGCCTGTACTGCTGCAGGGATTTCCTGCTCCGTAGGTGAGGGCTTCACATTTGTCCCTGTTGGATTTCACGAGGTTCCCCTTGGCCCATTTCCCTGGCCTGGCCTCGTCCCTCCGGGTGGCAGCCCTGCCCTCTGGCATACCAGCTGCACCTCTTGGTTTGTTGTCATCCATTTACTTGATTTTAAAATCAAACTTAGGTTAAATTGAAAAATAAATCTAAGCACCAGTGACTCCTATTCATCCTCCATGTAATTCCACTAATTTTGCTGAATTTAGCAAACGTTTTACAAGGAGAGTTTTCTGTGTTTAAGGAAATTCACTGGTCTGCAAATCTCTCCTGTTTTTGTTTTCAGCAGTGGGTAAACTTACCCCTCTAGCTCCATTAGATCATGAATACCTTTCTTCAGGTAAAAACAGAAAAGCAAACAAATAGTAGATTCTTCCCTACCCGCTGCCATTTCAGGATGAAGTTAAGTTTCCAAAGAATATTTTTTCTAAAAGAAATAAGCCAAGTCTGGAAAAATCAATACATTGACAGAAGAAACTTTGTTTCTCTGACTCTTCCAGAGTATGAAGCCATTAGGTTCTATCCCACTTGGTTTTAGATTTTCACTAGTTCTGTATTGCCTGGAGCTCAGTCACTAGTAAGATACTGGTAGAGGTAATTCTTAAACTACACAGAGGATTTTCTTGTATTTCTTCAGTAAAGGATATCCATGATGCTTAGCCAGTGCATGGAGCCTTACGTATTAGCACAATCTTTGCTTTTGAGCCCACAATAGCTGAATTTTGCTTCTACTTCAAACCAACCTTGCAGGCAGGTATTGTAGGATATTCAGCTCTTACTGCAGGACTGGAGTATGCTAAAATTGTGAATGCCACAGCATCCTGATGAACTCCCCAAACAAATGTAATTCACTACCAATCTTAAAATGCTATCCTACTCTAGAGAATGACTATTCAAAAAAGGTCTTTATTTAATCAATAGAGTAATTCCCCATGTACATCGAGACACATATAAAATCTGTTAGTGACAACATGATGGGTTTTATTGCTTTTTACTTCTATTAGCACTGCAGAACCAACTGAGCTTTGAGCAAGCTGGAATCGCCACCTTTCCAGCACAGTACAGAGGCTCTCGGGCAGCCGAGTGCTATAAATAATAGTGCTGTTAACCAAGCTTCTGGTGAACAACCTACTCTGACCACTGAAAGCACCGAGACTGCACTGGTTTTACCGAGACTGTTAGTTCAGTTTACAGGGGATTTCTACTATATACACTGTACAAGGACAGAACCCAGCTGAACTCCGACCCTATGATGTCTTTGAAGGTTAAGAAATGATTGCATTTTTCATTGTCCATCTGAGTACTGTTTTCTGCATTAATATAAAGTCCCATTATAATAGTTTTACACAGCTGATTCCTGTGCAGTAGAGTTATATTAAAAGCTGGGGCGTCTCATTCAAATTAGTTAAGGCAACAATCATTTGAATACTGACCTCCAGAACCTGCTAAACTGGGTGGAAAAGAGAAGAGAATCTGTGTGCCTGCAGCATTCTGATCTGTTTCTATGGCTGGTAAAAATAGAGGTTGAATCTATATTACTGGAAAAGTAGCATTGCCTAGAAGAGAGAGGAACTAAGTTAAGGGAAAAAAAATTAAAAAAAAAAGCCAGATTATCTTAAAAATTTTAGATGAAATCATTCCATATCAGTTCTGATTGTCCAGTGTCAAGGTTTCACAAAAATAGACTTAAAAGTCTATTTGAAGTTTGAATTTTGATTACAGCACTGTGATTCCCCTGTCAATGGTGACAAGTCTGCCATAAAACCTTTTTTATACTACAACAGAATTGGCATCATACTCTGCAGTTACTGAATGTGAGGTGATACAGATCCCTCCAAGCCAGGGTTGCAGTCTGGATTTTGATATTGCACACCTCAACATTTGGGAGAGTTTGACTTGAAGGGATTTGACTTAGTTTCACTGTTAGTGGATGCAGTGTAGGAAGCTTCCAGCTCTAGCTGGTCATCATGGAAATGGCAGGTTAGGTGCAGCTGGAGACACAGAGGCCAGTGCCCTGAGAAGCAGGACAGGCTCCATTTCATAACAGGGAACAATGAGGAAGGAGGGTAAGTTCTTGATGTTCCCACATGCAGCCCAGGATGTAATGGTCAGAAAGCAGAAGAACTACCGCCAGATTAAAACTTAGAGCTGGGGAAGTGAATTTGCAGCTCAGGCAGTCTGTGCAAGGAGATAATGATGTTAATTCCTGTGAGTAGTGAGTTGGATTCTGATCAACCTTGTGTAAGCAGGTGTGCTCCAGAGATAGCAAGGGGCAGAAAAACAGGTTAATTACTATTTTTAGAAAAGTAATAAGGACAGACTGGGCAAGCTAGCACTATTTCCCTGATAAATGTTAGATTGTGGATGCTTAAGGAGCAAAAGCATCTGAGATGGAGGCTACAAATAGAAAGCTCTGCATGCGCTGGACAGAGGCAGGTTTCACCCACAGAAGAACATACTCAGCCCCTCACTGTGAGAATCAGTCTGCTCCTATCCCCTACCATCCCTTCTGTGTCCTTCAGGTGCTACAGAGCAATCTTTGGCCCGGTGAGAGGCACCTGACTGTAAAATGCCAGGGAAGACCGCCCCTCAGAGCCAGTGCTGCCTCTGCTACCAGCTCCCAGGGCCAAGAAAGTATTTCCCTTTCGATGATAGGAGAATCCTATGCCTCCTGTGCTCAGTCATAGGTCAAGCAGGGATATAAAAAAAACGTGGGCAAGGAGAGAGCCTCTCCCTCCTACTTTCCTTGAGTAGAGGAAGGGAGAGGAAGTAATAAGGCAAAACTGAAGCAGATACACCCAATTCCTGAAGACTGCTTCTAGCAGTCTGGAAGAATGACTGTAGGACATCAATGAGCAGGAAGACATAATGGCTTAGAGACATCTAAGGGCAGACAGATAAGTACTGAGGACAACCTGGCTGAGGGTCCTCAGTATTAAAATATGTGGGACAAGTGCCCCCAAGAAAACAGGACACTGATTACCAACTTTATTTGAGTTTTGTTGATGACCAGGTAGTGAAGTTGGTGATCTGGTGGTGAAAATCCCCTTACTATGCTCTGTTCTTTTGCATCTTCTGGTCATCTCAGTATAATTCAGAAGCTTTATCAAATTATTCATATCCTCACTTTGCAAGTTGCAATGCATCTGTAGGATGCTGATCTCTTTCTCTATGACCTGCTGCAGTTGTCTTTACAGACTTAAGACACTGCTGAACCAGTCTTTCCTGAGATAAAGTTATCATGGAAAAAAAAGCATGCTCCCTGTTTTTCTTTTTGCCTGTATTTCTTTGAGTAAATGAGATGGAAAGAAGGCTGCTTATCTTCACAAAATGCTGTTTGCTTAGAGAGAAATACAGATATGTGACTCAAAGATCGACAGTGTGATCTGAGTGGGTAGAATCTGGAATGCCTTTTGTCATGTGCAATGCAGGGCAGTTTCATTTCATGTCTAGAGCCCATATAGTCATCTCCAGATCACGCAGATTAGAGAGGGGAGGACACTCTGAGACAGCACTGTGGCATGCAGCAAACCTTTCAATGCAAGATAACTCGCTACAACAGTTTTGAATAACAAGTTACTTAAACAAAGTACTTTATTCTTAAGGTAATTTTATAGTTTCCCATAATGCAACAAACTGTAGACCTGCGTAATGCCTAATCTGAATTCTGGAGGGCTGGCTGCTAAGGTGATACTCACTGTGGTTTATTTCTACTTGCTGAGCCGTATGACAAGAATTTTTAAAATACCACAAATCCTTACCATATACTTTATGTCCTCGCTAATACTCTCATTGACAGAGGGATGGGCAGGCCTCTGAAGTAGTTTGTAAAACTGATTTTTTTCAGAAGACTACTTCTAATTCGAAACCAGAAATTATGAAAAGCCTGAATGCTCTTTCCTCCCAGATGAGGTTGGAACTTAGAATGGCTCCCCGCAGCTCCCCATGTGCCAGTTCAGCTTAATGCCTCCAGTGATGGATCAGCTGCTTGCAATGTAAGACCACTACAGGTGCAACTAGCACTACAGGCATGAGTAGCTTGTAAACAGAAAGCCCAGTATTTTTTTTTTTTTTTTGAAAGGAAAGAACAGTGTGTGTTTTGCATCCTGACACTGTAATCAAAGAAGGGTATGGATAGAAGGAGCAGTGCATCGTTCTGGTGGGAATTCAGTCTGTTGTCATAATTCCCATAGCGTGTTGCACTGTCTCTGTCATGCAGATCCCTCTCTGTCAATAAAAATAATTACCTGTCTGAAGTTTGTTGTCAATAGAGATTTTTTTAATTTGAATTTTTTATGAATTTACCATAGCTGTGCTCGTTCTGTTTTGCTCTTTATTAAATTTTCTAAAAGACCTTGTTGACTCTCCATGAGTGTTTTTTTGAGTGGCTTCTCAAGGTCCCTGTCAGGGGACTCTCAGAGAGATGCTCTGGCAGCAGCATAGCAAACTCATACCATGTCAGATGCGTAAGAATTAGAATTACTTAAGTTGTTTTCTAATGGCAGATTTTGCATCGAGAAATATAATTTTGAAAACTAGACTTCCTGTGGGAATATCAATTTACACAAAATGCCAGGGTCTTTTTCAATCTGGGAGAAAATCAAAATGAAATATTTTGACCTTACTATGATGATGGATTTCGTTAATTTACTTCATTTGCAACTACACTATAATGTACTTTACTGAGAAATTGACATGAAACACTTTAATTTTAATTCCTTTACACAGAAGCATTTGCTCCCCAGCTGTTTTCCTATATAAGATTTTATTTCCAGGAAACTTCAGATTTATTCTTTTTGTTTATTCCAAGATATGGAATGAAAAGAAAGAGAAATCATGGAGTTTCCTGCAAAGGAGAAATTCATATTGCTGCTTGGATCCAGCACCTATTGTGTACCACGGGCATTTGAAAGACCAACTGGTGCATAACTGGAGTACCACACAAAGCAAACAAACAAAAAACCCCAAGGGCTGAAATCTGTTCCCAGTAAATATTTGAGTAATTTCAAAGTATTCATCAACTGTATTCTGCCCATGAACAATTTGCAAGCAGCCAACAAGTGCCAAGTTTCAGAAGCAAACTGTTCATTGCAAATAGTTTGCCTCTTCACTGTGACAGAGAAGTATGTTATTAGGAAGCCAACTGTTCTTCTTAAACAAGCTTTTTACCGTTGCCATAGTAAAAACTCTATGTGTGAGGAGCAGGACAGTTTAAGGGAAATTATATTTTAAAACCCTGCTTAGATATTTGTTCATGAAAAGATTTACTGCTTTTTATTAATGGATTCCCAAGCCCTGTGAGCATCATTACTTCCATTTTAGTACCAGAATAAAAAGGTGAAAGCAGAAACTGCCCAAGTTATCTTTGCAGATAAGAAGAGGTGGGAATGGAATTAGATCTCAAGATCCAGTTCACAAAACAGTGTCTATGGCCTTCATTTATAATGGGTGTTGGTATTAGTAGTTAGTTCATTACAGAAGGTGCTGTATAACTCAAAAAAATTCAACTTAGCAGTTTCCATAGCAGATGTACAATAGAGTATATACTCTTCCTTTTCTAGGTGTGGAAAATGAGGCATAGATTACAAATTGTTTTACGGCATTTGGGGCTGGGAGTGGAAAAGTAGAGTAAGGGTAACAGTGCTGTCTCAGCCTTTTCAGGCCTCCCCTCTCTTAATTTTTCTCTCTTTATCATCATCTCTAAATTCACCTTTAGAGCAAGTGCTGAAAGTACTTTGATTTGAAGATGTGCACACAAATAAAAAATACCACACTCGGAGATGAACAGTAAAACTAAAAAAAACCCCAAAAACTCAACAAACCCTATCACTGAAACAGCTTATGAAGGCAGCTGGTGATGATTCCTCCTTGATTATTGCTTAAGGATCACTGTTTGCAAGTACCTTATCCCAAGAGACTTTCTTGGGGAAAAGCCATCGGAGGAAGTCCTCTTAAAGAGGTGTCATCTGTCATGACAAGTTGCCTGTCCTGATGAGCCTTGTGCTGAGATCGCATTATGATGACTGATGAGGCCGTCTATAGCATTTAACTCAGCCATTTGTAATCATTTCTCTTACAGGCCTTTCAGTAATCACTTTGGGAAATTCTTATTTGAACAGTGCAGGTTCTGGAGGGAAGAAAAGCAAAGATATTTCTCTGTTGCAGGAAAGCATTTAGGTAGACATAAACTTGGGGAAAACCAAAAATTGTCATAAGGTATCTTACTGTCCTAGATATTTCTGCAAGACTATTTTCGTTCATTTTTGTGTAGATTACAGTCCCATCCTCACACTGGCTTTTTTCCAAATGCTCTGAATTTCACTTTCACAAGATAGAGTAAAGCAGTTTGGCAGAGACAGGGCTGGACTACTAGAAGTGGGGACCTCTGGGAAGAAGGAAACAGTAAAGGTTGTTTTCTTTTCTAAACTTTGCTACCATTTTGCAATGTGTAATTTGAGCAGGTTGTTTAATCCCATGGTTCATTAGTAACCTTACACATAAGAGGTATATAATTCTTATGTCCATTTTTTTCCATATGGTTCATGTCTTCTACTGGTTGTTTTACAGCTCCTTATAGGCCAGCTTTTCAGACCAGCACGTCTCACTAGTTTTAACACATCTGAAAAAGGCTGTAGCAGTATGTAGCAATATGTAAAAGAGAAACCAGAAAGACCCTCATCTGTGTGATAGGCAGATGATAATAACCTGTCTCTTCTGACTCATGTTAGACTATGTCTTATTGAGTCCATTTGGATGATCGTCTTTATCTCAGAAGCCAAATACAAGTCTGAGTAGTACTTCACAGCAGTGTAGTTTGCATTAACAGAGAGAATCTGGGCCATCCTGCCGCCCCAAACAAGGAGCACCACCCTTTGGATCACAAAATTGAACTGCCCTGGTGCCATCCAGCCGAGGATAGAGGTGGCTGGTGGCATGGGCTGCTTTCCAGAATCACTCACCTCTCTTATGTGAATGCTGTGGATTAGCTAACAGTTAAGATCTCTGGCAAGCAGCTATACAGAGCAAAATTGTGCCAAGAAACCCAAAACATCCTAAAGAACTTGGGGTGTCTCCAGAGATACTGCTTATTTTAATTTTGCACCTGAAAAACAAAATGACAAGCAATTTCCCTGTTACAGTCTACTCATAGTTAACTCAGAGGTCTCTCTCTGAGTCAAGACAGGGCTTTCTCATGCCTTGCTCAGGTGCTTTATGGCCTTCATTTTGGCAGCACTTGGAGAACTTCTTGAGAAGTACTTCCACATCTAAATACCCCACAGCTGTAGTCAGAGATGCTGTCCTTTACCTTAAGTGAAATTAAATGTTGCAGTGAAAATAGACAATATAAGCACATTGGCATCTTTCCCAGTAAAGGGAATATGAAGTAGTTTTTATTGTTCCTGCCAAGACAGCTGTGTTTTAGATTGAAATAGTCATCGCACCCTTTTGCTGTTTCTAGGAATAATGCAGCTTGCCTACCACTAACAAATGTCTCATATTTCTTCTGGTACCAAAACACCCTGAACTTTAGTTGCTATTCTGCAACACTATATCTTAACAGAAATGCCTAATGCAGCAAATAAATGGGTTTAGCCATAAAAATGGCAGGAAATTCGTAACTGTCACTCCTTCACAGTTTGTGTCTGTTGTGCATATGTAGGGCTTCATTGGATTCCTCTGAGCATTCATTTTATGTTTTGATATGGTAAGCATATTTAAAAAGTTTCTTCTTCTAAAATACCATCTTTGGATTACAAGATTTCAGAATTATTCTGTCTATTAAAGGTGGACAAAGCATGTGCAGCTGCAGTGACCTTTCTGAAAGTGTTCCCTCTGTCTGCATGGTACAGTTGAGGCACAATTTCAATGGGAGAAATCACTTCAGAATTTCTGCCTCTTTTGTGCAGGAAATATCCAGTTTTTACCTGAAGTTCCTGTATTTTATTTCCTTTGCTTGTGGGTTATTTTAAATGTGAATGGGTAGGGATGTCTGATTCAAAAAGAAAGCCCCTGGATTTGTATTTCTGTGTGTGGAGGCAATTGTTGAGCCTTCTGCCAGTATGATCTTTCACCTGCACTTATGCAGTAAGCTATAGAATTTCCCTCCTTTCACAGATGCAATAATAGTAATAATGATAATAACAAGGGAAAAATAAGGCTGACTTATGCCACTGCTGTTGCTTTCTCCCAGATAACCAGTATTTACTGGCTACCATTTGCAGCTGGCAGTGATGAGTGGTGCCAGGCAGCAAAACAAGGCCAGCTTGTACCTAGGGTGGGCTTATGCCAAGTGGTGGATGAGAGTGTTCTGGACATTGCCCCATGCTCTTTGAGGAGGAAGGATGGTGCACATGTCAAAAAATGATTTTTTCACAAAGAAAGAATATAGTAGTATTATGGGATATCGGGAATGAGGGTTCCCAGGTAACCCTGCATAAATCAGCTGAAGCAAAGTAAAGACACTTCTCAGATTAACTCAGGCTGAACTGGGACCTTTAAGTTTTCATGTGTCTGTATTAGGAATCATAGGAAAAAAGTTTGTTCTTCCCTCTAGTATGCAATAGATGTGTGAAAATGGACTGTGTTTCCTCTCCACCTCCCATCCAAGCTTAATGCTGCAGTGCAGTGGAAAAAAGGGTTTTAAATGCTCAGGTCATGTGTGACTGTAGATGATTTTGAGTGGGAAGGGAGGCATTTAGTTACTGCATATGGAAGAAAAAAAAAAAAAGTTCCCTAAACTTTATTACAAGTGTCCCCAGAGACAGAGGTACTGACATGGCATGAAAGAGAGAGAGGAGAAGTGAGTTACCACCCTTTTCATCCAGATCAAAAAAGTCTGAAAGGCTGCCTGCTCTGAGGGTGAAAAAACTCCTTCAGATCCCAAAAGTTGAGATCTGCACTGAAACCTTCAAATATTAATTCAAATATTAAAATTATTAAAAATTATTAAAATAAAATAATTAAAAATATTTTTATTTATATTTATATAAATATACTATTTTATATATAATATATTTATATTTTATATTTATATTTAAAATTAAAAATAATTTAAATAAAATTATTAAAATTATTAAAAGCGGATACCCCATCATTTAACTGTTAAAGAATTGAACATAAAAATGTGGTTTTATCCGCTGACAAGAAATATAGAGACAAAAATAGGTGAGCATTGAATGCCACACCTTAAAGCACAAGACAGATCAAAAGGCAGATGTTGAGAAAAATATGAGGTTGTATTAAAATTTGCAGGGACTGTAGGCCACTAAGTATCTAAATACCTGCAGCTGTGTTAAAATGTTAACTGCTTAGTAGTGTGAGTTTGTGTATGCATTGTGGTTTAGTACACAGTCAGAATTGCACAAAAGAGGATTTTAAGTGTATAAAGAGCAAGAGGTTGTTTCTGAGTTTGTTTCTATTTGTTTCATCCCACTACTTAAAACTGCATAGGAAGTGTGCAGATCTTATGAGAGAGTCCAACCGAGCGTATGTGTACCTATGCAGAATTCCAAGGTAAAGGCACTAAGTGTTTTGAAGTCAATATGTTTAATACATTATTGAAACGCTGTCAAAACAAGTATTTCTTTTCCTTGAAAGTCTGGCCACTGTGGTTCTAGAGGTTATGTTACTGGGTACAGACTGGAGGAACGTACGTGCAGAGGAGTCATCCAAGACGTGCAAATAGATGGACATTGGGAATACGTGGCATCAGGACCCCAGTTCTCAAGATAAGAATCATAGTGGTGTAGCATATATACTGGTGTAGTGATCATACTGGTATAGTATGTTGTATGTATATATACATATATATATAGTATATATACTTGTATAGCAATCCTACTGGTAAGCAACTGCTCTGAAGTCCTTTGGACTAATGGATAGTCCTTCTGGGATCAGTGCAGCAAGGCACTTGAAGGGCTCTCGATGACTGTGAATGGAGGAACAGGTACCAAACATTAATACTGTGTCTTGGTTGTTTTGCTGGAAGTTTTTCTGAGCTACAGTAGGCAAATATCCCAGACAGTAGTGGAAGGGTCACTTTCTTTTCACGTGTAGAGAAAAAGTTCAGAACATCTTGCAACCTGAAGTACTTTAGTGTGCCTTAGTAGAAAGGTTATCAATTCCACAGACTTCTATCTGGCACTTTCCTACTGCCTGCAGTGATTGGAGATCTGTCTGCGCTGCAGGAAACAGTTAAACATAATGGCTCCTGGTTTTCACCGCATATCTGGTCAGAGATTCAGATGCATTTATCAGTCCAAAGACAAGGACAAGTATCGCCATGAAATACCTCAGCCCCACAGAATCACGACCCCAACGGTCCTTTTCCAGTTGTGACCCTAAAAATGTCTAAAAGCTGATACAAAGCATAAGCATCCAAAATGTGTTCATACATGGAGCTTTGCCACTGAAGGGCTTTTCCCCTCTGTTTAGCAAAGCTGCAGGCTAGGCAAGCAGGAGAAGCACATCCCTTGATGCAGTACTGCCAGCAGCCTCCACTTTTGAGGGGATGAGCCAGAGGTTGAGGGCAGTTGAATTACTAACACTCAGTCCTTTGTTTTCTCTGTGTTGCCCACAGAGGTTCTTAATTGTGGTGTAAATATTATTGCAGCCAAAATCAGTCTGCTGAGGGATTTTTTTAAAGGTTTCTTGTGCGCACACAGATGAGTAACAACGTTCAGCCGTTCCTGGTCTGGTCTGTAATTGAGGCCCTGAGCTCTTTATGAGTGATTCATTGCCATTTTGTGGTGTCTTGCTGGGCAAGTCTTCAGCAGCTGCACAGCACCTGAGATGCAGTAGTATACTCTAGATGGCAGTGTATTTAATATTCATTTCTATATTAATTATTATAAGCATGGTCATTTCGATAGGGTTTTCTAATGCTCTTTGTATGGAAAGTGTTGATTATTTGTTTTCCTGTAATGAGCAGCGAAATGTTATACTTTGTTAATATTTCCCTATTGCAATGCCTTGATCAAATTGCAATTTGAGTGTTCCGTGCCCCTCTTCCTCTAGAGCCAAGGTCCACTGATCAGACCATATCTCCCAGACTTAGCACGAGTCTTCTTGCATCAATTAATGTTCACAGGATGTGGTAGGTTGAGGAACTGCCTAGTCAGTAGAAGGCAAGGTACAACAGAGGTTTGTTCTCCTAGTGAGGGCTGTGGAGTACCTATTTGCTGATTCAATGAATCAGTTTTGAGGCATTTGGCTTTTTTCAATCCAATACATGGCTAACAGAAAGGGGTTGAGAGAAAATTTTAAATAAGCCTTACAAAGGGGATAAAAAAAAGGTAATAGCTAGGGCCAGAAGGAAAGCTCAGTTGATGAGTTAAATACAGTTTTATTTGTGACACACGCTTCATGTACAGGAAGTGTATGTTATTCCCAAATTTACTCATCAAACATCTGCCAGTCAGTGGTTTTGATCACTTCGATGCCTCATTGTTGTATGTCTGACTGAATTCACTATCCACAGGTCTTCTACAGCCCACTAAATGCAAATTTCTTCTCTGCAGCAATCCAGCACGATTTCTGTGATACACACATACTATAGTTTATTTGCACTCTTCAAGCTTTCAATATGACATAAAATCATTGTAACATAATGTGTTATTAAAAATATTTTTTAACTGAAAAGGATAAACTTGACAGACTGTCAGTGAACATTTTTGTACTGTAGAAAAGGTCTATGAAAAGAAACCCTGGAGTACATCCATGTATTAGTGTAAGAAAAGCTCACCAACCATTCAGAGCAAGAAACTGCATGGAATGAGCTTGCCCTTTGCCTTCTTCTCCAGCTACACCATGAACAGAATTTGAATTTTGCTTCTGAATGTCATTTAGACAATGATTTGTATGAGCATAGTTGAGTCTATGGATTATTCAAAAAGCTTTTACTTGGGCTATTTGTTGTTTTTGGTGCTGCTTGGTCACCTCGATATAATGTGTGTTTTGCACTTTCATGGATGACTGAATACATTTGAAGATGGGAAGAGAGGAAAAATGAAAGCTTCTTAGAGGTGGTGGGAGTACTGCTAGTGTGATTGTGAGGATCAGTTGTGAATTTGAGCAGGAATTCTCAGGCAATCTTTTTCCCTCAGTTTGCATACCTTTACCCTCCCAAAAAAATGAAGCTAAGAACTTCTGTGGAGCTAGGAGATCAGCAATCCTTTTCCAAGAACCTCTGGAGTTTTCACTTTCAGCTAGACAGAAGCAAGCCCGAACACCTTCCTGGTCATAGCCAGACAGGGCTTCTTAAATGCCAGGGCCTTGAGACCTCTTTTGCAAGATGTAGTTGTTCAGCTTCAGGGTCCTGCAGTGTTGCATCTGCCTCTTCCCTAGGATGTCCTTGGCCTGTCTCTGCTTCTTAGGAGAAGTCTACAGAGGTTTCCTTACCTGGAGCAGTCAGCTCTCTGTAAGAGTTTTTGTTTTAATGAAATAAAGTTGCCTTGGTTCTGAGTAGTTTAGTCCTTCATTTTCTTAATAGGGGAAAGATAACTGTGTAATATTCTTTCTGTGGAAAATTGCTACCTTTTACTTAGAACTGGAATAACCTTTTCTGAAATGTCAGGCTTTCCCAGAGACTGGAAAATCCAGATCTTTATGGCGTAATATCCTTCTGTGGGAAATTGCACCTTTTACTTAGAACTGGAATAACCTTTTCTGAAATGTCAGGCTTTTCCAGAGATTGGAAAATCCAGATCTTAATGGCGGCTGTTTCTAAGCATATTATTGTAATAATTGCTAATAACTACTCTTTTGATTGCTGTTATAAATCAGGGCCACAAATACTACTAAAGCTGACTTATGATTTCCACACAAACAAACATGAATGCTTTTGAGAATTTTTTTTAGATGCAAATGTAGCTGAAAGTAGGTATTGAACTGAGTTATTTCAGAGTTACAACTCTGAAATCTAGAGGACAGGTACATGCTGGTTTGTCACCTCAGATTTGCCACTAAGTAAATAATACAGCTCAGCACAGTGAGAAAGCTGAGTAAAGAAGCAGTATACAAAGGTAGTAATAAGCAATATTTTGTTATTTGTAGGTGCATTTTTTGGTTAAAGAAGGCTTGGGTGTTTTGGTAAAAATTCATTTACATTTCTACACTGCATGGAACTTTAGAAAACTGTATATATTAGTTGCTGGGGATGTTTCTTCCTCCTTCCAGAAAAGACAAAAAAGGGAGGAAATCCTGTTTGTTTAAAAATTACCCAAGGAGAAAGCTTTTTTTGTTGTTCCACTTTTATGTGAACATGTTGTTCTGTTAAAGAGGTATTTTTCATTAAAATAATACATAAATATTTTATTTAGTGAATTTGTAGCCTTGAGGCTTGACTTCAGTACATATGAGCCATTTTCTACTTTTTTTACTGAAACTCTTGGTGAACAGAATGAATTTTCACATCCCCTTAGGAGATTCCTTTGCACGAGTTTAAAAAAAAAGAAATGTCATATGTTCTCTTCAGGTGCATGTTTCTTGCTGTGATGGAGCACCTTGGGTCAGGATTTGGCCCTGCACATGTCTTTAGGCAGGAATATAAAAGAAACCTCTGTTGTACCTTGCCATACTTCTGTCTACCAAAAATGGAGTTGTCAGCTTTCAATTGCTAATCCATTAATTTTTTTTAAAGGTTAGGGTTACTTTTGACAAGTGACAGAGTACCTTGGTACAAACAACTGGAATGGGAGGTTGGCATATCTAAGAAGAAGGAGACAAATTTTCTCAGTTCCTTCTGTCTTAAATTGAATTGTTTTAAAGAGGGGAAAACCCTTTTATTTTGTAAAATGGCTAGAGTGTGGTCTACATTTGCATTACCCTTGTTGCACAAGAAGCATTTATTTAGCTGAAACAGTCTTCTGTTATTACCTTTCTGGACATAAAATGCCCTGGAGGGGGAAGAGGAAAGGTTTCTCCTTTTCCTAACCCACACCTCACTCTGAAATCAAATCATTCCTCACTGTGAAGAGTAGCCTCTTGGCTATACAAAAACCTTTTACCCAGCATCTTTCTCTGAAGATAACTTAATCGGGAAAAATTCATAACTCTTGATACAATCTTCTTGTCTTCGAGTTCGGACCAATAGCCCAAGCAAATCATCTGAGATAAAGTTCCAAAATTAATCCTAAAGAATATGAAAAAAAAAGTTATTAGGTTAAAGTGAATTTAACTGGATCCATACTGTTCTTTAAAAACAGAGAAAAACTTTCAATTTTTTGTGTTATCTCTTATTCACCTCTTGCCGCTGATAGAGGGGAGGTTCATGTGCCTGGACTGCCTTGTCCTCTCTGCTGAGATGTCCAGCTTTATTTTTCATCTCAATTTACTGCATATGTTGGCACCAGAGGGAACATTTCCACTTAACTGGAGCTGAAGGTGGGCATGATTTCTGAAGAATGTGCTATGGGGAGGCATTTTTGGAAATGTGATAGGTACTTTTGTGTGGTATTAATGTGAGGGAATTTGGAGTACTGCAGCTGATCTCTGTGGCACTGATTCCCAGGTAAGGCTGGTCAGGGTAGTTGCAGAGATTTAATTTTGAGTTCTGTGACTGAAGCACTAGGAAGAGAAATGCACCTTGGTGTCGTTCTCTCAGATTATTTTGCCGTGAGAACAGAGATGGGAAGCAGGTCAGTATTTCAGGTTTGTGTGAAGTTTTCTCGGGATTGTGACCCCAAGTCTTGTCTCTCTATTAGTACTAAATGAATGACATCTGCATGCATTTGGGTCTGTTTGGGGTAAAGGCGCCTTGGAGTTCTTGTTTGGGGGAGATCCATGATCTGTGTTTAGGATATTAAATTATTCCCCATTTTGGAGAGTAACTGGGTACAGGTGTTGTATGACAGAGATATGGATACTGGTCAGACATCTCACATCAGGCAAAACACCCATGACTTTGAAAACCAGCTTAATTCAGGAGCTCATTTTTAATTAATATTCTTATTTTATTGATTATTTTATATTAGCATCAAAGTGAAGCACACTTGTAGGGAAAAAAATCTGCTTTTATCAACTATTATATGTGTTGTAATGAAACCTGGCATTATTTTTCACAACCAGCTTTATCAGGGACTACTGAAAGATGTGTCAACCATGTTTTGATGTTAGGAAGGAAAAACCAATATACAGATCATTCCGTAGTTACCTATCAGTGACAGCTGAAGGCAGGACACTAGGTTTGCTACCCACACTCATAACTCACTGGCCTGATTTTCTGTGTCTCTGTATTGCAGACAACAATAATGGGTGTTCAGTTACTGCACCATAACTTAGCACAGAGACCAAGTTTAATTGTACCATTAGGGTTATTAATTTTTTTCCACTCAAGAATGTTTTACAATACAGTGTGGCATTCATTTTTATCTTGAAGATTACTGCTCTAAGTAATGAGCAAGAGTTACAGCTCTCCCCTAAGAATGGTTATTTTTCTCTTGGTTTTGCTATAGTTATTCTGTTACAAGAGTGTGCTAAAAATGAGATTGCATTGAGAACAAGATAGGGCACAACTAACACTTGGTATTTAAGCTTCCGACAAGTCCCTCTGAAATTTTCAAGTTTTTCTTCATTGGAAGTAGAAAGCAGGGCTAAGCAGAGCTTTTACAGAATCAAAGCAGAGTTTTCCCCAAGTCTTCAGCCATTTACCTTGCTTACTATTATCCTCTTAAATATGTCTTTTATTATTTATCTATCCAACAGGACAGTTCGTCAGCACTCTGAATCAATTATTAAGTTAGTGAATGCCTATTTTTACAGAAAGCTTTTCAAAACTTTTTATTGAGAGTTATCACCAATTTTTTTTTGCTATTATTACAGCAAAATTTAGCATTGAACTTAAAGAATTTAAGGAAGCAAATGTAGTGTTCTTACTTGACAAAAATATTTGTTAATAGATCAAAAATGTACTTTTTTTATTCTCTCTGAACACGAAATTCCTTATGGCTTCTGAGAAATCAGAAATCCAGAGGTTTATTTTTTCCATCCATCAAAGCTCCCAAACACAAGTTTTGGCTTCCTGTATTTTTACAAAGTTAAATCCTACCTTTCCCCTGAGAACCTCAAAAAATGAGATCAGAATTCTCAAGATCCTGACATCTTCAGAAAACCCAACTTGAACATTCGCAGACAAAATGTGTACTTTCAAAGCTTGCAGAATTCTGCTTTGCTTTTTGGTCTTGTATGTTATTTCACATACTGTTTTTGATCATCTCTAATATCATCATGGTCTTGCAGTGTTAGTGCAGCTTTGTACAGAACCTCACCTGTTCTGGGCCACTGTAGTATTTGAATCACCAAAAGCATCTTTGAGATGGGTACATGTGTGCCTGTTCCATGTGCAAGATCTCCTCATGCCAGCAAAAATTATAAAAAACCCAAACAAACCGGGGGACTGAAAGGTCAAAGAGAACTTCAAATTAGTGGGAGATGGAACTCAACAGTTTTTCTGGGTGATGATAATTTCGCAATGTAAAGCAATTAGTCTCCTGTCTCCCTGCTGGTTCCCAGGAAGGAAGAACCAACCAAGAAGTAGTTGAATATCAGTGCTTATTGCATATGGTCTATAAAGTTAAGATCTTTGCACTTGGTGTGTTGCATGCAAACAGGACCATGATACATAATGGGGTTTTCTGTCTTGGTTTTTTTTTTTCTGAAAGGTCTGAGCGCCTCAGATCACCCATCAAGGAGCTCTTCTCTTCCTCCTGCTTGGAACTTGACCTGGGTCATGAGAGACACATCCCCTTTCTTCTCCCATAGAGGACGACACAGTGAGTAGCATGAACATGTTATCCTCGAGAGGCTGTAACTGACTGCCTAAGGTTATTGATAAAGTACTGGAGTAAAACAACAAAAGTCAAATGATCCATGGTAAAATATCCATACTGTCAGCATCTGGAGGCACTAATAATGCCTTACTGTCCCTTACTAGCTGCCCCTGGAGCCTTCCCCTGCCATGCCCATGGGCCCAGGAGTCCCATTTCAGCCCAGCCTGGCCTGAGGTGACCTTGGTAATTGCCATCTTTGTGGAGGTGCCTGGTGACCTGGGCTGCCCCAGCCTGCCCTGCTCACTCAAAAACAACGTCCCAGGCTGTAACATTTGAGTGGTACGCTGGAATCCAGTGATACTATAAAGAGAGGAGCCGTGTACTGAACCTTCTTCTTTCCATCTCCTTTGGTAATACCCACTCATTCCAAAACCTGGGAATCTGCTTTCCTCTGTTCTCTGGTATGACCTGTTTACAGGCTATCCATAGCCATTCCACTGTGAAGTACGATGGTCCTAGTTAGGACTGGACTGCATTAGGCAATATCTAACATGCAATCCAGAAAGCGACTGAAGTAGAATGCATCTACTATATATCTACTACCAGTCTCCACGAGGGGAGATAAGGTGCTGAGAGGCTAATAAGATTTACTCACCCCAAGCCAGTAATTATCTGCTTGAGGGAAAAGTTTGACCTACCTATATGAAGGAGTCCCATATTTCTTCAAATTTATGTTGCAGCCTTTTATGTGTGCAATATATATTCTTTCCACTGGCATACAATATCTGCTCCTAGCTGTTGTATCTGCTTGAATGATGAGGACACACCAATTTCATTTTGGAAGCGACAGTAGTACAATCTTTTTTCCCTTACTTGGTTTTCTCAGAAGTTGCAAGAATGATTTTTAATTTACCCTTTATTACTTCTTCCTAAACTCTTTCAGTTTCTCGGTAATACTTTTCTAAGGGAAGGCTTTGTTCTTAAAACTTAAATGCATTGATTCCATCTGACAGCATCACATGGAGATAAAGGTACTGCATCTAAGCAGAAATGATTTATGATGATTTTAGCTGGTTGCACAGGACCAAATTCTACCGTATTCCAACCACCTGTTTTGCAAGGAAAGGCAAGAATTTGATGAGGTGTTACACAAAATACAATCTCCACTCAGGACAAGTCTAAACCGTTTTGTCCCTCAGTAGGTGTAATTCAGGACATGCACCTTGAAACTACTGGAGAATCTTGAAGATAAGCAGGGGTAATTTGAGGTTTTTAAATGTTTACGAAAGTTGGTAGAACCTCATTTAAATTAAAGGAGTAGCAGTAGCCCTCAAAGTCACACGTTTCAGGCTGGAACACTCCTGCCACTTCAGATTTGCAATATCAAGAAGTCTGATGTGGATATGTGGAGTAGAGCCTGTAAACATAGCTCCAGATTAGGAGGACACTTCTTAAAACCTCTATTCCTCTACATACCACCTTCAGCTTATATCCACCTGAACGTTTATTAGTAAACTTCCCAGGGATCTGGATTTCTGTCCAGAACTATGTGCATGAGAGGGGTGGACAGTGCCTTTCAGTAGCTGATTACTGGCCCTGGATGTACGAGGCTCTCTGAGTCATGGGACTCAGCGGAGCAAGGAAGAAAACAAAGTTAGACCATCCAAGCTCTAAGTGAGTACTCTTGTCCCAGGACACACCCCTGCCTTCTGATTAAGTGGTTAATCCGAAATCACACGATAAATCATGTGCAGAAATAAAACCCAGCCGTCCTTTACTACTAGAGTGATTTCTTCTTCTGTCAGAAGCTTTCCTCACTTCTCCCAGAATGACTGATTACAGAGTGCTCAATAAAACTTCTATCAAAACTTTGTTTGCCAAATCATCTGATGGGACCCATCTAATTAACTGGCTGACATTGCTAGAGTGGGGCAATATTAGTTGTCTTAATTACCTTTTCCCTATGTTCTGCTATTTGAGAAACCTCTGACTGAAAGAGTGAGTAAATTGACATGTAGTGTCCCTCTTTCTCTTCCAAAATAAGTTCTCTTTTCTTTTGCTCAGAATTAAAAATTCTAGCAGACTACCTCTGGTAGTTCTGGCAGGGACAGTGCCTGATGATATCTTTGAAACCATACGCAGCAATCCCAAGAGATAATCAGTGGCACAACAGGATACTTGAGTGATGAATTCACAAGACTTTTTTTCTGTTTTATCTGGAGGTTTCTAGATTTGTCTCCATCTAAGAACTGACTAATCATCACTCATCTCAAAGACCACCTGCCTTTCAGGAAATAAAAACTAAAAAAATGGATGTGAAGTCAAAATTATCTGGTAATTTAACCTGAGGGGCAGGAAGATACTTTAAATCTTCAAATTTCTGTGTATGTTTTTGTTCTCATGAGGTACACTCAGGCTGTTTCCTGTGGCTAGAACAAACTTTTAATGCATTCTGCATATGTGGACTTACGGTAGTGTATTAATCTCCCATTTTCAGATCTGATGGATCTCTGTCTTGAGGCTTACACGATTAACTGCGCTCAGCCACATATTTCATTTCTTGTCCTGGTTGGTTGAACGTTAATTTTCTCTTCTGTACAGGTATTGTATAAGAAACCAATTGTCCACTGCATAAAATCTATTAAGCTTCTGTAACAGGGGTTCCAGAGGACAGGTGCCCCTTTAGGCCTGTAAACCTCCATGCAGTTAACACACCTCTCTCTGCCCCATCCTCTACATCCCCCTGACCCAGCCCAACAACACTGAACCTGGAGCACGATCCTGGCAGGGTACAGCAGCAACTGTGGAAAGTGCTACTGACTGGAGACAAAACCAAATTCGATTCAACCCACTTACACTCTGTTTTGTAAAAAGAACACATTTCATGAGAATAACAGGCATAAGCGTTGCCATATTGGACCATTTAGGAAACAGGAGATGGCTTTTGCGTTTTAACTATTCTTACATCACTGTGCTGTTTGTGTGTCTCTTCGCCATATTGTCTGTCCAGCAGCAGCCGAACTCTTAGGCTGTTCTGAACCAGCTTTGTGCAAAAGTACCTCTCTTGGGCTTCTGCAATACAGGTTACAGATATTTTTTTTTTTGCCCCTCTGGAGTTTAGGAAATAGTGGTGTTTTGTGTTCCAAAATTAACTGGGACTGAAAGTCAGGGTAATTTGGCTACCGAATGACTAGTGTGCTTAAAAATGTCTAGAGAAGGTGAGGTTACCAGGGGAGGAGCACATGTCTACAAGCATGCATAATCATTCACAGCTTTGATTTAATAGATACTAAAAGACCAATCCAAAGGATGACCTCTATTAACAACTTATTAATGATTTCAGTCAGTTCTGTCTTCAGAAGACTAATTTGACAGGGTTGTTGGGGGTTTTCTTTACACTTTCTAATGGAATGTTGTCTGTGATGAGTTCCTAGTTTCCAGAATTGGGTTTGCTAACTACAAAATAAAAATTCAGTGGACTTACTTTACTGTGGAATAATGTGGGGTCATTCTCACTGCGTATTTCATGCTCAGTGGCACAGCAGCTGCTCAGCAAGGTGTCACATTGTTAAATTTTTTTCTCTGGTGGGTCATGTGCAACTTGCTGAGTTCAATTACTCATGTGCATGTATTGGAGATACCATTTCATTCATGTGGGTTGGATACCAGATGGATACTGCTGACACAAAACTCCATGAGTCTGAGCATCAAACAAAAGGGAAGAAGGAGAGAAAGAAGGCACCAGCCAGATGAATTCATGTTATGGTTAGGTTCCCATGACTACTTGTTTGATAATTCTACAGCAAATCAGACTAATACTGACATCTTCAGAATGATAAAGCTATCATGATTCTTGGCTCAGCGTGGCATAGTGAGATGCGTGGATATGAACTGATTGCTACAGCAAGTTCTGTTCAGAAGGTAACATAAAGTCAGGAGAGGAACAAGGAGAATGCTACTTTGTCCCAGAGGAAAAATCAATCAATGCTTTCTTACTAAAGATATTGGAAAAGTGATGTACCGCCTTAAATCAAACACATCCTTTTTGCAATTCTAGAAGTACTCTAATATAGTTTTGAAAATAACATTATGAATAGAAAAGGGCAAGATTTCAATTAACAGCAGTTACTCTCACCACATCAATAGAATTGCTCCATATAAAATAGCAGATGCTGTGACCCCTTATACATATGCAGGGATTCTTGGTTAACAATTATGTGGTATTTTTGCCATGTGCAATGTTGCTGAAATCCAAAGGGAGGAAAATCAGGAAAAGCAGCATCTGTCTATCTGAACTGAAGGCTGTGCTAAGCTAGAAGGAAGAAAAAATCTTATTAGGGAGAAATTTTTTCTTTCTTTCAAGTTATTGTTTTCCTTATATCATTTTTCATCTGCAGATAATATGCCTATGACAGCTCAACGTTTTTTCAATAATAAAATAACATGCAGTTAGACAACAAATGTCTTTTCTCCCTGTCTCTCAAGTATTCATTTTCTCTAGAGATCTCTCAAAATTCATACAAGAGGTCTCTTGTATGAATTGTCAAAATATGACAGTTCATCCAACCACTACTTTGTGCCAACTGGAGCATGTTTTCTAACAATTGCTGTTAGTCAGTACTTCATTTTTTTGGCGAGAACTGACATCAGAAATGCACTGTCATGTATTGTTTTTGCTGCATGCATGGGAAACTTGGTGGGAAAATATTTCTTGTGTGGAGAATGAGCTCTGTCACTTCTTGCAGCAGGAGGAATGAAAAGGAGAGCTATTGCTAGTTGTTCTCCCAATACCCCTTCCTCACACCTCTCTCTGTAGCTGTCTTGAAAGACTGTGCTTATAATTGATTGATGAAGGAGTCCTGGCCCTCTTCTTTGTAGTTTGATTTCCACCGAACAAAGCAGCTGTCAGAGATTTTGGTGATTCAGTCCCAGGTGCACGCTGAGGAGCCGGGTAGATATAAAGTAGATGCTGTCATTTTTAAGGTTCTCTTAACAAATAGATGAATAGTTGTGCTGTTGCCATTTTCCCTAAGCAGTGGCCCATCCCAGCTGTGGCTCACTCCCCAGAGGATTAATTTAAGTGCATCTGGTGTGAGGAGAGCTCCCCAGGGAGGCAGGCCCCTCGCCCTGCCCTTGGCATCAAGACCCTAGCACTCTTCCCAGGGGTTATTCCCTTTTCTACTGAACATGTTATATCGTGCCTCCAGTGGGGTACTGTTCCTCCAAAACTCGTTTCTTCAGAATGCAATCTAACCTTAATAGCCCCTCCCAAGGGAAACCTGAGTGTTTCTCCATCAAGATGGGCACTGAAGGAATGAGCCAGACTTGACCCTGCCCAGCAGATACCACCCCTGTGATCTTGCCCTGGGTACTGGGGAGAAATTGGCCACATTGAACACTTCCTTGCTGGCAGCAAGCTCTGAGGAGCCCTTGGAGCCCTGTGACCGAACGTCCTCGCTGTGAGGGAACAGCAGCATTCCTGTCAGTAAATTCAAGGTCGGGGAAGCATACACAGAGACCTGCTGGTGCGGAGGAAGGACACAGGGAGATAAACTAACTTTCACTAAGTAGCTTGAAATTAAAAGGAGGTCCCTAATGAGCACAGGCTGCATCTCAGGGCAGGGAGAGGAGCTGGCATGCTGCCCAGCTGTTCTCCTCACTGCTTCACTTGCAGGGGACTGAGGTTCGTCAGATGGGATGGACCCTAAAGCTCTGCAGTACGGAGTGATGCTGTGGGGCTACTTGAGTGCATCCCCAGTTTCCCAACACCCCTGTCAGGCCATGCTGCTACTGTCACATTTGTCAGCTTTTCGAGTGGCAGCCCCAAGACCTGGCAGTTGTTGTTTGGCACAGCTATTTGCTAAGGATAGATCCAGGGTGCCTGACAGGGATACATGTGGCGTACTATCCCTTAAAATATGCAGTTTGCCCTTTCCCAGTGCTGAGCAATGGAAGGAAATAGGTGAAAATGTCTCTCGAGGCTTGCTTGCTCAGCAGGAACAAGGCAGTTAAACCCTGCAATTGTTTTTCCTCTTGAATTTGTGTGACCGCCAACACCTTTTCCCTTTTCCCTCGTGCTTTTTTCCCGTGCCCTTCCTTCCTGTGATGGGTTTACTGAATTTAAATTGCTGCTGTACCTCCAGTTGCACAGTGGAAAGATAGCACCAGGAATCCATTTGCAAGGAGTTTTTCCCCTTCTTTGTGCCAGCGGGACAATGCTCACTTCCAAGGACCTGGCCTTGATCCTCTTGGTTGTTCAGCATGCTGGTGAGCTGACAGCCAGTGAGCAGAGCCTTCTACTTGTATTCTGTTTTTTGGGAGAAATACTTATCGCTGTAGGCTTCTTTGTGTCTCCCCACATGTGCACCCTTTATTTGGGAATAGAAATTCAGAAAGTCCTGATGAGGCAATTGAAACCCTTAGATTGAATGGCCTGTGCCCTTTTGTACTCAAAGGGAATGGGAAGGCTTTAGGAACTGGCTCTGTCACTAGGATTAATAACTGGAAAATCAATTTGTCATTTCCCTGTCATAAATTAAAAGCTTATAGTCCTTATAACATGAGTAAAATAGAGGTTAGTGGGTATTGATGGAGGTCTCAAAGCTCACTCAGCAGAGCAGATCTCTACTATACAATTTAAATTATGCCTCCTCCACAAGGAATATCTGTCAATATTTGTATTAAAAAAAGACATCCTGTGCAAGAATATTTTATCTATTTTTACACTGCTGCCGCGATTGTTCCTGCTGAAAGAGGTATGTTCTTGAGGGAGGTTGCGGTCCTGACTTGACAGGTGTAAGTGACCTTTACATTGTGCATTTTTCTGTGGATGTAGTGTAAATTAGTCATGTTTAAGCTGACGAGGTGCCAGTGAGGATGTACATCTCTAAGCTGGTCTTGCTGAGAATAGAGAACCTCTGTCCGCTCCCTTGTCTGTGGCAGTGAGGTGGGAAGGCAACCCCACCTTTCCAAAGGGGTGCCCAGCTGAGAGTAGTGTAGAAGGAGTGATTTGTAAGAGTCAGCCGACCAGGAGGGAAAAGGACCTTTTAAAATCATACACATGTAGAACTAGAAAGGAGCAGTCTAAGAGGAGATTACCTGCTGGAAAAATTTTTGTGGTTGGAAGGAGGTGTGGTTTAGACCAAATAAACCCAGTCTTTTATTGGGCAGCTGAAGAAAGGATAATCAGAACAGTTTTTCAACAAGGATGAGTTTTTTTATATATCCCTTTAAACTAGTTTATTTTTGTTCTAAATAAGGCATGTTTCAGTGATGGGTGATTACACAAATACTCTAAGATGACCCAAAGAGCTGATGATCCAAAATCTGACCTGCAGCAAGGTAAAAGGATATTTCCTGCAGATTACTGTGTTTTTGTTTATTATTCATATTACTATTTTAAGTCATTTGTTTATTAGAAAGCTCTAATCAGTTTAATTGAAACAGATGTGGTTGCCAGATATTTTAGTTATTTGTGCATAAATTATTGCTGTTAGGTACGCTGATTAAAAATAAATAAATTGAAGCACTCACAAGACTCTAGCATCATCAGATACACACAGATTCCAGTGTCTTTTCAATTGAATAGTAGCTTAATTTGCTTTTCATTCTGTGGTTAGTATCCTGTACCTTTTTGCTTACCAGAAACTAAACTGATTGATGTCTAAGCCTTTCTTAAACAGGTTTTTACCTTAATTTGATTATAAGCATCACTTTTTTTGCTATATGGAACTTATATTCATACAGAGCCTTTAGGATCTGTATTGTCAATACAGCTCTGGTATAAATGCATGTACTGGGTATAAATCTCTATGACATCACTTTTAGAAAACATCAGAAATCACAAAAAAAGAAAAACACCCCACTTTACTGATTAGGCACACTATTCAAGTCCCAAAGCTCTGTATCTAGTCAATTTATATTGCTAGTAAGTTTAAAAAATTGTCACTAAAAGTTGTGTTAGATTTAATTGCCTTTCCTGCAGTGTTTGGTTTTTCAGTAAAAGGCAGAATGGCTTTTATTCAGCGTCCAAAGACACATGGCTACTGCTTTCTGTGCTTAACCGGGCAAGACAAGAATAAACTTGGTCTTGCATCTAAACGTTAAGACAAAAGTAAAGAAGGAAGGAAAAGCACTTTATTTTTTATGCAGAGATGTAAAAAATGGCAGGTGATTTGTGGCAGCAATTCAAACCTTATGAGGGTTCTGCATTTGCAAGTGTGGCTTATGTGGTCTTGCAGCAGCTAACACATCAAGATTAGCTTATCAGTGAAAAAAAAATAAAGTATCGTATACAATTGTTTTTTTATAAAGTATATTGCATTGTCAATAGCGAAGGACATTGTGAAAGAAGGAAAGCCTAAGGGTAGGAAGTTAATGTTAGGCTTAGAAGATTGGATGCTGTTTGCTGTGTTGCATCAGATAGCATTTCTTTGTCATCATTTCTTTGTACTGAATAGGATAATAGCACTGAAATTTGTGTCTTATACAGGACTAATTTAAATAAGAGCCTAAGAAAAGTACTGATGCTCTGGTGATGTGAGTGGACTATTGAGTTCTGTAAAAGATGCAAGTATGTTTCCATTAAATCGCAGACACTGTCAGATGTACAAGCCAAATCATCTCCCCCTCTTCCAAGGAAAAAACTGTTGTAAAGGACGTTCGGCTTGACCACAGCAGGCATGTTAGATCGTGTCCACTTCTCTGTAAGCTGTTCATTGCAAAGGAAGGAGATGGTATTACTACTTGCCTTTTTTTTCTTTACTTTCCCCTCTTCAGGCAGAGCCTTTAGTTGTCTGCAGGGGTCATAAGACTAAATGTGATGACTGTTATTTAATCACACACCCCAATTAAGTTGTACCAGTTGTAGGTCAGAAGCCTGCTGTGTTAAGGGCTCCATAACTGATTGATAGCTCTCTGCTGAGAAGGGGATTCTGGAAAGTCAAATAGGGGAGCAGAGCTGGCTATTGAGTACTGACAATCAGACTGTCGTGGGGGACTGGAGGAGGAAAATGAGGAGTGCCTTGTGGATATCCATGGAGGGCTTCTCTGCTTGAGTCAGGAGGGTAAGAGAGCACAAAGGCTTCTGTTTCAAACAGCTGGGCAGGAGAGGAAGGGAAGCAAGCAGCAACTTCTAGAAAGCTGAAGAAAATAGGAGGGAATCAGGATCAGGAAGAGAAGCCCACAAAGAATGAAGTAGTTGATTTGAAATTACTGTTCTTGCCATGTGTCATCCTTGGCCTGGGCTTTCCATTTTGCCACGCATGAGCTGTGTTTCTCCCCTCTGCCTTTTTTTTCACAGTGCCCTAAAACACATACTACTCAAGGTGTTCCCCACAACAAAACTGTACGGTAATGACAATACATCTTCTCTGACATGTAGTTGAGCATGTGGTTGCTCTTTTGGGTTTGTTTTTCTGGTGTTTTTTTGTTTTGTTTTGTTTTTCTTTGGATTTTTGTGTTTTTGTTTTTGTTTTTTTTGGTAAAGACCATCTAAGGGACTAGAAATAAGTGGTCTGAGGTTTGGGTATGATATTGCAATAGTGAACTGTATAGCATTAGTATATCTACAATTCCCTGCTGCCCAAACTGAAGTGTTCTTCACGTATCATGAAGTTTATATTGATAACATAGAGGCCTGAAGAGAGTAGGGGCTTGTGCATTTGAATTTAAGGAAATGTGTGTAATTCTTGTTACTGCTGCTTGTAGTGTACATGGATTCCTTACATTGTATGATTTCCATGGCGTTATGAAGTATTCAAAATGCTGAGTGAATGTTAAAGCACCTGATTAAGAAAATCAAATATAAACTGGAAAAAGATTGTTCCTTCCAGCTTGCTGTTAAAAAGGCAAATTAGCTGGGAAAAGTGCAGTGAGAGGGCAACAGTATTAACCTTCAGATTAGAAAATATTATATCACCGGGAGAATAGGCTGAACTACATAAATCTGTGCCCACTAAAGGAATTAGATGTTTAATAGAGAATGTAATTGAAGTTTTAAAAAAAAAAATCAGTTAATTTCACTAATGTCAATTCAGATTTTTTGTTTCACTTGCCTAGCTACGGCAGGATAGTAGACAGCGTAGAAAACTCGAAAGAGCAGTTGGGTTTTTTTGAGGAGCTTTTTCAAATAGATCTAGCCTGTTCACAAACAGTGAGTTCAGAAATAGTTTCTTTTTCTTACTGAATATTGTGCTGAGTGCCAACTGTGGTGATAAAAACAAATGTATACAGGGCATTCCAGAAAATTTAATGTTCTTGACAATTTAAAGTAAAATCCTTTCAGGTTATCACTGCATGTTGTGTTAAACAACTTGAATTATGGTGTGATAGTAAATTGGACACTGGGAAGTGAATCATAGTTGCACCAGCAGGATAGTAGGTATCTGAAAGAGAAACATCTCAAAAAGAAATGTCTGTGTTGGAGGCAGATGCTGGCTATACTACCTGGAGGCTTAAGTTTTGCAGCAGCAAGTCAGGTTCCTGCTGCTTCTGCTGCCTCACTAAAGTGTTTCAAATCTAGAGAGTCAGCATGTTGTCTAGTGGGTACAGTCCCTACGGCTGCCAGCACATCCCATATGCCCAGGTTATATGACTTGCTTTGTAGAGACCTGTGTTCACTGAGACGGAACACGAGTGTGAAGAGTGTTAGTAGTCTTTGCACTATACTGGTGCTGGTTGAATTTGAACCGCCATCCCAGAAGACATTGGCTTTCTGTCCCATTTTATCCATTGACTAATGGATATCCATTCAGTCTGGATGATGTCTTTCCCTGCTTTAGCCTGTGCTGCCCTTTTAGCTGTCCTAAAGGGGAATAACTGGCTCTTGGGCCTTCCTTTTGAGGCTGCTGCCTCCATAATGAACCTGTCTCTGCAGCACATTTCAGGCAAATATTTGCCTTTCTGTTTATTGAATTCTTCTATTTCTTTCCACCTCATTATGGAAAAAAACAAGCCCTAACTTACTAAACTATAAAACTAGTGTGTATACACGCCTTCCAGCACAGAGGAAGCTGGATTTAATTAACCTGGTATGTTTTGTGTCTATTTTCTTTTTCCAGTATTTGACTGCAATTTTGAATCTCCTTGTGAGCTGGAATATTCCTTTACCTCAAAAGATCAGGAAACACCCAACAATGCCTGGGTCAGACTGAGTGCAGAGGAGATCTCACAGCTAAACATCCCAGATGGGCCAGAGACAGATCACTCTGAGAGTACACCTAAAGGTAAGATAAATACAACTATAAGGCCTTCAGTGCAGTGGATGGTTTTAAAAACAAAACACCCTTGCTCCCACCCTCAAAAATAACCCTAACAAAAAAACCCCAAACCCCACCCAAACAAACATGTCCTCTTGAAATGCTAAAGACAGATATAATCCTTTTACTCCAGCAGAAAATGAATACAAACAATGTGACAAACAAAAGGGGGTCATTCTGCACATTAGAGATCTTTTTTCATCTAAAGGCAACCTTCATCACATATATGGGAATCAAAGCATCAAATATAATAGTGCGTAAAATCCTAATTGGGCTGACCCATGCCATGGATGGTATTTGGATGAGAACTATCCTATGGTGCCTATGTTTAAGGTCATTCAGTGTTTGGAAGAGTTTAGCCTTACCTTTGTTCTAGGTCCTGTTTACTGCTTCTGTATTTGCAGACCATTTTAGGCAATATCTTTGTGTCCAGGGCTTAGGTTCTCTGTTTGCTAAGAAAGCAAAAGATGGGGTTTGTCCTTAATATAAGAAGAAAGATCCTGTCTCTAAAGAAAGCTAGGAAGCCTGAAAAGAAGGGAGTGCAATAGATTTTTCTCCTTTCTTGGAAGAAAATTTGGTTTGTTGGAATTACTTTTCCTGCGCATGATCGTATCTGTGAACAGCAGCATATTTCATTAAGATTATAAGTTCTGAAAGATTTTTAGATATATTTGTGCTCTTCTAAGCACAAGAAAGCAGCGAAATCCTTAACATCCTTTTCACTGTTAGTGACATCTGCTTGAAACCTCTCCCTGTAAGGGTCAGCTGGTGTTGATGAGAACAGAACTACAAAAAATGGAAATGGGGAAGTCAGGGCTAAAAGCTTTATCCAGAAAAACAAAGAGGTGTCAGGAAGGACAACAAAAATTATGAGGGATAAGGAACAGTTTCCATACTAGGAAAAATTAACAGACAAAAATTCTTTATTTTGTCTGCAATGGTAGGACTTAAAACTCTTTAAAATGTACATTGAAGAGCAGTGGAAACCAGCTGTGAAGTTAGTGGGTTCCAGGTATAGAACAAGTGAGTGGAGATATTTTTCATGTAGTACCTGAATAAACTGTCCGAATAAGATACATGAATTAATGTTATGGGGGCCAGAAGTATGCATAAATTTAAAGAAAGATCAGGTTAATTCTTGCAGAATACATTCATCGCTGCTTGTTTAATTCAATGGTCTGTTTAGGGCCTCTTATATAGAAAGCTGCAAGTGAAAGGATCCTTTTCTTAGTAGCCAGCATCAGAGATGGCATTTGACTTTGCAGAGGTGCAGTCTGACTGCTCATAACAGTTGTTATGTTCAGGTAAATACTGAGGAAATTTTCAGTGCTGCTTTTCATTGATATTCTATTTTCTCATCCATATCAATAGTATAGCACTTTTCCCCAGATAGCCATTATAAATTAACTTTTAAGGCCCATTGATTCATCAGCAGACCAAGTCATTTTGATGTGATCTGTGTCGTGTGTAAAGCAGATGGACCACATTTGTGCTGCAGGCAAATATCTTCTAATTTCCACATCAATGAACATACATACACATACTGAATTTCTTGCTATAAAGATACAGTTCAGGGAAAGTTTGAGGTAAATCAGAAGTTCTACTGTTGTTCTTTTTCTAAAATTCTAGTGCAAGCTGGCTGCCACTGAGATTTAGGAATTAAAACTTTGTTTTGACTTTAGAAGAGTAGCTGTCACTTTCCTGGTGTGGGGAAAAAATGGGAAAAGCCATGAGGAGGTAAATGTATTGTTCCAGGTAAAGAGCCTGGCCAGGTCAATGTGGTGCTCCATTTTGTATGATTCTTTTGGATTCTTTTTGGTGGAGTCATACCTTTTTCTGTACTCAGTTTTCTGTGTCTGCCAGAGCAGAAGAAAGCGAGACTGTTGGCTGGCCCTGTAGCCCAAAACCAAAGGTTGTAGTGTTTGATGATTTCCAATTGCCTATTGGGATAAAAGTCCATTTCTAAACCCCGAAGTATGGGGTTTTTTCATCTGGAATATAGGCAATTAAGGCTGAAGCTTGTGTTCTGCTGTTTTCTTCTGTTCTGAGGGGCAGGTAACCAGTGTCATATTGATTGAGTGGATTTAGATTGATGGGCCATCAGAGTGGATTATTTGAGGTGGTTTATTTGCTTGTATGTGCGTGTGTGTTTGGTTTTTTAATTTATCAGGCATGTTGGACGTGGTGGTAATTTAATCTTAAACCCCTCAGTAGAGCTGTAGGTGTGTAACTCATAGATGACTGTAACTCTTGCTAGTGTAAAGACTCATTTGGAAATCAACACTTGGAGCTAGCATCTATCTATTTTAAATCACTTTAATTATGGCTATTTGGCGTTGATAGTTGTGTGGTCTGTTTCAATCTGAAATAATTAAGCACAGTAGTTCCAACCCCCACTGTTTCCTGCAAATTGTACTTGCAATTATCTCAATCTCATTTCGTCTCCTTTGCAGACAGTAATGCACAGAGATAAACAGATAGCTTAACTAGATTTTGGGATGGTTTAGCTCATCCTTGTCACTTGGTTATCGGGTCACGTCAAGACATTGATAGAGACAAATGACTCTGGTATGATTCATTGTGCTGCATGGAAGTTTCTCTAAAAGGTTCAGTAGATAATCATTGGTAGATCTCCCAAAGACAGGCATTAGAAGAACTTTTATATTTTTGCCCCTGTCCCAGCAGCGTGATACAGCTCAGCATCAAGAAATATCATGGATTAAGCTGCCTACAGTAAGAACTAGTTTCAGGCATCTTGGCATTTGGTTACAGTCACATCGAGCACTCCATTCACTTGGCATGTTCAGCATGTACTGTCACACAAGTCGTTGATCTTCTGAATAGGAATAAATGGTGAGGTGGCAGAGTTTGATATTCAATTATTCAGGGTAAAAGATTGAAGGTCTAGTTTTCAAGGAATTGAAAAAGGATGCTTAACCAGGTAATAGTGACAGGTGAAATTTAGTGTAGATTATTTGAATTGAGGAGAGACAATCAGAGTTTGGCATATATGCAGACACTCTGTAAGCTGGTTATGGTCACTTAAGCTGGTTTGGGGGTAAGAATAGAGCTGTGAAAACATCGACTCAGAAGCAGACACAAAGTAAATGTGGTTTTGGGGCTTACTGGGAAGGGAGTAGAAAATAGGAGCAGTATGCTATATTATAAATGCGAGGGGAAGCTGTACCTAGAACACAGTGTTCTGTTCTAGATCCCATGCATTAAAAATCTTTTAGTACAGCTGGGAAAGTTTTTAAAAGAAAGAAAACAAGATTGATCTAAAGTATGTAATGGCTGTCTTTTAGGAACTCTTAAATTAACCAGGGCTACACTGTCTGCAAGAGACATCTAAAGGAATACATGGCAAGGTTGTATAGAAATCAAAGCATTTTATAAAATCTTTATAAAATACAAATAAAGGTTTATAAACTCTGAAGACTTTGTAAAGCACTGAGAGGATGAGTACAGAAAAAGATATTCAGTATTTCTTCTAATACAGAATTGGACTGCATCAGGTGAAATTAGTAGGTGTCAGGTAAAACAAAAGGAGATCCTTTAGTATGTAATAAACAGGGAAACTGTGGAACGTTTTTCCTGGGATATTGTTGGTGCTGAAACATTCTGTGAGTGTGCAAATTAACAGGATATGAGCAAAGAAGAAAAACAGTTACAGCTACTGGATTCTCAAGACAGCCTTTCCTGGCTCAGAAAGTACATGCATGACAGGCCCCTGAAGGCCAGGGGTGATGAGGTGCAACTCTTTGCGCTTCCCGTTCATATATTCTTTCCTCTGTATCTCCACCTGTCTGTTTTCAGAGGCAGATATCTGAAGTTAATGGATCTTTGGTCTATTCTGGTGGGGTTGGTGTGGAGGTGTGTCCCTACCTCACCTCCCAGCCCAGGTTTTTCTTCCCTTTGAAAAAGGAGAAAAATGCACTCAGAGTTTTGGACCAATTTTGAGAGTCAGAGAAAAGTTGCTTTTTAAACACTTAATATTATTTGCTGTTCTGTTAAAGCCTTGGGAATGCCTTCAAACCATGCAAAAATATTGAGTGTTTATTAGAAAAAACTTCAGGACTCTCTGTCTGTAGAGATCTAGAGAGTAATGGTTATCAAGGTACTTTGGGGTTGGGGTTTTGTTTTGAAAATTTGTGCTAAAATGTTTCACTCTTCTCCATAGAGTGGAGCAGTGGGTGATAGAATCACTAGTGTATCTTCCAGCTATGCCTCTGAAGATCGGCTGGAGTTACTAACATTTCCAAGTCCAAGTTATGTAACTTTCTGCAGGGTCAGAGATTTAAGGTTAAAGTTCTACCGACGTGCTAAGGATTGACAGTAAAACCTCTACTTTTGGGATCTGAATTAGGATTGCATGTGCTGTAATGAATAGGCAATCCATCGTGGATTACTAGACTTCTTTTAATTCATGAATAAGTAAAAAGATGCTATAAAAAATTCAAGCATTTTGCATCACTGACTGCCTTTATTTATTTTGACAAGTGTGATTAATTCTTAATTATTCATGATCCTTCATAATATATTATACCAGCAAACGTACTGCAGTCTATTGTAATGAAATACGAGGAATTGGAGATCTTGCTACTGTGGCAATATTTCCTAAGGAGTCAGGCTGGACAAGCCAGTTTGTGATTGGAATGAAGGGGTTTGTAGGAAGTTGCGCTTTGCAGCTGTGGGAATGTATGTGTTTGTCATGCTGAAGTTAGAGGGTCATTTGCCTCTCTAATAAACCTGAGATGGGTCAAACAAGGTGTAAATTCTGTGCCTTTCAGCTCTTGAGTCAAACCCAGGGTTTTCTGTACTATGAGGGCCTCTAGAACACAGCTCTGAGCGGTGGTTTAACATACGTCAGAAAGTGTGCCTTTTCACACTTCATCTCTTGGGTTACCTCCTCCCAGTGTTTGTATTTTCCTTCCTCCAGGGGCCACTGGCTCAGATTCCTGTCAGCAACCTTGCATTGCTGGGTTGCCCAGGGACTTTGGAGGACAGTAGTTGTTGCCCCTAATCTGAGAGCAGAGTTGTGGTTTCCTTCTGAGTCAAATTTTACAAGGAAGAGATGACCACTAGTACAAAGTTAATCCTGTGTATTTAAGGGGGAAAGACCAGTAGCAGCTGGACCCAAAACAATTACGCACAAATCTAGGTCTGATCAAATGTCAGAGTGGTCTGTTTCTAACCATAAATGCAATTTTAAACTTGAATGTTTTGAGTCTTGACCACTCCTGACTATGGTGATGCAAGCAGATTGCCTGCTATGCTTTTAAATCTTGTGATTCTAGGTAAAGTAAGTGAATTTCTGCTTCTGTGATTTGAAGATTTCAGGACCAGGAAAATATGCAGCTACTTGATAAAAATCTTAGATTAAGAGATGAGCTAGGGAGTTATGACCACCATTTCAAATAAAAATCAAAGCCACCCTGCAAATGCGAACTCCAATTGAGATAACTTCTTAATGGAAAATGTAGATTAAACTTTCATGAAGGATGGCAGGGGAAGTGGGAGATTAATGAGGACAGTGCCCTAACCAGCTACTGATTACTTGAAAAGCTCTTATGTAAGTTCTAAAACAAGAAGTATCTGCATATTGTGTTAATGTGGTTTTGATTTTTGTAATTATTACTAAAGAAATGGAGCAAGGCTAAGGCATCGAGCATATTAACAAATGGGAGATAATGAACTGCAGGATTATAAAATGCCTGTTGACTTTAATTTATGATTCCTCAGACAAAGAAGAATGAGGCAGATAATAAAGGATAATAAATAATATTTTTTTTTCAGATTATCACTTTATTAACAAAACAGTAGAGTATAAATCAATGTGGGCTTGCAAGAACTAAGTAGGTAAGAAGTTATTTTTCATGTATGACTCAAGCGGAAAAGAGACTTTTACACTTGCAATTCCATTAAAATTTGGGGAAAAAAATTCTCTCTGAAAAAGATAGCTATTTACCAGGCTAAAGAATAAGAGGTAAAAAGAGTAGCTGGGCTCACAGTAGACAGACAGAAGTTTTCCTTTTACATTAATTCTTATGACTGGTTTGAGGATATGCCTTGATCTCATAGAACTGATCTAGCTTATGTCCTTTTTAAACAAGATATTAGAGGTATTTTTTCTTCAGTAAATCGTTGAGATCTTGTCACAGTAGGCCTGGGAAAAGAAACAACAAGCCAAGAATTGTTTTCTCGGGAGAATTTCTATTTTGGAAAGAAAAATGTTTTTGAACCTATTGCAAATTTTGACAAAGAACACTTGCGGACCTGAATGTTTATTGCATCCCCCTCTCTAATGCTGGAGAAGAACATGGATCATCCTGGTCTGCAAAGACTCAATCCAGATGGTTGAATAGTCCTTAAAAAGATACCGTTGTGATATGATGCCACCCTAGTTTTATTATTTATAAGCATTCAGATAAACTACTGGTATCCCATGAAGATTTGTAAACTTTTGTGGTTTTGTTTATTCCAAGTGGGATTCAGTTTCTTATTAGTTATTTCCCTCTTTAAGATTTTGCCAGTGACTCAGTGGAAATAATTGTTGTGTGTGAGTTGAAGGATCAGCCACATACCGCAAGTGAAATAGTAGAAGAATTAAGTGAGACCTGGAAGTAACACATGGACTGAAAATTATCAGTCGATCTTACTGCAAATGAGAGTTTTATGGATTTGTAGGGATGACTATCAAGTTCTTTGTAAACAAAGAGAGGGTTCAAAATCAAAAATATTATTTACAATGACTAGTTCTGGCTGCTGTAGAAGAGATTTAGATTTTGATGCTCAACTTGCCAACATATACATATCGAGTGTTACAACGCAGCCCCACAACACAGGAATTTATGCAACATTAAGACACTAAACGCAAACCAAATTTGCTTCCAGAGTCCATTGGGCTGTGGAGAAGATAAAATACAGCCTTTTTATGATTATCAGATTCCAGCTCATGCTCTGTCAGTACAAGAAATGGACCAGGTGTTCTTAGCATTTTGCAGCTTGCTCTTCTCATTAGTACTACACTTGTGCTTTGTTGTTGCAAAATTATTTCCTTTAATGAGCCTGCTCTAAAGAGGCAAATTATTGTCTCACTCTAGGACAGTGTGTTTGTTTATAGAGTAGGTATGTATTTATACAGACTATGGATAATCATGTGGGTTTGTTGATTATAGAAATCTTGTTTGTTCATTCCTTGATTCAGTGAAGACTTGCGTGCAACTCAACATGAACCATTCTGTTCCCCAAACTGAAGAAGAAAAATTAATTTCAGTGTGCATCAGATGTTAGTATGCTCTAATGGCTTGCTGCATACCTGTGACTAATGTACTCCAACAAGTATATCCAGAAAAGGCATAGACAATGAAGAATAAATGGGTTGTAAAATGGTCTCTTTCTCACTCCTAATGATGGTTTGTCCTTGGCAAGATGAGAGATATATTAAAAGGACAGCTGGAGGGAAGCATGTCCTGCTCTTGGCTGTGTTTGACCTTTTTGTAGGAAAAGACTACTGGATTAACACACATTTGTAATTTCTCTTTCCCTTCCATGGTGTAGGGACAGTGTCCTTTATCACCAAACGCTTGTGTACATCCAAGCATATGCCGTTTTCAGAGGTTTTTTTTTAATTGAACTTTTTAAGTATAGAAAACTCACATTTGTGCAAAAAATATTCAATGAATTAAAAAGTTGTTATTTGGTAGTTTTAATTTCTTTTTAGCCTGCCTGCTGCCTCTATTTTCTGTGTGTTTATTTTTTTACCATTGCAATGACAGCTCATGCATATGGCTCTGTACACAAAAATATAATGTCTGATTAAGGAGTATCAGCAAGACACTGCAAGCCTTGCAGCCCCTTGGCTGCACGTTGCCAATCGTTACCAACCATAATCTAACTGTATCCATTGCCAAATACTACAATAACTTGTGCTTCTTTAGCACTTTTACCTGTCAGGCTCTGAGAAGGCTGTACTATATAAGGCGCTTCATATGCTTTTAAAGAGTTGAGAGACGTGTTTCTCCCTGTTGTCAAAGAGAATCTAAAGCACAGTGTGATTAAATCAATAGCCCAAGGTGAGTCGTATTTCTAGCTGTGCCAAACTTGCATCTCTTGCACCTTAACTAGTACTACCAATTGTTAGAGCCCGTGGCTCCACAGTATTTTTGTCATGAAGTGGTCTTGGTCTACATGTAATGAATAGATGTAGTCATGTGGGATTTTCTACTGAACTATTCTGTGAGATTATACTAAAAGCATAAGCAAATTGACAAGAACTGGAATATTTTTGCTTTTATTCTTCACATCAAAGATGATGTGTTTGTTCTGTTGCTCTAGGTATCTTACACACCTATGCTTGGATGAATACATTAAAAGAGAGTCACAAAACTGTAAAAGCTAAGTGATTTTACTGCTGTGACTCTTGCCAAGAACAAAGTCCAGCTAATTAATCAGAGTTAAAAAATTGTTAATTTGGAATTGTGATAGAGAAAATATCTCTATTCAGTCAGGCTCTTAGGGCAGGCTAAGCTAAACCCAAGTACAGTTTAACCGTCTGGCCTGGTAAATTTGCATAAAGAAAGAGAAGAATGATTTTTAGTATTTCTGTCCCTGGTTTTCTGATGAAATCTGAGTTGTTTAGATGCAAGTCTGTAAAGGATATGTGGGTACCAATGCTCATTTTTGGGAAGACTGAACTGCATGTACTGCTTCAGAGGTGTTACAAGAAGTATTCCCCTCGACATGCCTTCGGAGGTTAAATCTTACTGGAATTGTTAATGTTAAAGCTGACCAAAATAGTTTAATTTACTTTTCACTTGGAGGGGAGGGGAACATGTAAGCTTAGTTGTTTTATCTTATAGTAGCTTAAACTGAGCATGCTTATTTTATCCCACTCAAAATAACCAAGAAGGTTGCAGCATTAAAGATATTGAGTGAGAATTCTGTTTTCTATCTTTAAAAAAATAAAATTTTATAATACCATGCAGTGCCTGCTTAGGCGGCCCCAAGCAACTTGCCTAGATTCTAATGAATAATCATCCATTCAATTATGAGTTAGAAGCTATCCCTGAAGTTTCCTCTGTTTTCTTTCTTTGCTTATTTTGAGAGCACAGTGATTAAACAGATGGTATAATGTACAAAGACAAGAATGGCCATACTGGGAGAGCAGGAGAGGGAAGAAAACTGGCGGCCAGACTTCCCCGAATATCCTCTCACTCTTCAGACATGCTGTGTTAGAGACTGTGCACTGAGGGGAGAAATAAAATATAGCCCTCCATGTTATGTTGTAAGTCTGCTGGGGTACATACTGCAATATCTTCACGTTGATTTGGGATCTCCAATCCTAGACTGTATTTCTATGTTGAGCAACACTTCCTTTCTGTGCAGTGAAGTACACTGTGTATCCTGCTTTCAGTAAAGGAATCGCTTTCTCTAAGTCCCATTGTGTCCCTTTAGTCTCAACAGCTCATTTTTCTCGTCTGTCAAATGCAAGCAGTTTAGAAATGCTTGACCTTTGTCTCTTACCTTCCCTAACTAAACAGAATTTTTAAAAAAAGTTTGATACGAGTGACAATCTTCTGTTAAAAGGAAAATACTTGGTTTTTAGAAAATCATTTGTAGTTCACATTAATGGTTCATATCACTTGTAAAGCCAGATGAAAGTCAGTTTTGTTAGCTGAATGCTCCAGTGTCACAACACAGATGAGACAAGCAAGCACCACTTGATTCTAAATGGCATCTCCTTAGGAACTCAAGAAATGTAATAGTAGAGTTTTAGCCATTGTTCTTCATTTTTCCTTCTTTCTCTTCTGTGTCTGTGAGCAGATCCTACCACTCTACTGTGAGAGGCTATCTTTCTAAATTATCTGGTGTAAACATAACTAAACAAGATGATGAGTAGACTTCTCCAGATTCGAAGAGGTGTTCATACAGCAGAACCAGAACATTTGTTACTTGCCATTGCTTGTGTTAAAAGGATAAACCTGATGAAGGACAGAACTACAATAATTTGCTTTGTGTGTTGCTTTTAGTGGGGTTCATGTTGCTGCTTTCATGTGCTTCCAGTGTGGAAGTGGAAAGGTCAGGCAATGAAGGGAAGCATTTTGCTCTGTACCACAGATAGTCATCTCTGGCAGTCATTTAGAGGCTTGCAAGGCACACAAACAGCATAATAAAGGTTAGATCACAGCTCCTTTTCACCTGTCACGGTAATTTTGTTTATCAGAGAAAAACCCAAGCTGCAGAACTCTGATATTGATTTTCAGCAGAAGGTTCAAGGATGTTCTGGTTTAAAGGTGTTTATTCAGAGCATGGAAGAAACAAAAAGCCCATGTTAAATAAAGCAACATTATGATGCGGGTTTAATTCCACTCTCTGGGTTTTTCCTTAAGGTGTGAAAGTATTTGAGGAGTAGGCAGAGGATGGTTTATGTTTGACTGCTCTAAAAAATTACAGCTTTTCAGACTGCCAGCTATGGATAGGGCAGGCTCTGCCCACCTGCCTGAGTTGATCCTGTGTGTCATCAAGGTCCCTTCATTAGAGGTGAAAGTTTACTGTGCCATACAGAGCTTGGAATTTTACATACTGAACTTCCTTAGATTGGGGGAGAAAGAAAAGATTGTTCTGGTAGCCTTGCTGCCTAATTGCGCAGTACTGAAAGCCATTTTCATTCTGTAGTTGTTGGTTTATTGAGCTGTGTAAGGGCATTATAGTTAGTGTTATCATGTCAATAACAAGTCAAGATTTCTGAGGAATGAACAGCTTAGTTAATCTTTGTTCTAGCATTAATAAAGGGCAAAAAGCAAGAATACTAGAAGAGGATACTACAAAATGTTATATAACTTAATTCAGGAACTAATTTTTATATTGCTCAAAGTAATGACCTTTTCAATGACTAACCAAGACAAAAGCGTATCTGTTAAGCAAAAGTAGATTCTAAAATCGACTACTTAGTAAACATGCCAAGCCATTTGCAGTCAGTGGCAACAGTAGAGTGCGCAGCAACAATTAACATTTTTAATAGCAAGTTGCTTTAAGGACATTTATGTAAGTATGACTACCAGTGTAGGACATGTAGCTGGTTGTCTTATCCCTCAATGGAAAAAGGTGAATTAAGTACAGAAGGAGTTTTATCTTTGAAGGATTTGATCACCTAATTAGAGAACAGAAAATCTGAATCCCATTTACCTGTAAACCTCCTGAAAAAAAACCAAACAACAAACCAAACACCAAACCCAGTGATAATTGTAATGGCTTTGAAGCAAGGGATGACTAAAATGAACTCCAGACCTTTCCAAGGTTGGTATTTGACCAGCTGCAGACAGTTCTCTCTCTGGTCACCTTACAAACAGATGGTTAGTGGTAGGTGTTTGCTGTCCAGCAGACTTGAATGATTTTTGTTATATGTAAAGCTGAATTGAATATGGACTTCTGGAATATTTGGGGTGCTTGGATTCAGTGGTATTGTTCCTGATTGCCTTAAAATCAAGGAATACTCAAAAAATAAAAGGTAAAATTTTGACTATTTAGAAACTGAAGTAAGGCTTCCATTAACACTAAACCTCCTGTTCTGTTATATACACCAGGCTTTTGCCAGGACTCGATGACAGGACTAAGGGATATTTCACTGAAGATGAAACTTTGGGAATCGGTGTTCAGGTTTTCCTTACAGTGAGGAGAAATCCCCTTGCAAAGTCATTCAAGAGCCAATATGCTTCCAACAATGTTGATGTTGTGCATTTGTTTATGTGCTTAGCCGAGATGTTTGTGCCATCGATGAGTGTTGCGTGAAGCTGAGCACTTCCATTTCTTTCCACTGATTTACAGTGAGAAGGTGTCTGTCTGGACAGGTAAAAATATGCTGAAGTAGGGTCAATCAGTGCTTGGGTGATGGTTGAGTTGTACTTTCATTACAGAGCGAGTGACAAAGTATTAATTGAAATAACTGAGCTCCAGCCAACTCAGGTACCTCACTTGGGTGTAAAGCGCTGCTTAACCTGGGGGAAGAGCTGATATCCCTGAATTAAGAGTTACGAATTAGCTCTATGGAAAACAGGCACATTAGAGACAATGCCTTTAACTCTCTACTATGTTTTGGGTTTTTTTATTTTCATCTGTATGAAATTATACATTTCAGAGTGCTTTGTGGGCGGGCAGGCGAAATGTACTGCATCACAGCTAAAAATTGGTTGCTCTGTGCCTTAGTTAATGTTACATCCATTAACTCTTGCTGAGGGTGGAGCACCAAAACTGACCCTGAGTGCGAAGCTGGTAATGGGCATTGCAGTAAGAATGACCTAAACGACTTGCAAATATTAATTAACTTGTTGGTTACTTGCTGGGTACTTTTGTGTTCTACTTTTATCAACAAGCCAAACTTTTTAAATGCAACTTAGTCGCTGACTTTGTTGCTAAAACAACTGCTCGTAATACAAACTGGAGAAAATCGGTGAACTACAGATTAACCTTTTAGACTCCCAAATGTAATCAAAGCACTGTTTCTTTATATGCAGGTTGTTTCAGTGTGTGTGTGGCGGGGTGTCCTGTTTTCTGAAAAGCCCCTTTCTTTTCCCTTCTCCTCCTGTGATCTGTTCTCTCTTGAAAGTAGCTTTGGGACAGCTGGATGAAGGGATACTGACCACAGGAAGTGGCATTTTGCTAGTCCGGGTCTATTGTAATCTATTGTGAAGGAGCTAACAGTTTCTTAGCGTCTGGGTGAAATAGGAACTAAAGTCTGGGATGTTTCTTACAGCCTGATGCTGTCACGAGGTGATACAGATGTACATTGTATCACTGGAAGCCTTGCTGCATGAGAGCTGTTTAGGACTTGCTTTGGTTTGGGATTTTTTTGGTGGTGGTGGTGGTTTCTGTTTGTTTGGGGGGTTTTGTTTGTTTTTGTTTTGATGTTTGGTTTTTTTTGCAAAGCTGTTGTTTGGTTTTTTGTTTGTTTTTGTTAGTTTGTTTTGATGTGGTTTTGCGGAGATTTTTGTTTTAGTTGGTTGGGCTGGGATGTTAGTGGAAGGAACTAACATTGTGCCACTTTTTCCCACCTCTGCATCCTTTGTATACTTGAGGAAAATTAGTGTTTGTTAAGTATGTGGATGTTCTGCACTTGCTGCATGGGGCGGAGGACAGCAGAAAGGCCAGAGTGAGGTTTGCCTCTGCATAAAGCATTTCTAGAGTGATCCAGGTAATTTGATCCCTTGCAGAGTTGCTATTAGACCAGCTACTGAGATCAATACCATCTTGACAACCTGTACTTCAAGCTTGTGAAATAAGTTCGGGAGGGAAAAAAGATATTTTATGAATTCTTTTGCAATTTGGAAAACTATAGTAAAGGGGAGCAGGACTCACAATTTTATTTCTCTTCAGAATTAAAACCTAAGCTAATTGCATGTAGCTCAGGAAGACTAGGAGAGCAGCAAAGGGAATATGTCCTGTAGAAAGAGTATATCTAGTTACTGGAAAAACTCTGCTATAGGGCTGGGTCCTGCTAAGAACGAGTATCTGTTGTGTGACAAGAAAATATGCAAAGAACTTCTCTATTTCTTTGGACTACTCCAATACTTAGAATGTGTCCTTAAAGACTGTTAGATTGAAATGCAAGACTTGCCTCTTTGCAGGATTGGGTCCATGTGGCCCCACACAGTGGTGTTCCTGCTCCCTTTCAGGTGGAAATACAACCATAAGGATTTCTCTACTTCACTATCTTTGGTCTACAAAGTACTAGCACTGAGAACAGGAGATAATTTATCACTTTTTCCATATTACCAGATGTCTCTTTAATTGATGGGAATCTTTTTACAATCACTTTAAAGAAAAAAAATTGCTTTTGAGGAATTTTTCCTGCAATTGACAGCAACTTAATGAGGGGTTGTGACTTTGTAATCAATTTTAATTATTGTGTAGTTAATACTGCTAAAAATAACAACTTCAGCTTTGATACTGCATGATTGATTTGTGAAGCAACTTGTAAATAATTGATCTTTTGTTCCCTAATGGTTTTTCTTTTAAAGCTTTTTAAAGTAAAAAAGAAAAAAAAATCAGGCAAACATTTCAGTAGATAAAGCACTAATAATATAATGTGTCACAGTAACCACTGCTACCATAACCGGGGTTTTATATGCTAAGAGCTGTGTGTTTTAACAGTTAAACCATGAAACAGAAAACTGGTATTTCTAGGTGCTTTTCCCATTTGATCACTGACTCTGTAGGAGTATGATCTCATACAGCAGCCATTTTGTCCTTCAGTTTCCCAATGAACAAGACTTTTTAAAATAGTGAGCAGACCCTGTCGTGTGCTAATTAGGATCAGTTGTGGTAAGATTATTTTACAAAGAGAGAATTAAAAACTACATCATCCTGTTATTTCCAGAATACATGTGCTCAGTTTACAGATGACAAGATGTCTCTTTTTCTGCACTGGTAACTGTCAGTCCAAAAGACTAGCTTCTGCTGGATTTTTCCGTGCTGTCAATGCTAGAGGGTCTCTGACTAGACCTTTTTGCAGCCTTCTCTTCTGTTGTTATAGAATCATAACTGAGAATTTTATTTTTAATATTTGATGTAAAGGAGCACCCCCCTTCATTCCCAGAAGTTGTCAGCCTAGTGGCATCAGAGATTTAAATGACCTGTTAGAACAAGCCTGTTGGCTTGCATGTGTATTAAATGAGGTGAGAAAGACCAACCCTATTTTGGGTATTGTTGTTTAGTGTAGGACCCCATTCTGTATGTTTGCAAAGTACTTTGAGTTCCTTCAGAGGGAAGGTGCTATCAGTGAATATTACTGTTCTGTGTGCAGGTGGCTGTGGGTCGTTGGCAGTAATGGGACAGTGAAAGTGGATTATCATTAATGTCAGAAAATACAGTTTTAACCATGTTAAACCCATATCTTCGTGAAACTAAATGAGATTTCTCATAACACAGCTACTTATTTGAATTCACCATGCGTTGCACAGACTACCTCACTATTCTTAAAGCAACTACCAATCGCTACAAGGAGTCAAGCAGACGCTGCATTCTCCATAATTACAAGCAATTTTCCAATTGAATTATCCCATGATTTAATTCCTTACCTTGCATCTGGAGAGCATCAGCAATGTGCAGCTGTTTCGGCTTTGAGAATTAATTGTTGCTAAATGCATTAAGAGTGGTCTTGCTGCAATGATTTCAGAAAAGAGTTAAATCCCAGCTCCAGTTCTCTCGACTCAAGATAATGATACAGACCATGGGTTTACTAGCATTTGTCTTAGCTAGTTGTGAATCTTAATTCAAAGCAAATATGTCTAGTCACTGAATTGAAATCATATTACTATGAAACACAAAGTTTAATAGAACCATGCCAGAGTCAGTAAAGATTGGAGGGCTGGAGATTAATTATAAATTATGTTAGTTTATGCTGCTGGTACAACTGCATAGCTATGGTTTGCAAAAGAAAGATGGTAACTTTTGCAAGTACCCAGTGAAATTTTTCACATCACAGGGTTTTTTAGTCAGGCCAAGTACTTCAAATATAGGAAGAGTGTCTTAGTCATCTGTCCGGATGGACAGGTATTTAGACTGGGAGTAGCATCGGTTTTATTTTTGAAAGTAGAAAAAGACATAGAAGGAATATGAAGAGTTTTGTGAGGTTGAGATTATCGTGTTTTCCAGAGTCTGTTAGATTCCAATGAGAACAGAATTTTTTTTTAATCTGAAGTCCTGAAGTTTCAAATTTTCCCTTTTTTTTTTTTTTTTTTTTTAATTCATTAAGTACAAAGACTGCAGCTAAGGGTCTTAGGAATCTTGAAGTTCAGAGGTGTATTTTAATAACTCTTGTGGGTTAATGAAAACATTTTTGAACAGTACTTTGTTAAATAACAGCGCGAAGAAGATGTGAAACTTGTAAAGCGTGCATTAAGTTTATAGCTTTGACTTGTGTGACCTTTAGATTGGTTATTTAATGTCTATTCCCATGTTGTAAACAGGGCATAGACATTGTGAAGTGTTGTGGGTATAAATTAAGGTTGATATAAGGTACTCACTTTATTAACTGGTTTTGTTGCATCAATTCAGATAGCAAACAATTTTCTAGATTTTTAGCAAGAAAAAATAACTAATGAATGAATATGATTTAAAATACATCCATTCCTGATAAGTAGAGGTTATTTATCCAAGGCTGTGGAACATGATTGTGTGGCTAAATATGAAAAAACTCTCTGGTTTAAGAGTTCTGCAAGTCCTGTTCATGTGCGATGTGTTTGGTTAACTTGTATAAAAGCTTGGCTGTTTTCATCCAGGTACTTGGATCATCCTTTATACTAAGACAAATTAGCTTCTGTGTAGATTCCTAAACTACCTTAGGTTGAGTGTCATAACCCTATTGAAATTCAGTGTTTTGTCTGTTTATCAAGAGGCAGATCCGGCATTAGGGTAGCTGCTTACCAGGAAAATTAATTTAAGGAAATTATTTACTTAGTACCTGCAGGATATTTGATCTTAAACTATGGTATAAAGTGTCTGATTGTAAAATTGACTGTGAATTTATATGAGTATTATTTATAGATCATTATACATAGAAGATCAGTTCTATTTATGTATTGTTTATGTTTTCAATACAATTTAAAGACACTGGTCTGTAGAAATTGTTACTGTTTCAGTGTCTACAGAGTTTACCACAATTCTGGATTTGAATTGCTTTCTCAAAGGCAATTTGTCTTTGCCCAATGATGAATGTTCTGTGCATTTACTTCCGAGGTTTTTTAGGCTGTAGCAACCTTTGTTATGCTGAATCAAATCTACAAAAAAAGGGAGAGTCCAGTAGTTTATCTTTTGTATCCTTACAATAGAAGAAGAGGGGAGGCAAGCCCCACACTATAAACATTGCTTTTCAAACACCTTACAATGATAAGGACAAGTAGATTCTGATTATATCTGAATAATATAAACATGATTGAGCTTGCCTAATGATTATGTCTGGCTTATAATTTCTCCTTCCAGTGAAAATCATGTTGTGCAGGTTTAATGTAACCAGGACACTAAGGCAGCAAGCAATTGAATTAGCTGCTTCTTGCAAAAGTTTTCTTTGTTCTCACCCAGCAAACAGCTTTCTTGAGGGGCTTGTCTGCTAAAGAATTTCACAGTTATTTTTATTCCTTAAAGTAAGTTGTTAATTCAGGGCATTTGTTACTTGTCCATGTTCCTAAATTAAACCTTTCTTCTCTTAAAAACCAAACAATTTTTATCAGTTCTGTTCTATGGCTGGAGATGTCTAATTTTATTCCTATACAAAAAATCCATTGTAGTTGGTTTTGTAAAGCCTGTGTTGGCAACTGCAGATTTTTCACAAACTGAAGAGAGAAACTCCTGGAGGAGGAGCAGCGAGAAAGGCGTAGGATTGTTGGACCAACTGATACAAGAATTTATGAGTCATTGCCTCTATACAGTATAGGGAACACAGAAGCAGTGGAATAAATGTGGCCACATAGGATTGAAAGGCATTGCTAATATAATAGTGGAATAAAGTAAGGAAGAATGTGATGGCTTTAGGACTGGAGCCCTGGAGGCAATAACTGTACAGAAAATGAAAAATCTTTTACGTGGAGCAGGGTAAAAATTTCTGTTTCAAACAAGGACGATTGGCTGTAAGTGGAAATAGTAAGAGAGAGTTGAGAGTTTCTGTTAATTGCTGCAGCAGTCAGCTGCAAGACTGGTAAAGATTTTTCTGGAAGAGAAAAGAATATGCTGTTGCCATTGCATAAAACAGTAAGTGTCTAAGGCAGAGTGCTGCATACTAGTCTGGTCAGCTGTGTTTGAGAAACAAAATCTAAAACAGGAATATGTGTAGAAAAGGGCTCCTAGAAGTGTTCTTAGGGAGCAGAGATCTTACCACAGCAGGTGAGATTACAAAATAGCCCTTTTTAGTCTACTGACATGAGGAGTAGATGCTGATGTTTATAAATATGTTTGAAGAAAGAAAGGCGAGTGTTGAAAGGCTAGCTGAAGGAGAAGGAAGTGCTGACCAAGGAATGTGTGAACAAATAAATACAGGCCATAAATGCATTTAGCATGGAAATAACACAAAGATTATGAAGTATCAGAGCTGTGAATTAGCCTTCCAATGAAGGGAGTTGGTAATCTAGCTAGTTTTAATGCAGCATTTCATATGGTCCATTAGCAGATGAAAGAACTGCCTTTCCTGGTGTTATTGTTATGTGTAATTCTTGCTCTGAAGTACCCACTGTGGTAACTTCTGATTTGTCCGTACCACAGTTATTAAAGCAGGGTTGCTTTTCCCAGCTCTGTGCTGCACCCACCCGTCTATACTACAGTATGCTGAAAACATCTGTAGTTTAGACCATGCAGATCCTATAATAAGTTCCCAGCCTGAAACAGCACCCCGTGTCACACGACAGTGTTGTCAGTTTTGGCTGTGATGCTGTTTCATACCAGTGTATTGGCTCTGGCTTGCTGTTGTTGATGGGATGTCGGATTTCCTCTGCCATTCAAAAATCCTGGGTTTGTGGCTTTATTTTCAGGTGGATTTGGATGTTGTGAAATACGGTTTATTTGCTGAATTTCTTTTTACATCACAGAATAAAAGGGCTTTCCGCACCCCACAGGACAACAGGGTGGCAGTAAGCCACCCGTGCTGTTTGCTTAGCTGTGCTGTGAAGAAGTAGAAGCTGGCACTTGGCAGCTGCATTGGTTCCCCCAAGTGCTCCACCAGTCAAGCACTGCATGCTGCACCGTTTACGTTTGGTAACTGAGCAATTAAGGATTTTGTATTCTAATTACCTGGCCAATTATGTGCAGTGCAAAATTCCCTGCTAGTACTGCTGTGATAGCCTGAACTGCAGACAGTCCTGTGATTAAACTGTCCCTTGATGATGAAGTCGATAATTAACAAGAAGGCATTTTGCTGAGTAGTGAACAAAGTCAAAGAAAGAACAGAATTGAGTTTTCAGTGCTGTAATACGATTTTAATGGTGCTCTTCTCAGGGACAAGAACTTCTCTGACCTCCCCTGAAATGAAAAATGCATACTCATGTGCAAAAATGTAGACCTGATTTCTTTACACAGAGCATAATTTTGATGATCCAAGGGCTGGAGAACCTACACTGTGAGGCAAGACTGAAGGAGTTAGGTCTTTTCTCCCTGGAGAAGAGAAGGCTTGGGGGAGACCTCATTGCAGTATTCCAGTACTTAAAGGGCAGTGACAAAGAGGACAGGCTCTTCACAAGGAGCCATGTGGAGAAAGCAAGGGGAAACAAGTACAAGTTGCACTGGGAGAAGTTTCATCTTGATGTAAGAAAAACAGGTTTTTTATACATTGTTGGTTGTTTTCAAGGTGGGATGGGACAGGATGCTAGACAATCTCCTCTAAGCTCCCTTTCCCATGAAAAGTTGGACCAGATGATCTTCTGAGATCCCTTCCAACCTTGACTGTTCTATGATTCAAATTTTAACTAGGTAAAGCACCTTAACAATGTGCTTTTTCCATGATGACTTTATCACACTAAAAGCCCAGACAGCCCATGCCAACCCTCTTGAAGTGCTCGTAGCTGTGTGTCCTTCATGCCAATATGTGGAGTTCTGTGCTTTCAGCCCTGAAAATCTGAGTGTCACTGTCAAGTGAACAACTAAAGATGAAGTTTTTATGTTCCTTTGTCCTACAGTCCCTAAAGTAATAATTAAATATTTACTCCTCACAGTGTTACGTATTGTATGGACATGCAGTAAACAGGACAGAAAACCACGCAGGTCATCCATTTCAACCTGACATGAGCTAGGAGTCAGGCAGACAGAAAAAACTATGCTACGTTACAGCATTTTACTTGTACTGTTTTTTTCTGAATGTCTGCCTGAGCAGAAATTCATCCAAATTCTCTTTGGAATTTATTAGCTTTTATTGAGGGCTATCCACTTAAAAAATTTAATCCTTGTGAAGATGTCAGCTGAGAAAAATTAAAATCCTCTAGAAACTGCATATATCTCCCTTAGAAAATTCAAAGTATTGACAGAAGTAATTATCCTGAGTGAGCAAATCTTACAATTACAAGTTATCCTTAACATTGTGAATGTAATTAAATTATGGTAACTGATTTATATGAACTAAACCTGGAGTTTTTTTTAATTCTTGCTAAAAGTTGTAGCAAGACAACTTAAAAATATGCATGAACTTGTATAAACATCCTTTGGCCTGCTAAAAGTCAGTTTTGTACATGGAAAAGCCATTTTCCTTAAAGAAAAAAACCCAAAACTTCTGAAAAAGATCTTTTGAAGACAAGAACAAGTTAAGGGCTCTATGTTTCAGCTAATGAAGTTCATAAAAACAGCAATCATCATTTGGTAAATTAGTGCCTGAAAATGGGTTGACAAACATAATAACCTGGCACCCACAGACCTCATGCAATTACTGCGTTACTTTCTATGTCATTGAGATTTTCAGCTAAATCAGATCTGAGTAGTTTTATATGTTTGGGGTTTTTTGGTTTTGGTTTGTTTTTGTTTTTTTGGTTTTTTTTTTAATTTTGTGCTTAGTATCTGAAAATGTACCGCATGATTGAACATGGTACCATCTTCTGTAAAAGAGGAATGCATCCCACTCTGTGTTTTGAGCAATACTTGTCCTTAGAACAAGTACTTTATAAGTTCTTGTGTGCAGCAGCTTCTACTTTAATAGTTTTCAACGGTGTTAAAGGCACAGAGACTTGCATGTGATGTCTCTAAGGCCCTAATGAAATTAGCGGAAATAGCAAAAGCTATAGAGAACTTCATCTGTTACAGCAGATACACTGGCAAGCTCAACTTCCCTTTAACTAAAAGAAAATAAGAGTAACTTCCCTTAACGTCTTTGATGTCTGTGTGTGTCAGCCAACCATACCTTATCATATGTGACATCAAAACAGTGCTTGAACATTTTTTGAAAATAAAAGAATACTTATCATGCAATTTGCACTATCAAATCTGGCTGGAAGTCCTGAAATGTGATAATATGTTCTTGCTCGATTTCATTTTCCCTCTCTGTCTTAACGCAGTTATGAGATATATTAGGTCAATTTGATAGGAATTCGTGCTTTTCTCTAGAAGTGTATGAAAATGTAGGGAAGAAATTAGCATTTCTTAATTTGTAGGAAACTTCTCTTGTTATCCTATATTACATTTCATTGAATTTCATCAAAGCAGAAAAAAATCTAAACTTTATGTTTTCGTTGTTGTAAGCATATATGTTTAAGTATCTTTTAGAGAAGCTTCATAAAATGAGTTGTCTGCCCCTGTAAATTGTAAGGAATGAAACCAGAATCCCCTACAGGTGCTAGTTTTGAAGAGGCTGCCAGTTACTGATGACCTCCAGTAAGGTAACCCGTGGGGAGGACCTAATTTGGGAATGACATTGATAACATTTCTAATTTTGCTGGAGACTGAAGATGCAATCTCTCATGCCATGGAACTGGCATTTCAGCATGTCTAATATATTGTTGAAGGTGCTGGTACCACACCCTTTGAGGGACGGGTACGAGGAGCAGCAGTGTAGGTATGCATAGGTATGGAATAAGCGCCTAAAACCAACTTCCAGCCGTATCCAACAGGGATGGCTTACACTGTCATAACCAAGCACTACTATCTCCCTAGAACTGTATTTTTATCTGTATGAAAAGCTGGGTCTTTCCTTTTTTTTCCTTATGCTCTTTCCTTCAATACTTTATTGCAATGAGTACCAGAAGCTAACAGTGTGTTCTGCAAAACGTTTTTCTTTTAACAGTTTTCAAAGTGCTACATTTCAATGGCTAGACTTCATCCTAATGTTAGTAGTGATCTATTTAATATACAGAAAATTATTTTCTTGATTTGAAAAAAAAAAGGAAAAAATAAGACTAGATTTATTGAATTAGCTTTTAAAAAGCTTTCAGAACGTGACTCTCCTTTATCTCCATGGGATTGAGATACCTGGGCACTGTTAGGTACTTAACAGCCTGTAAAAAAATCTGTCTATAACAGATGTGTGCTATTTATGAATGCATTTCTTTAAACCTTGCCAGACTATAAATAGTATGTTTTATAGAAATGTTTCTTTATCTGGAAAAAGCATTTAACTGATTTGGTGGACTTCTTCCATAGTTTGCAAGTGATTTGTGCTTCCTTTTTGAGTGAGGTCTAGCAAGTCTCCTAAAATGCATTATTTCAATAGTTTAATGTCTGTGAATACTTCAGCTCTGTGGTACTTCAGAAGCTTGGTACTGAGGTATTGTGGCTTCATTCAGTTCTCAGGTAAAATAACATATTACTCTTGGATCACTCTTTATTAATCAGATTTCAAAAAATACAGATAAACACTATTAATTGCTCTTTAGCAACAATGTGGGTTTAACTGGTCACACTGATTATGTAACGGGTACACCATTTTATTAGTGAAAGTATATTTCTAACTGCTACACAAAACTCAGTTGTAATTGATAAAAATCAGAGGCGAGTGTAAGGAGTTTGCAAGTTAGAGAAGTGCCTTGGGGAGCGGAAGCTCTTAGAAAGTTAATCAAGTGTCTTCCCATATTTCTAAACAAAATGCATTTGGAAGTTACCGATGGGAGGGACAAGGAACTATATTACAAGGCTGCTGTTACATAGACTCCCACTTGTGCAGTAATTCTGGCTTCACAACTGAAGGATTTCTCCATGGTTTTACAAGATGAGGAGATAGGAGGAGGACTGAGAAGGTAAGTAATTTTCAGTCTGATTTTATTTTGAGCTTAATGATTGAAGGGATATGCAAAAGTTTTCAGGGCTGCTCCTAAAACAGAAACCTAGAGCTCTGGTGACACCAAGGTAAAACCAAGTCCTATGCCCAGCATTTAGGTAGTTCTGATATTCTTCTCCGAATATCAGAACTCGCAAAACTTGGCATTCAGTTGCTATAATTTTATCTGGTGGTTAGGAGTAGACTCATTACACTGGGGCCTCAGAAAGAAATGAATCAACAATGAGCCTTGTAAGAGACAAGTAACTAAGTTGCTGGGGAAACTGGGAATTGTTCTTAGTAATCTTGTTTACTAGTAAATGCTTTAGTCTGTAAAAGCAGAGACATTTTCCTCTGCTAATACAAATTCATCATTTTGCAATTTACAGTGTAAGTTGATATAAAGCCAAATTCCACAAGAGCAAAGTTGTATCTGCAAAGAGAATGTCATTGGTATAGCGGCTAACTGACTGGAAAGACTATTCTCTCTTTCCCCAAAATTTTGTTCAAAACCATGAATGCATGTGGATTTGGCCCTAGATAATGAGTTTCATAAATGATACAACACAGAGAAGGTGGCACCAGATTTCCTCACTCTAATGTGAGACCAAACTATTTTGAAGAGCTGCTCAAGGAAAGGAGGGAGCTTGGAGAGCTAGAGGAGAGAAAGATTGGTTGGACTGTTGTATCTGCTGCCACAGCGTGGAGCAACATTGTCGGGGGCCTGAGCAGCTGTTGTGACAGAGAGATTTATTGCAGAGGGAATGCTCTTTAGCACAAGAGCTGTGGATTTGCAAAGGCTAGGGCAGTGCAAACAGAAAAAGGGGCAAGCCCTCTCCCTTCAGTGGCATAAAATGAGGGTAGTGACTGCAAATGAACTCTTGTAAACAATTCTTTCCTGAAAACTTTCACTGGCATGCTTTAGCATATATACAAAGGGGCAAACATTTAGGCACACAGCTTGGACAACTGTGCTTTCTGTGTATAAAATGTCTTAGGATGTATGATAGTTTTTTAATTACACAACATGCTAGGGCTTGGAGTTAAGGTGAAGAGACCCAGAAAACCTTGGATTCTAAAATCCAAAGTAAAATTAGCTATTTTTGAAGCACTGTCTTTTCAGGGAATCAATATAAAAAACAACTGGCATGAATGATTGAAAGTGCTTACAGTCTGTACTTAGAAAAGAAATGTTTAAAATCTCTGCTTGTGACTATTCTTAGCTTGCATGTCCATGGTATCTCTTAAAAAATAACTCCAAACAACCAAAACAAAAAACACCAGATAACTTCTGTGTATGATGTATCATCTTAAGTGCTACAGAACAGAAGGTTTCTAAACTACTTTATATGAAATCAATGTAAAATGGCAGAAGCTTATCAAATTCTTTGTTGGAGATACAAGAGGAGTAGTCAGTCACATTGATTTATTTTTGATGGAGGTGAAACATGTTTAGGCAGTGCAATCTACATCTTGCTACTGTATTGTTGGGGTTTTCGTTTGTTTGTTTAATTCCGCAGAGCATCCCTCTATTTTCCTTGCAGAAATATCCCTCAAGGTTTCACAGAAAGACACTCTTTTCTCTGCATTGAGTTTCATAGCAGTCACTGGTTGAAATACTATTTGCTGGTACCTTTCACAGGGCTTGGATTGACGTGTAGTCCTTCTTCACTAAAGAGATGTGTGTGATTAAACTAGCCCAAAAGCAGAGGGGAAAAAAACCCATTTCTCCCCTTCTGTGTTTGACTAGCAATCCTCTCCCTGGTAGAGAAGCCTTCTCAGCGAAAGATTTGACAAATAAGCATAGGAAGCATCCTGGCTTCAAAAAGTTTGCATGTTTCAGTGGGCTGGACTTGTTTCATTGAAGGAGTGTGGATCATTCCTACTGCCCTGGGCCATCGTGGGCTCTTCCAAGCAGTCTCCTTCTCAGTCTTCACAGCTGGTTCTCCTTTGTCAGTAATTGCAATCATCGTTGTTCCTTTTTTATGCTTATAATGGCAATTACCTGTTCTTGAGTAGAACTGTATTTGCAGCTTAATAAAAATTTACAATGGTCTTTGATACTTCAGATAACTGGATAGTTTTCTGAGAGAAATGACGTTAAAATACTTAAAAATTATATCCTTTTTATGAAAGAGAAGTGGCCTTAACTTAAAGGATTCCGTATACTGTACTGTACAGAGAAAGGGCTATTAAAGGGAATGATTGAACATGTTTTTATTAATAATTCATGAGGATACAATCCCACTTCTTTTCGTACTCCTGCCTAGCAAATAACAATGTTGACATTTGTAATTCCATGTTTCAGCTCACTGTCCTCAAAATAAGAATGTATGTACTGGCATGAAAGGGATATTGCAAGGCTAAACTTGGAAAAACTGCAGAAATTTTTTCATCAACGCTGCTTTAAGTAGCTGGGAGCTCATGTAATATTAATTTTTTCCTGGAAATAATTTTCTGCATATTTTCTAAAGACTTCTTTTCAGCCTGGAAAGTACACTTGCATGGACTTTGCATTCTTTGCTTCAAAATTATCTTTTCCCAGGTGTGGGGATTCAATCCCCGGATGTTGCCAGTCAGCATCCAGAGCTGCTTCACAGGGTTGGGGGTAGTGTATAGCATTTTAAATAAGACTGAGTCTTGATCGAGATCCCAGATTTTTCTCCCATACTGTGCTGCTACAGATAAGATCATATGACGAAATAAAGCCAAGACTGTGGTTTAAAATCTGTTGGAATGATTGTTAGGGTTTTCTTAATGAGTAGGACAGTCTTCAAAGTTCCTTTTAGGGGAGACTGCTTTTTGTGGGCGTTTTGGGTGGTGCTGGTTTTTTGTTTTTATTTTATTTCCTAGAATGTAGGTTTAGCAGTCACCTGCCTTTGTAGTCTACCAATCTCTCTGTCTTCTTGTGCTAGGAGGTACATGCAGCCTGAGAACTGTAGTAGGAGCCTTACTCATTGCTAGGAGGAGTACTTGCAGTATGTTCAAGTGAGCCTCTAGAGAGAGATTCCATTTGCAGGCTGTTGTTATAAGCTTGGGAAAAGCTTTTGCATGACATGATTGTCTTGACATTTGTTTTAATGTATGAGGTTCTTTAAAATGTTACAAGTAGTTACAGATGATAGATAGAATAAAACTAAATTAATACCATCCTGTACAGCAGCAGTAGGATGGCATTTCCCTACCAAGTGGCTTCCCCTGCCCTTTCCTTGTCCAGGGCAGTAGACTGTGAAGACTGTTTTTCTTGGAGCCGTGTTTGGTCATTTGTGGAAAACAAATTAGTTAATAGATTTTAAGGCCAAAGGAGACAATTAGATCATCTGACCTCCTGTGTACATAGTGGATAGAAATTGATCTAGTAATCTTTGCATTGATTCCAGCAAGTTATTTGTTAAAAATACACCTTGGTGAGAGATGGCTACCGTCGGCTTTTCTTTCTGTGTTGAGTGGCAGTGTGCAAAGCACACTAAACTTTGCCAAGTTTTTCATTGTCTCAGTTCTTTGAGGAGAGAGGATGAAAATATCAAGTTTCTGATAAAGGCAGTAGATTGCCCTTTAATTTATGTGGGGGTCTCAATGGACTGAAAGATAGGAAAAGGGTTTTTAGGGTAGAAAGGTCATGTTCAGTTTGTCTTTTATACAGTAGTTATCCTGAAAAGTAATTCATTACTTGGCTAAAAATGATACATTTTTTTTGCCTTATAAAAGAAGAGTTTTAAAAATGCCAGAGTCAGGACTCTATATAAGGATTATCTTTAGTAGTCAAACTTTATCCAAGCTCTGCGTCCTTTCACTGCCTGATCCGAAACCATGTCACTGATACTGAGAGCTGTAGTCTCAGGTACCAGGTCCTTGAAACTTCTGCATGATTGTGCTTGACGTCCAGTTCAGTTGTCATGTCAGGGCAGCACAGGTTGGGCCTCTCACTACAGCTGGTGGCAGTGCCTGACTGCAACCACCAGTTGACCATCTCATGTTACAACTATATTCTTTTTGGTGACACAGACGGAACAAATGTCTTCACACAGTCATTATTGCCATGTTTTTCTTCCTGCCTGTCATTTGGCACGGAACTTTACTAAAGAATAGGTTGCTTGTACTATCTTTTTTGTCAGTGATTCACCTTTTATTTATGATTACCGTACCTTTATGCCAGTTGCAGACTTTGTCGCCTATTGTATCCTTCTCAATGTATATTATATAGCAACACTCATTCTCCTCTCCCTTGTGAAAATGTTTATTTAGTACTCATCTCCTGTCTATCGTGTTGTAAGACTAATTTCTCGGTTCTGAAGCCATTTAACTTGTCCTATGTTGATTCTCTGGTGTTCAAAATGCCAGGATGGCCTCTTCAATCCTTTTAAAAATACTGGTGTAATGCTGAATTTCTCTTGGAAATTCTCTGTAATTCTACAAGTTATTAAACATAAAGCCTCTAACATTCTAGATAACTTCTTTAGCCACGTCTTTCACCATATGTCAGTGTCACCCCAGAGAAAATCAACTGTGTTTGAAAAAAACCCAAAATGGTGAAAAAAGCAAGAGTTGAACAGTGATTTGCTCAAAACTATGCAAAGTCACAGGTGTTGTCTGAATGTACGAATAAAGTATCTATGAATTATAAGAAGCCACTGTGAAATGATAAAACAGTTGCAAAAAACTAGCAAGCAGTCTATTCATATACCTATTTTGGCACCTTAAAAAACCCCTATGATTGCTGTTGCTAAAGTTGTCTTCTGAATCAGTACTGAATATGTTGGTTTAACAGTGGCCAAGCGCTCAGAAGGATGGAGTGTGTCTGAACAGAGGCTTTTGGCTCACCACTACCTGAGTCAGTCAGCTGATCACTATCTTGGCAAGAGGCTTCCATTTTGAAAGCAGTCAAGACTATGATCAAGCAGTTCACCTGCAACCAAGTAAAATGTGATCTGGATGTCTGACTGCTGTTTTGGACCAGAAATAGCTCAACTGCTCATTTGAGTTGAATTTATTTTAATAATGTATTGTGCTTTTAAAATGCATGAGTGCCATTGGCCAGTCTGAGCAGGAAAGGTGTTTATTCAGTGCTCATCAGATCCTTATTTGCACAAATGCTGATGCATCTCCTCTGACAGCAGAAACTCATGGGTTTGAGTGATTGCATAATACTTGGATAGACATCAAGTGAGTCTTCTCTTTAATTTCAATTTGGGGGCATTAGTGATTTATATACAATTATAGAGTAAATGGCGAGTGTCAAGTTTGGTTGGTTGGAGTTTTTTCTTTTTTAACATATTGTGATTATGTTTGTATGAGGTTTTCATGTATGTCCCTAAAAGTAAATTACATTCATTTATATGTCATTGAAGCACATGAGCAGAATTTCAATATTTTCACATATTTCATACTATTTCTAGCTTTAAGAAAACATCTGCTTCATAAAATTTTAGTATTAAATTCTTGTAGTGTTTGTCTAGGGGTTTCACAAACCATACTTGAAAGGTATGTTGCTAAGCCACCAAACATTGTTGTATTCCTTTTCTGTTCTTCTGTTCCTTTCCTGTTCTTCCTTTTTTCCATTCCTTCTTGCTTTATGCTACTCTTTCCAGATCCATGGTGAAGGGTAGGATACTTCACTATTTCATTTGATGGAGTGAAATGAATGCTTTCTGAAAGCTTTCAGCATTTTAATTAAACATGCAGATAGCTGAGGAGCAGTATATATTAAATTTTTTATTAAAAACATGGATAAGGTACAACGTTAATCAGTGAAAAAGATCTTGCCCTTGCTTTTCTTAATGGATTATATTAGTCATTAGATCATTAGAATGAGTTCAAAGCACTCCCTCTTCGTCTCATACTGTCACTTTGTTAATACCACTCTCTTATGAGTCACCTTCCCTTTTAGGCAGTAATAAATTTTACCTCTTCTCCTCTCTTCTTTTCTTCCCAGCACCCACTTATTTGATTTGTTGTGTAACTTTCAAGGAAAGGCCATGTTACCTGGCTGAGGAGACTGAGAAAGATGCAACTGAAATGAAACAGCTAGGCAGTGAATTTGCTTTGCTGGTTCATATTCTGCTTTGATTTATATTCTTTCAAATGCTTTTGAAGCACAAAAGATGTGCTAGTCTCTGGAAACGAACACTTAATCTCCTCCTTCCCCTCCCCCCAGGGCTGACATTAGCTACTTAAGCGAAATCTGATTTATGCAATTGGCCGAGGCTTCTGTTCGATGCCTCTATCACTTGCCAAATGGAGAACTCAAAACAAAACAAAGTGTTTGGAGAAGTGCTCTTTGCTCCTTTTCCAGTACAGGCGTGTACTAGAGAATGGCAAGCTGGTAGGAACACCTCTCTGTCTTCACGGCAATAAAAAATACCAGTAAGACAGGAGAGTGGTAATGGGTTTGGGGCCTTTTCAGACTTGGGTCACTGGTTCAAATTCAGCCAGTCAGCAGGTGCTGGGAGTCACTGCTGTCTGCAGGATGTTTGATAGTCAGCGGGAGATGTGTTGAAGAACTCTTGTCTTTTCCATCAAAGCACTGTCCACAGGAGCTGGCACTAATTGGCCACCCCTGTTGACAGTTTCAGCAGTGAAGCCAAAGATTCTGAGCTACCCTGTCAGTCCTTAGAGTGGATTCACATCATGGTAGCAAGGTAATATGTGGGGACACTTTCTTACATTTTGACCTATATACTTGGTCTAAGAAAATCAGTGATTTTTATTACTTTGAGCTGGGAGATTTGCTGTGAACACTGCGTTTATTCCCGTCTCTTCCCAAAATATATGAGACAGCAGTTTTAGAAAATTTTGTCTTTTCCTTTGATGCAACAGAAAAATGCAACACTACCATGCCCAAGGAACTGTGAGACTTACAAAAACTTGTAGCTTCATAGCTGACTAGTGGGACTAAATACTTTGTAGATCATGGAGTGTTTCATAGGATAGGATCCTGGTAAGGAGAATTTTTAAGGAAAGCCTGTTGTGCAGGTTCAGATGAGTATTTTGCACCCTGGTTGGTCTCCAGTAACAAGATGGCCATCATGTAGTGAGCAGTCTCTTACCTGAAGAATGTAGAATGAAGGATGATGTTACAAACACTGCCTTAAGTGTGCTGCTGGCTCACCTAAATAAGTCTATTTGAAATAGCTTATTTGTATTATGGCTTAATCATCTGCTTCTGCTTGACTTTTCTTAGGAGTGAGCTGCATCTTTTTTATTTTCTTGCCTGTATAGATGAGTTGCAGTCAGTCAGTCCTAGAAAGGAGTGTTGCCTCCCAAGAGTTAATGCTCATCCAGTCAGGGGGTGCATTTGCATTACAGTGCAAACATAAAAATTCAAACAGTGAATTAAGAATACTGAATTCTCTAAAATACATACTTCCTAAGTGGTTGATGAGCAATCTATGTTGCACACAAAGCACTCATCGAATAGCTTCCAGTAAAAAGCATTTTTGTAAGACTTTCCATCTGTTTGCAGATTATTCATGGCTAAATTAATAGAATATTCCTACGTTATTCAGTTATGGCAATGTGCACCTTAGAAATACCTTGATAAGATATGCTACAAAGACCAGCTGTATTTAAAACAAAACAGAACAAGACTCGCCTGATCTGGTGATACATCAGAGGTATGTTTCATGATTCATATTATTTGTAGTATAGTGGTTTCCAGGATCTGCATTCCTGGTGAAGGGAAGGTAATGTAATTTAAAAAACCACTCTCTTGTAGGAGATTAAAGGAAAAAGATTATCTTAAAGCTTCCTGAAGCTGACGAGAAAACTGCAAACCCCAGATGTTTAAATGGAAAATTTCAGTGCCTTTGGATGAGGCCAAGTATTTATTTTTCTATTATGAGATTGCATTTATTTATTAGAAAATACTTTTGATTGCATTTCAGTATTTTCTTGTCTTACAAAGATTTTAAAAGAAAGCCTAGTTCTGATTTTTACAAATTAAGTAGGGGGGCAAAAAGATGGCTTTTTTGAACAGTTATGTTTTTGCAACTGTTGCTGTGATCCCGCCATCTTCCTGAGCAGATTCTGTTGTAGAGACACCTGTTTGTTTTGGCAGTAGATTTGCACATGATTATAATTTGCCCACCAAGTTGCAAGATCAAATGTAACTGGGAATAAGTGCTCCTTTCTGCTGGAGGAAGAAGCAAGACTGAGGGCAATACTGTGGGATCCAAAGCGTATAGCAAAACTTAAAAACGAAACTGGTCTTCTCAAGGGCTTGGGGCACATGAGTGACATGCTGGCATTAGCAGCCTGATGAAGCTTTGCACAGACCCAGCATCATCTTTCACCTATTACTGTCAAGTTTCTCATCGCCTTCTTTAGGGCTCCTGCCATCCTTGCTTTTAAAATCAAGCAAACAGAAAGGTCTCACCAAAAAGTGTGACAAAGTGTGCTGAGACCTGAACCGTGTGCTACTTGTATCTCATCAAAGGCAGTGTTTGCTGCTGGGTGTGCTGTGCTGGTAGCCACATCTCATTTGAGTTATAGCCTTGGCTTTTACACACTTTATTATGCATTTATTAGGCTTCTAGCATAGAGTGGTCCCGGAGATAAATTTGGGCAGTTGTCTGATATTTCGTGGTATTTTCTCTCTCCTTTTTTTTCCCTTCAGTTTCCCTCCTTATAGGCAATGTAACATGCAGCTGTTATAAATTTAATCTGATGATAATGTGTATGTCTGGTATCTGATTCATCTTTGATTTCATGGCTGAATACCAAAGAAGGGAGAGAGGGAGAAAATTAGAGGATCACGGTGGCAAGCAGGATTTAGAGGCTGGTAGAGATGGAATATCAGCAAGACTAGCTCTAGGAGGGAAGTGACTAACTAAAGGGAAAACCAATGTGCCTAGGTGGAAAAAACAAAACTGGATACATGAAAAATGCAAAATGAATATCAGCGATTTAAGACTGAGTGTGTGAAACCAGCCAGCAAGCTGCTGTGTGCATGTAGGTAGGACAGGGAGAGGGATGCATACAGGAACTGACACTGATTGCAGGAATTCAAGCTGTGCAAGCCATCCAGTTGCATCAGCAAAGTTCATTCAGTTGCCCCCTTTACCTCTCCTAGACCACTTCACAGAATACAAATACCTTTGCAGCTGCCATTGCTGAATGCTAAATAAACAAGTTAATCCTCTAATAAAATTTAGACATGAAATAAATAGGTCAATCCATTTATTCTCTAACTAGAGTTCAGAAGGATAATAAGGTTTGCCTGGAGGCGGCATGGTACCCTGAAAGCATATTGCTGTTCAGCTTGTTAATGATTGTGGTATGCTTAACGCTAATTCATTTTAAGGCATTCTTTTGTTTAGGCTTTTAAAAATTCAGCCTAAGAAAATACTGAAAAATAATATTTTGAGAGACAAGCCCACCAGCAGACAAAACTTCAATGTCTTGTGCTTGTGATCTTGGTCCTGTCTTATTCTGTAGGTACTTGCCTTGCATCCTACCTCTGTAGTTTAGCTGAGGATGGCCCTCAGACAGATGACATGTTCATGTCTGCGTGCCATGGCAGTTACATGTCTGTTCAGCCACTCCATAGATTTTGTAGGTGTCACATTTCGGAAGAACATGTCTGAGGGGCATTGGCAGTCAGAGTAGTGCTTTCTGAATGATCAATCACAGTAACATTTTGTTTTGTTTCCATCTTTCTTCCCAGGGCAACCTATGTCAGTCTGTAAGCCGTAGTGATTACATGAGTCAAGGAGGTGGCCTGCCTTTAGCAGGAAAATGGCAAAGTGTAACGGTATTCCTCCTTTTTAAGGACTTGTAATCTAACTTTTATGAGATTGCAAGAAAGTCGTGTTTCTTTTGCCTAAGCGGACAACTGTATTTTGGTAAAACATGGATGCAGACAATAGATGAGGTCTTGACATGGTGGTACATTCCTCTCTCTCTAGACATGACTTGGTTGGATAAGAGCTTCTTCATTCATTATCCTATTCTGTAATATTACTTAACACCATGAAAAGCTTGCTGGCCTTTTCTTAATATGTGGTGCTTTTCTGGGCAAGTAAATGAAATCCGTATGTGACATTTGCTTATGTGAGAATTAATCTGTTATGACTCACATTTTAAATCTCAGATGAAAAGTGCTACAGAAATGCAAAATATTTATTACGGCTTTCATGAACAATTCTCTTGTCATGTATGCATATTCAGTGCAAATTCATATTGGCATGTATTATCCAAAAACGTTCAACCTTTTTACTCTTAAGTGTTGTAGAATTGCTTTCAGTACAGTCTAGTTTTTGAAGGGCTTTTTTTTGAACTGTAATATGCAAATCACAGCAGTAGCAGAATCTTCAACTTCTTTTTCCTTTAATTGAATTTAGCAATTACAGTGCCATGGCACCTATGTGAACTACCATGTGTTATTCATCTTTCTTATTGTTCTCAATTAGGGTGTTGTCTGGTATGGGATTTTTTTGTCTGGTTCTTCTGCAGTGATTAATATAATAGAGTTATAATCTCACTTATAATCAAACTTTCAGGAAAGGTTATTGGATTTGAGGTGACTTGTATGCAAGCAATTTCCCGAACTGGATGCTTGCAATTTATGGGTTGTCAAACCTTTATCATTTCATGGCCAGATTACTAGCATATCTAATAGTCAGGTTTCTGGATTGTTGGGTTTTGGTTTTTTGGTTTTCTTTCCATTTGGGGGGCAGTATCTGTGCTTCATTAACTACAGTGTAATTTTATAGGAGGCCATATTTTTCAGATACCTTGTAATTGGCTTGTTATCGAGGCAGCACAAAGAAATCGCCTGTCACCATGAGTGTTCCAGGCACAGTGAGGTAAGGAGAGCTGACTGGAAAAAATTATTTGCTTTAATGAAAAAACACAGATAGATTTCTTCTTTCAAACTATACACTCTTAGGATAATAACAATATTAAATTTATAGATATATATATTTAGAAGCTACCTTTGCATGGAACAGGGAAAGCAGTACTAAGTTACAGTTTGACACAGTACACAAGTGTCTTTATTTCAGCTTTTTAAACAAATCTAGGAGAAAGATTAAAATGTCCCCAGATAGTGGGACATCAGAATTCTGTCTTTTAACTATTTTACCCCATTAACAAGTAGCAGCGTGCTGCTGAAAATTCTTCCTTTTGTCCAGTTACACACTGTCACAGTTTAAATCTGGTGGGGGGTTAAGCACCACACAGGCACTCACCTCCCACCCTCTACAGTGGGATGGGGAAAGAGTCGAAAAGGTAAAGTGAGAAAACTCGTGGGTTGAGAGAAAAAGACAGTTTAAAAGGTAAAGCAAAAGTCACATATGCAAGCAAATCAAAACAAGGAATTACTTCACTTCAGCCACCCCCAGGAGAGCAGGGTTCCGTCGTGTAACAGTGACTTGGGAAGACAAATGCCATCAGTCTGAGTGACCCTCACCTTCCTCCTTTTTCTCCCAGCTTCTATTCCTGTGCATGATTGCCATATGGTATGGAATATCCCTTTGGTCATTGGGGGTCAGCTGTCCTGGCTGTGTCTCCTCCCAGCTCCTTGTGCACCCCGAGCTGGTGGGGTGAAGTGAGGAACAGAATAGGCCTTGTTCTATGTAAACACTGATCAGCAATAACTAAAACATGCCTCTGTTTTGCAGACTGTTTTCATCACAAATCCAAAACATAGCCCCTACAACATACTATGAATAAATTTAACTCTATCCCAGTCAAAACCAGCACACACACGTCCTCTTATACGGGATTTTCTTTCTTGTTCTCTCTTTTGCAGTAAGTGCTATGTGCATATGAGGAGGGATGTAGTTACTAGGCTTGGTACTTTGTGAATGAAAGTTTCGTGCTCAAAGAGGGAGAGGGAAGTGTGGACTAGGTCCTTTGCTTATAGAAGATAAAGATTGATTTTATTCCTGAAAGAAGTAGGATAATTTGCTAGCTGTAGAAGAGTAAAGGTTGGGCTAAATGTGTCTGTTTTCTGAATATATAAAAGGTTTAGTTTCAACTGGACCCTGTACTAAGGAATTATGACAGGACATTAGAGCTTTTTCCCACAAAAATGACTGTTCTCTTATAATTGAGATCCACTTAAGTTTCAACTGATATGCTGAGGGCTAAGGCAGGGGAGATCTTCCTAATCTATCTAAAATAATAATTGCAAAATTGAAGAAAGTGCCAGCACCCATGAGAGGGTGCATCATTGACAAAATGGAAAGGCAGATATGATTTGGGTTTTTTTGAAGCAGATGGAGGAAAGGTACTAGATTAAAAGTATCTGAATTATAAAGGCCAAAATTTACCAGCTATGAAGGTTTTAGGATGATCTTCATGAAATAAATAGCAGCTGCAACTCTGTTTCTGACTGGGTAGGTATCCACACATGACAGAAAGCCTCCATCATAAGTTGATAGCCCTGCTGGAAGTCTAGAGGCCAAGGAAGAAATTGCCACTGTTATTTCTGTAAAGCCAAGATTATTCTGTGTGCTATAGCGTAGATGGTGCTAGCTTTACCCAGTACTTAAGCTCCCTGGAAAATATGAAATAATTTGATTCTCTTGAGTGCTGTTATATTTTAGAATGGTTTATGTTTCAATTGTTTATGAGCTGCAATCCTTGATCAGCCTTCATCTTCACCACACAAGGAATTAAAATCTGCAAATAACAGGCTGATATCAAACCCTTGAATGCACTTTAATATTTCAAACAATAGCTTCAAGTTGAGTTTCCTGTATATTGCTCTCTTTTTGAAGACTGCAGACTGGACTGCATAGGATCATGGAGGTTGTCGTTTATGGCTTTATATATCATTCCTCACCACCCTATTTGATTTGGTTTGGGTCTTGGATGTTTCATTTACTACAAAGTAGATGCTTTTACTTTAATACAGGGTGACATCTGATTTCCACCTAGCTGTATCAGGTTAGTATTTTCTCAAAAGAGCATTTTATTGGCTTTGTGGCCTGTGCAGTGATGTAAAATGGCTACCAAATTTTGATTGTCTGCTGTTTCCAAATGAAGGCTATCTTCCATTTAAAGGCATTCTGAAATTTGTATTTAAAACCTTCAAAAGTAGTAAAGCTTATACCATATTTTAAAGGAGAAAAGAATATGTACAACATTATTCATGATTAGGCTCCTGGGAGATCTTATAGTAGCCTTCCAGTACTTAAAGGGGGCCTACAGAAAAGATGGGGAGGGGCTCTGCATCAGGTAGGGTAGTGATAGGATGAGGGGCAATGCTTTTAAAATGATAGAGGGTAGATTGTGATGGTTTATTAGGAATAAATTCTTTACTGTGGAGGTGATGTGGCACAGAAACAGGTTGCCCATAGAAGCTGTGGCTGTCCCATTCCTGAAATTGTTCAAGGCCAGTTTGGGTGGGGCTTTGAGCAACCTGGTCTAGTGGAAGGTGCCCATAGCAGAGGAGCTGGAACTAGATGATCCTTAAGGTCCCTTCCAACCCAAACCATTCTGTGATTCTGTGGTAATTTGTTTCAGAATTGCCCTGAAAGCATTTGTGGATTTGCATTAGTTTGTTTGCAAAATTAGTCAAATGTACAATGTTGATATTTTTACAAATAATGCCTCTTCCATTCAGTAGACCTGTGTCATACATGAAGCAGTAGTGAAAACTTAATTTACCAGTGCTTCAAATTTGACTTCAGAAACTCTCCGTAGAGTATGGTGTCTACATCATGTGAATACCTTTATTTTAGAGGGCTAGAAAGAGATACCAGGTAAGGGCCACTGCAAAAAGAACTGTTGGAATCGGCTGGTTTTATTTAAACTTCCTAAGTATGAGATCCAGTGCTCATGCTGGCTTTAGTACTATTTTCTATGGAAACTTAAAAATTGAATGAAGTCTCGCTGACACATTTCTTAGCGTTCAATTTAGTTGCAGTCTGGAAGGGGCTGAGGTCTATAGGATAGCAAGAGATGGTCACTGTAAACCAGACCTGTTGTTTTTTGGCTTTAATGCAGGGATGCTTAGCTTCTGTCAGAGGCTTTGAAAGTCAGGTATCCCGACTCACAAAGGTCCTAAGGTTCCAGATCTCATTTGTCTGTGCTTGAATGCTGGATTGTAGCCTTGAAGAGAGGATGCTGGTGTCGTGCATCTCACCAACGTTCTTGTTGTCTCTATTGTCCTGTGTTCAGAGTTCCCATTCAGCTGATTTTCCTACAAGAATGCTAAAAGCTGGAAGTGACTGCTGTACCTTTCCTCTTGATGCAAGAGTCATGTTAGGTAGTAGTTTTTCAGTGTTGAAGACCACCAAAAGAAGGCAGCTTTTCCGTTTCAGTAGAAAAGGTTGCTTCCTTTTACACATTTTGTGTAAAAAATTGCTGTTTGCTTCCTGTTACACATTTCTCCTAGAAGAAAAAACCTATCAACAGTATCTAGAACAAGGATTACAGCCATACTGAGACTTAACTAAATTAAGTACCCTGATAGCTCATCTTCAAAGATGGAAATGATTCGAAAGCCTACTCAGCCTGCAAGTCTCTGCAATGTTTCCTTCAGGATCAGTTCTGCATTTGTAATGAACAGAAAAAACATGTTATTCCCTTTTTTTAAAAAACAAAACAGAACAAAAAACCAAAGCAAATGAACAAAAAAAACCCACAGAAACAAAAGCACCAAAAAACCCCACCAAAAAAAACAAACAAAAAAACACACATAAAAACCCAAACCAAACAAACAAAAAAACCCAAAACAGTTTAACAGAAAAACCATGAAAACCTTGCCAGTTGGGCTGAAAAATACTGCCTGCAGGAACTGTGAAAGTGCATGCTGTCAAATATGAGGTATATGCACAAATACCTATTGGGCTTATTAGAGCCTCCATAGTGATGTGCTGTCAGCAGTGCATTTCTGCTGCATATGACCTTGCAAAATTTACTTTTATCTAAAAGGAAAAGAGGGAGAGAGCATTATTCAGTGATGCTCGGATATCTCCTGTAACCTTTATGGAGTCTATGCCAACCACTCCATAGCAGCCCATAGCACATTCACTCTGTGCAGGACTCAGGTTATTGAAAATCCACAGCAGTAAATCCTATGTGGCTGGATGTTGCAAGAAAAGCAGAGCTGTTTGTCTTCACTGCTGTATTACAGCCTACATGTCTGCTGCATCTACTAGCTTATTCCTAGGGGATTTTATTTTCCATCCTTAAAAGAAGGCTGCCAGGCTGATTTAAGGCCAAAAGTGATGCTTTCAAAAACACATGGGTCTGTTGAGCCTTGGATCATTTGACAGGTGGCCATAAGGTTTTGTTTGAAGTCAAAGAAAGCAGAATCTTGTCTGGGTTTAAATAGCATCCCTTGCCACAAGTTTTGGCAGCCTCGTGCTAATGCCTCCAATTAGGAAAGGAAGGCACTGTAGCCATGAAAAGAAAAGTGACCTGCAGGTGAAATGCAAAATGTAGGCAAATTATGTGAATGGTGTAAAAGTGAAATAACAGGTAAGATCTTTCCTCTCTTAATAATAAAGTGCTTTACAGTACGAGCTTTTAGAAGCACCCTTATTAAAACTAAGTCCTAAGCATCTTTCCTTGTCGTTCTGTAGAACACCAGTGACCTTTGTGAATTTAAAAACATGAGTGGTTTCCCAGAAGTACCTTAAATTCACTCAGCTTGCTTTCGACTTTCATCTGTACTATGTTGCATAAAATACTGCACCAGTTACCATAATGCATCAGTTTGTGAAATGAGGTGTTTCCACTAGTGCTTTGCTAGCAAGGAAGTCATCTGTCACCAGAGGGAAAAAATGAAGGAAAGGACAGTTACAGAATCACGGAATATGATGAGTTGGAAGGGACATCGACAAAGATCATAGAGCCCAACCCTTATCCCTGTGCAGTGTTAAAGTAAGCTGACCCCACTCACGTGCCACATCTCTTTGGTCTCCTGAGTCACTTTTGTACCTCTTGCACATTCTATCTGACATACCTGTTCATTTCAGAAGTAACATTTACTGTGGTTTTGCTCCATAGGGATAAGCACTGGGAGACACTTAGGGCTTAGTGCAGATAGAATGAGGCAGCTCTGAAGTCAAAATCCACTGTGTGTCTGAAGTACAGGAACCCACAAGTTTCATTTACACAAGCTTACAACCAAAATGTCTTGTTACGGTACTGACAATGGTAATGGCTTTGTGATGGGGACTCGCTGAAATCATCCGCTGGAATCACTCTGTCAGACACAGCCTGCTTCTAAACTCTTGAGTGTCATTCTGGGCTGTATAAAATCTGTATTATGAGCCACAATCCATTTCCAATTCACCCTGCCACCCATTCCTTTTTCTGTTATCTCCAGGCTAAAACTAGAGTAGGGAGATAGTCTTTTAATAAGACAGTAGTTCTTTTAGTCTACAGCTAACAAAAAAAACCCAAATAAAATGGGTTTTTTCATTTATCCTGTATCTTAGGGAAGTGAAAAGAGAATGGAATAATTGTAACGAAGATAAACACACAAGTCATAACCCTTTTAGCATAACTATGCCTGTTTCTAGAAAATTGGAATGTCAGTGAGCTAAAGGTAATTTGTTCAGGATGCCAGCAGAATGATAAGTCTGACTACTTGATTTTTTTCTCTCATTATATAGTTTCAGTAAGACTGAAAAGGTAATGTAGTTGGTCAGAAGAGCCTTGTACATCTTTGCAGATACACCTCCACCCACCTCTCCCCTGACAATAATGTATGTGACTTCCTCAGTTTGATTTTTGAGGCAGAAATACTTGGTTAGGGCTGTGGTGACATTTCAGAGACATTTGAGTATTCTTTTTGGAAGAAGAAAACTCCTATGACATATAACGGTTAGTGCTGTTTAATTGAATTTCATGTAACATTTCTCCATTACATCTAGGCTTTATACTGTCCAAATTTGTTATTTTTTAAGATAAACATATACCTCTTGAGAAATAGAATTGATTTAAAAGGTGTGCTGAAGGTAGAATTACAACATATGAGATGATTGGCATGCCCTGTTCAGTGGGCAGATCCCCTGTGGCCGTGCTTTTTGTTTTTAGAGCAAAAGATCTGTACAGTCTTTCATCCATAATGCTCATCGAGAGCTTGAACTTCTACAGTTTGTACTCATGTGAAACCCACACTGAAGCCCCAGAGGTATTTGCTTGCATGAAGAGTGGAGTCTTTTTCCAGCTTTTTCACTGCTGGAAAAAGCGGTGTCCGTATTATTTCAGTCAGTTCACACTACTCAGAGCCCGAAAGTGTGATAGGCAGTTTGCAGAATACGTAAAGAAAAAATGGCTTTTTCTCAGAAGAAATACAATTTTTAAGTGAAGCACAGTGCAATCACAGTAAGAAAAGCAAACTGAAGAGAAGAGAGAAGACGCAGAAATTGTAGTTTGGTAGTGTAGCAAAAATATTTTGTGATACATGCAATTTAATGGTCACAGTTGACATGACTGAAGCTCCTCTTTGTTTCCTTGTATGCCATTGTCACTGTCTATCTATTTGTAGCTGCCAGCTGTCTTTTTTCCTCATTCTCTTGGACTGTGATGCAGTGACTTTCTAAAGTATTCTCTGTAAAGAGGTCTGGCCTTCAATGAGCCTCCTAGGCCCTGTGGGGGAAAAAAAAAAAAGTGTTTAAAAGGATCCATTAGTCTTCCTTGGTACATGTTAAAGCAATTTTATTGACGGACGATACTGGGAAGGTGGAAGTACTCAGTGACTTTCTTTGCATTTACAGGTCAAGGCAGCCTGCAGACCTTGGCATGTAACAGCATGGGTTCAAGGAAAGGGCAGCAAGGATTCTGAGAGCACAAAGTTAGAGACTACTTGGAGAAGCTGGATGCTTTAAAGTCCATGGAACTGGGTACAACCAAAGATGCTGTATCTAATAACAATGAGAAATCATTGCAATTGAAGGAAGTCCTTGACAACCAGAAAAGATTTAGTAGTATGTTCATTTCTAAGGAGGGCAAGATGTAGGAGTTGGAGAACTGCAGGCTGGTGTCCCTCATATTAGTCCTTAGAAAGAATATAAAGCTTGTCCTCTTGGACTCCATTCCCAAACAGGTAGAGGACAAGAAAATAACTTGGAACACTTAGCATGGATTTTCCAAGGACAAATCATTGTTCACCAGCCTCGTGTCCTTTAGTGTCAAATGACCGGGTGTGTGAGGGAACAAGAAACCATAGGTGTACTTCATCTTGACTTAGGAAGGCTTTAAGCATCATCATCCCCAGCATTCTCATGTGGGAGCTGAGGAGGTCTGGGTGAGTGAACTCGCTGTTGGGCAGGCTGAAAACTGTACAGAGGGCTCAGGGGCTGATAAAACTTGTTGGCTTCATGCCCAGTGGCAGCCAGCACTGAGCAGAGTTGACTCCAGGAGCCAGAATTGGGGCTTGCAGTGCTCAGTATTATCATCTGTGACTTGGACAATGAGACACTGGTCAAATCGTTAGATGATCCAGATAAACTGAAAGGAGAGGGGACTTGGCTGATGCAGTCAATGGCAAAACTTTTCTCCAAGGGGACCTTGGTAAACTTGAGGATTGGACTAACCAGGAGCCTTGTGAAGCCACAAGCTCTGCTCTTGGACCAGGATCTGCTGGTGCAGCATCCTCCCAGGTTGGGAACTGGTAGCCTTGAGTAGTCCTGCTGAAGAGGACCTGCAAATTGTGGAGAACCCAACCCATAACAAATAGAGTAGGCAGCCATCCAAAATAAGGCAGGAGGAAGGCAGCCAGCATGGAAAGAAGTTACTTGTTCTGGATCAGTTCGTAGTAGTTGGTGGTGGTTGGTGATGAGGCCACACCTGAGTTGCTGTGTCCGGCCTTGGCTCCTCTTCCCAGGTCAAGGGGGATGTGGGGAAACTGGCAGGGCCCAGTGGGGCTGCCTGTGTGTTTAGCGGCCCACAGGATGTATTCCTCTTGGAGAGGTGGGGGGAGCTGGGCTTGATTAGGCTGGAAAGAGGTGTCTGAGAGGTGAGCTAGAGGTGGCTCACAACCAACCCAGTGGAGAGATACAAAGAAAGCAGAGCCAAAAATTTCTCAGCCAAAGTAGACAATACAAGAAGCAGTGGCAATGGCTTGCTGTTTGGGAGGTCCAGGTTGGACTTCATGATAGATGTGCCACCAGGATGTGGTGCAGTGCTTGAACAGGTTACCCAGAGATGTCACATCTCCAAGCCTGGAGGCTTTTGAGACTTAGCTGAACAAAATTGCAGCTGTCCTCATCTAGTGTTAGTGATGGTCCTGCTCAGAGCAGGACATTGAACAGAGACCTGTGGAGTGACCTTCCAGTTCTTGTTGTTCAGTGATCCCATTTTAAAACAGTGACAGCAGTGAGGCTGTTTGCTTCCTTGTGTTGGAGGGTCCTTGAGGGGCCAGAACTGAGACCAGACAGCTGGAGTCCAATCTATTGAGATCTGATCTCACCGGGACATGTAGCCTTCATGTAACTGTAGTCCTTCCTTCACCTGTACCGCTATCTCTAGAATAGAAAGGAGAATCTGTTTTATTTCACGGTAAAGGCAGATTAGGTGGAGTTTTAATTAAAAAGCTAACTGCAAGAAGCAGATGAAATCAGCTCTTTCAAATAAATGTTGCCATCATAAATAAGATTGCTGGCACTTGAGCGGTTCAAACTACTAATTCTCCGTGATACCTGATTTTACTGCGTTAAGTAGGCAAGCCCCTCACATTTGTACTGTCTTTTCCAATTTGAAAACCAGATTTTTAGCATCCTGAGGTTTAATCATTTAATGTTTCTGCAATGTTTTGAATTTCTAAAATGCTATCTAAGTGTGAACTTTAGCTGCGTTGTTGTAGAACACATTTTATAAGTGATCTGAAGGCCCAGGGAACAGTCACTATGTGTAAGCTCCTGGAATCCTTTTCTTTCAATGATTGCTTCAGCACTTTTCAGCATGTCTATCAACATTCATAGAAGCTCTAACCCACTGTTAGACCTAGGGGAAAGGGTCATTGTCCCCTCTCTTGTCTGCTCATGTAACAATTGGTGTGTGGATGAAGAACCAGCAGTCAGTGCAGTTTTCACAATAGAGCAGAGGGTTCCTCCAAAGGTTTCTGCCATCTGTGTTTCTTTCCATCCTCTACCTGGTGCACTCTCCTCCCTTTTTATCCCTGAGACAATGACTTATGAAAGCACAGAAAATATGAGGAAGCTCTAGAGCTGAAAGATGAGTGGAGGGGGGTCTGCCAAATAAAACTGGCATGCAGAACTGATACCTGAGTTATGGAAAGGCAGATTTGGGATGGAAGTGGCACAGAGATTAGAGATGGAGGAAGTATGGCTAAGCCTGATGATGGGCAGGAATTTGGTGCTTTATGCTGTCAGGCATTCAGCAAGCTCTGGATAGAATCATTGCATTTCCCGCTACATATGGGGACAGCTGGCCAACTAATAGTCTCCTGGTACTGGGTGCATGGATGTATATGTATGTGTGTAGAGGAGAGACTGTCAACAACAGATTAAAATGTATGGGACATTAAAATACACCATCATCAAGATTTATCTTATTTATGTTATCTGTGGACCAATTTCATGATTCTCCGATGGTCTGAGCTACGACTCTTGTGCACTTAAAGCTGACATAATGGCAGCCTCAATGTGATCAGTTTAATTCTAGCTCAGAATGAAAAAGGAGGAGGGCTACACCAAAATGATTTAATTATGTACCTTCTCTTGTGGCTTTCCTAGTTCTTCGGGGGAATAACTTGCAGTACCTACTAGTTGTTTAACGTGGTTTCTGACGTTACTGAACTGTGAGTTGCTGCAATTCTGTTCCAGGCACGTTTCTATTCAGATACTTGTGTGTCAGAATATTGCTGAACTTCTTAATTTTTAAGCTTCTTGCCTCTCGAGTGTAATCGAATAAGCACACTTGAGGGCAAAACAGCAACTAGAGGCACAGCATCAGGCTTCCTTTTACACCCTCCCCTTAACCACTGTGCACACTGTGAGCTACTGAACAGGCATTCTGCCTCTCTACTTTTACTGTCAGAACCAGCTTCCTCTTAGCTTTTCCTTTAGGTCTGCCTTGCTCATGGTGACAGAAAATCCTCCCATCTTCCAGTCTCAGAACAGACAGCTCAAAAGTAACTTACCATTCGCCTCTGTCAGCAGCAAAAGAGAAGATGCATATTGGTTAATCAGCTGTGCAAGGCTGAATTATTTGAAGACTCTTCTGTCATTCTCTAGGAAAGATTTTAATTTCAGCATTGAATTCTAAGTTTTTAATTAACTATCTACTTTTTTCAGTTCAGTGCCTTTTAGCTGGGAGCAAATGCTGCTGAGTCATTTAGGAATTGGGCTGTAACAGCATCTGGCTCTAGCTCACATTACAGAAGGCAATACCTGGAGCTTTTAATTGTTTCCTTTTTCTTCCATATGACTTTTCCTTTTTGAAAAACCTTGATGTACACTGCTTTGTGAGAAAATAATCTTTTATTGTTGTCTGTCTAAAGAGTACTATGATTAGATATGTTAAGGATTATTGGAGTTTAAACTGATAAATAGTAATAAAGTTTTATAATAGTGTTCATTTGGACTTCAGCTCACGCACTACACCTGATTTTAGGGAAGTGACAGGGGAAATCTGTGAAAGAACTGTGTGAAGGTCACTGCTAGGAGACTCCTTTCTGGTTGAAGGCTTCAAGGTTGCCTTCAAGAGAATAGTTAAAATAATAAAGAAAATTTCTGAAACTGGAGTGTGAGGAAAGGAAGAACTCCTGTCTTTCCTAAATTTAACTTACATTTCTATAGCACTTCTGCAGTTCCCAAGTGAATACTGGTTGTTTGAGGGACAAGGTTTTATATGAGTGAAGCCTTTAAATTTAAGACAAATCATATAGGGCAAATCAAATTTGTTTGGTGTCTTATTAAGAGGATAACATTTTACTTTATTTTGCTTTGATGGATTATTGGCCTTCCCCTTTATACTTGGGTAATGAAAAATACTTGAATAGGAGGTAATTTTAAAGAGCTTTGACTTGCAGATCTCTGCTCTGATACCAATCTTGGCCACACACTGTTTGCAGTTGTTTAATGTCTGCCTTAACTTGTCCATTTGTAAAATGTATTACATGCCCACAAGAGTTAGTATGAATTCATTAGTGTTTCTGAATTGCTCTCACATCATCTAGAGAAACATGCTCACATTCCTGCTAGGTATTAGAAGTGAAATCCTGGTTTTATTTAAACTAATAGCAAGAACTCTGATCGACTTCCAAAGAGGTAAGATATCATTCAATTACCATAATTAGATGGTTAAGAATTGTTCAGCTCCAAATTTTGTAATAATTCAAAGGCTGTTACCTTCATGAATTTTAAGTCAGATGCAAGTCTAGCATGTTGCAAATCTTTTGGTGCTTGTGCAGTCACATTGCATTCAGCACTGGAGACTATTCACATTCTTCACATTCAGCACATTTTGGAGCCTTGATGAGGCAATTAGAAAATCCATATAAATAAGCCTAGAAAAAGTATTACAGTATCTTTTCTTAATGTTGTCACTCAGGTAGTGCCCAGTTTTTTCATGGTTTTTACCAACTACTGAGCTACTGCTAGGAGAGTTTTGCTTGAATAGTTAATTTGAAACTTAAGTGTAAAATGAAGAATCCAAAGGCCAGCTCTGTGGGATGTTTTGTGATACTAGTAGAAAAGTTCTCTCTAGTCAGCATCTCTAAAGACTATAAAACTTGATTTAAATAATTTTTTTCTACTGTACGGTCCCCAGCAGACGTTGACTGTTAACAGTTTTTACAGCCCTAATTTAATCTGGTAGAGTATTGAACTTGTGTGTGAAAGGTAATAAAATCCTTTTAGTAGGAAGATGGAGTTTATGTTCAGAATAACAATCTATCAGTTTTGCAAAGGATTGTTAAATTGCTGCTTTATAACTGTGATCAGATTAAGTCAGTCTAGCTGTGTTTTGAGCTTTGCTTTTCACAGAATCACAGAATTGTTAGTGTTGGAAGGGGCGTCTGGAAATCATCCAGTCCAACCTCCCTCCCAGGGGTCACCTAGAGCAGGTGACATGGGAATGCATCCATGTGGGTTTTGAATATCTCCAGAGAGGGAAACTCCACAACCTCCCTGGGCAGTCTGTCTCATTGCTCTGTCACCCACGACGTAAAGCAGTTCCTCCTCATGTTGAGGTGGAACTTCTTGTGTTTTAGTTTATGGCCATTGCTCCTCCACCTGTCAGTGAGGACCACAAAAAAAAAGTCTGGCACCATCCTCTTAACACCCGCCTTTGAGGGAGTTCCCCTCATAGTCGTTTCTTCTCCAAACTGAACAGGCCCAGCTCTCGCAGTTTCTCCTTGTAATAAAGATGCTTCAGATCCTCAGTCGTCTTTGTGGCCCTCTACTGGACCCTCTCCAGTAGCTCCTTGTCTTTTTTGCAATGAGTGGCCCAGAACTGGACACAGCACTCCAGATGTGGCCTCATTAGGGCTGGGTAGATGGGGAGGATCACCTCCCTCGACCTGCTGGTCTCACTGTTCCCCGTACACCCCAGGATACCCTTGGCTCTCCTGGCTGCAAGGGCTCCCTGCTGGCTCATAGTCAACTTGACATCTGCCAGAGACCCAGCAGAGCTGCTCTCTAGTAGGTCAGCCCCCAACCTGTACAGGGACTTGGGGCTATTCCTCCCAGGTGCAGGACCCTACACTTGCCCTTGTTGAACCCCATTAGGTTTCTCTCCACCCAACTCTTCAGCCTATCTAGGGCCCGCTGAATGGCAGCACAGCCTTCAGGCGTATCATCCACTCCTGCTGACCTCATAGCATCAGCAAACTTGCTGAGGTTATATTCTATGCCTTTGTCCAGGCTCCTGATATACAAGTTGAATAAAACTGGACCCAGAATTGATCCCTGGGGAACACCACTGACTACAGGCCTCCAACTGGATTCTACTCCACTGATCCTGAGCCTCTGAGCTCTGCCATTCAGCTGGTTCTTGATCCACCCCACTGTCCACTCATCTTACCCATATTTCCTCAGCTTATCTATGAGGATGTTCATGGAGACAGTGTCAAAAGAAGACTTTTCAAGAAAGTTAAAATAACAAAACTGTGGTCTTTAGTTATTAGGGAAGAAACCTGCTTGAATTGGCATGGGGACACTTTAATTTGTATGAGGTACCTGGATGTCTGCTCTGTGTGTATTATTGGCTTAGATGTGTTGCTAAATACTTTTTTTAAATAATGTGAACTTCTCTCTTCATAAATGCAAATGCAGGTCAATTTTGTAACTGATTTTTTATGTCCCATCGGCCTGTTTGATGTCACATCTTTAGGACCTTATTTGGTTATGTGCTATCAGGTATCCAGGAACATCACGTGCTGGAAATCCTAGACCTCAGCTGCAAATTGAGGAGTTGCCTCTGTGTATTTGTCCCAGAAGAGCTGGTTGCTGTTTTCTGCAGTGAATCCTATTTCCCAGTGTAACTTCTCAAGCTGCTGCCTTTTTGAGCTACAGCTGTCTTTCCTAGACTGCTGCCTTGGAAAGGTCAAAGGATGCAGTAGGGTGTGCACTGGCCTTGCTGAGCATCATGAGGTTGTTAGCAGAAGAACCTGACCTGGCTCTGTCCGTGGTTTTACCCTGAGACTGACTAGGAAGGGTTTAGGATATGAGGAGTTAGCAGGGTGCATTCAAAGCTATTGGTCAGATGACCAGATTTATAGGGGGCATGCAATAGGATTCTAAATTTACCCAGTTCCTAGGGCCAAGGAATGGCTCTGTCTTTTGAAGCCCGTAATCTCAGGCTTTCCTTAGCATTCACTGGCATGAGTTTCAGGTGTTTTGTGCCTCCACATCAGATAAGGATGTTGGGCCAGATATTGCGGGAGTGGGCTTTATTGATGATGTGATTTGAAGTTGTAGACTTACCAGTTTATACTCCTTCATTTAAAAACTGTTTTGGACAGGTGCTTTGTTCACAGTGCATATGAACATGCATAGTACATTAGCATCAGCTTTCTTGTTTACAAATAATCTGTTACCTCATTAGTCCTGAACAGCACAACTTGAAGCTATCCTCATCACCTCAAAAACATCTTGCTACTAAGTTGATATACCATCCGTCCCTTTGTGTGACATGAATGTTAAAATGTTGTAAACAAGTTTCCAAAGGATCAACAACAATTTTTCACGCTGGATATATTTATTTGTCTTGTAATATTCCTTTCATGTCAAGTGCAATAATTTGTTGTGCTTAAAGCATAAATATCTTTTCATGTGCATTGTCTTAAGTGACAGCAAGTTGCCAGAGATGATATCAGACACAACATATGAGGATGAGTAATCCTATTGCATTATGACTGCAGCTATTAAAAAGGCAGGGGAAAATATTATTAGAAGCTGAGTGTTATTGGTAGGTTTCTCACACAGTATGTGTGTTTAGGGGGAATGTGGAAAATAAAGTATTTGCATTTAGACCAGCAGTTTCTGAACACCACAGAGCAGTATCAGCTGGTAGGGTTTCTGTCATATAACACAAACATGGGTGTATTTGGTGCAAAAGGCTGAATGCTGTTCCCTCTGCAAACCCGTGGTTCTTTGTGATGATGATGAATGAGCTCAAGACCCCAGAAATGCCAAGTGCCTGGCTATGTGGCTGTATATCTAGTTACAATGGGATTATTTTAACTGCATCTCTTTAATATCAGCAAGGCACTGTGCAGCCAGAGTCCAATTTAAAACCTGTAGCAAAAGACTCCTGAAATGACTCATTGGTAAAGATTTTTGTGGTAAGTAAGTAGACCCTTCAGAGTCCTGAGCAGTAGAATGTGACACTGGCAGCATGTACCATGAAGGGGCCTTTCATCTCGGCTTATGTCACTTGGTTTCTAAATTGCAGAAGGAGTTTGATGGAAGATACAGTCCTTCTTCTAGCTCTTCACCCGGGAGGATCCCACGAGTCTTATTAGAGCTGCAAGCCAACAGGAGAAAATAAGTGCAAGGAAATTATCACTGGAACCTTAGAGTCTTGCGGGTCTACAAATGGTCTCGAAGCATGCCACATGGATTCCCACTGGAGGGAAACACAAGTGAACATGTAGCTTCTGATTTTGCTCAGAAAGTCCATTGGTGTGAAATAGAATGTTCTTGTATCCCTTAGCATAGATGTGGAATTGATCTCCACATGATATTTTAACTCTTCCTAAGTAGCAGTGTTTAATCTGATCCTGGAAATGGTGATATTGATCCTGTGGGAAGCCATTTCATGGAACAGGGGCAAGCAGTGGCTGAGAGGTTGTGCTCTTAAGGGAAGTGAGAAGCATAGGGATTTGTGTTCAAAATGTATAATTTTTCACATTAGCTACGTTAATTATTCCTTTGTGTGTGCCATAGTTTAATCCCAGAATCTTCAAATTCTGCTGTATAAGAGAGTCTACATGGTTTCATAGCAAGTACCCCTCATTTCAACTTTGGACCATTCCCATAACACCAGAGCTAAAGGTAGCTCTGATAGTTCTTTGCTTGGCGCTTAAGAACTCGAAGAGCAGTAAGAGCAAAAAGAGAACACTGCAGCAGACAGGAAAGTCACCCATAAAATAGCTGAGCTTTCAAAAACAAGAGCAAAGTTTTGTTTATTCTCTCCTTTTTTAAAAATAAATATATTTATTGTAAACATAATCTGTCATAGCTCTAGTATTTGCCCAGGTAGGTGATCTCCCCAAAAGTGTGCACTAGGAGGACATTTCTGACAAGAGTGTGTGCTGGTGGTAAGGCCATGTCCTTCATAATGAACTCCTAGGCACTGCTTCACACCCACACAGTGTGGGGCTGTTCCTCCCAGCATCCTGGCACAGTGTGCCGGGGTAACGCCACCATGGCAATATCGTAATCCTTTTAGCAATATAAATGAGTAGGTAGAACCGGCCACGTGATGAGTAATAAGCTGCAACTGCAAAGTGTGAGCCCTGTAAATAGAGAGTAGAAATAGAAAAGTCAAAACAAGGGAGGTTCGTGACTATATCTCAAATTTGCTGTAGCAGCTACCCTAGTCTACCACTGGACTTCATAGATGTTTCAAACCTGACCTTAAGTCAAAGCATAAGAGGGACTACCCTTGGCAGCTCTCTTGATTTAGAACCTCTGCAAGAAAAGAAGGAATGAGAGCTGCCTTTGTTTGTTATTTTTAAAATCTGACTCCCTGTTGCAAGGCAGTAAGATGAGCAAATGGTCCTTGCACCTGGCAAGTTACCATCAGCAATTATTGCAATGCTCAGTGTCTTTCTGCTACCAACAGAAATCTCTGCTCCCTTTCATGTCAGAGATTTCATTGTTCTTATGGGGATGCTACAATTAAAGTCACAAGATTTACTGCTCTAATTCTGTTTTGTTTGCAGCAGAAGGGAGAGACAGAGAAAGATGATACATGTGGCTGAGTTTTGATTTTTTTATTATTATTTATTTATTTTATTTTACTGCCCAACAAATATATTGTGTATATATAACTGACAAAAACAGAGTTTGTTTCAACTCATCAAACCATTCTGTTAGTAACTGGATTAAAGACTTTTATTTTACATAAAGGAACCTAGTTAGTAAAAAAAAAAAACAAAACCACGCACACAAGAAAACAAACCACAAAACAAACAAACAAAAAACCCAGCTGTGACTGCTGGTTTACTCTCTGTTAACAAACCTTGGCATCTGAGCAGGCTTTTATTTCTTATGTATTTCTTCATGTTTCTTTCAGTATAGATATTTTCTAGTTTCAGATATTAATGTGGTTCCAATGTCAAGAACACTGTTTTTGACAAGTATGTCAAAATACTGCTTATGATAAGTGTGTTTATGGGAGGGAAACACCGTGGCTGTCAGGAGTCCAGGTTTCATTTTTAGCCCTTCCATTATTGCCCTGTGTGTGACCTGAGATGAATTGCCAAATCAGACTTTTTCAAAGGGGCCATCTGTGAACACAAGTGCAGTTCTCCTGTTCTGAACTGGCATCTGACATTGAGCTATTCAAATCTGAGCTCTTGACCCTCAGTTCAGTAGAGAGAAACAAGAACAACTGAAAAAGGACAATTCATCAGATCCATCAAAAGGAGGTGAACTGCTGCAGGAGCTCCAAGTGGCTGGTTTGCACCTGATGGTCCACAGCTTGGACACTGAGGTGAAGGCGAGATGGATTCATTTCTGGCCCCTCAATAGGATTTTTTAGACACCTTGAATATCACCTGAGCCATGCTTAGTGATGGGGAAGATCATTCCTCTGAAGCTTCAACCTTAGCATTTTCAAAAACAGGTTGCTGCTCTGGCTAAAATTCATGCACATATAGAAATAGGTTTAAGTTACAACCCTGTTGAGCCTTAATTTCTCTCTCAATGAAATTAAACTCTTCATCAGACCTGCATGTTTGAAGTATTAACAGATAGGCTTTATTAATGGATGCTCCAGGTAATTGAGACAATAAAATTTCATTATCTGACCCATCTTGCTAGAATTTGTGGAATATCACACTCTTCCTTGCTTTAAGGGTTGGTCCATTTCATTTACCAGCTACAGTCCTCAGTGTGTTTCCTCTGTGGACAAATTGGTAAATTAGTCAGCTGCCAAAAGGGAGTAATTTCACTTACCTGAAATGAGCAGCAGTGGGATGAAAATACATTACTTCTGTCCCACTGGATAAGCCTCAGATTGTATGAAATAGAATTAGGCCAAGGGAGTCAATGTACTGGATAATAATGAAATGTTTAATGTGGATTAGCTGCATATAAAATTAATACATTAGAATGAATTGCTGAAGAAAGGAAATTGTGTCAGGCCTTTTTCCTGAATCTACAATACTAGACTTTAAAATGGTGCACTCTTCTGTTTATAGAAGAGCAAAAGTAAAGCTATTGAATTTGTCTTCTTTATTTGGATGAGAGAAATAGAAATAACTATCTATCTATCTATCTATCTATCTATCTATCTATCTATCTATCTATCTATCTATCTATCTATCTATCTATCTATCTATCTATCTATCTATCTATCTATCTATCTATCTATCTATCTATCTATCTATCCGAGCAGTCAAATCAGGATGCCACTGAACCAAGGCTAATATGTTTGGGTCTGGACCACATCTGAGAGGTTACAGATAAGAATCTAAACCTAAAACTCATTCATTATCTGCCTGGGCTTTTTCTTCTGGGGGTTAAATCTAAAAGTAATATTTGTTCTGGACCATTCGAAGGTGAGTTGAAATGTTGCCTTAATCTTAATAGGCTTAATATAAAATGGGCAAACTCTCCAAACTAATTGGCAAATACCATCTTTGACTGTGAGCTATGGAAGGGGTGCGGAATGAGCTGTGGCATGAAAATTACAACTATCCATCTACTCTCTGGGAAGGTTTGGGTTTTGGTTTGTTCTTTATTTATTTATTTTTAAAGCTTTCTTGTTGCCTCCTCTGTTCTAGGTTCGTTTCTTTTTCTCAACACATCAGAGAGGCCGAGCCCCGTCATCCTGAGCCCTTGGCTGAGAAGCAGCAGTGACCAATGTGTAGTTCAAGTGGCTGTGTATAAGCTTTACCAACAGAGTGGAGAATATATTGCTCGTGTCCATCCCATTGATGAAAGCAGCAGTGAAATCTTATCTGTGAAGAGTCCAGAGAAACATGGGTAAGTCTCCTCCTCTCATTTGACTCACAGCTTGAATTGAGAAAAATCACTCAACTGTGTAGCAGTATAGTCACAAAATGCATGCTGCACATCCAAGGGGAGCAGGGCACCACACAGAGTAAATTTTTGTCTTCAATGGGTCTAAAATATCATAGAAGCTGGAGATTGATGCTTATTTTATTACATCAAACAAATTCTGGATCCATGCAACTGAGTCTCTAAATCAACATCACATTTATTCTCTGTGCTTGCAGGTACGGATATAGTGTGGATACTCATCCTAAGTTTAAAGGTTTTCTGTCTAATTCACTCTGATTTCTTTTTGCTAATTTTTTATCCATGTAAACTCTTGGGCTTAGAATATCTACTGAGTCTTTGCAGTTTCATGTGTCTGCATACATTTTAAGTTTTGCCTTGCATTTGTGTTTTTTTGTCAATAAAGCAGTTCAGAACTACTGGCAGAGGAGGAAAGCTTTTGATCTTTCAAAGATGCAACTGTTTGAAATGTTTTATACTTTTTGTGCAATTAATCATGATGATGTTTTAATTTGTCAGACTTCCTGTGTATTCTTTTAAATTCTTGCTAGCAGCAAAACAGCAGGAGCTGAACACAGTAAATATTTCAAGATGCTGTAGAAGTAGAGTAACTCAGAATTTAATTTGGATATATGTGAGGCTAATGTCCTACCAACTCTATGTACTGATTTTTTTAATTTTTATTTTTTACCTTTGTTGTGAAATGTGTTAAGAAGTACAATTTTTAGCAAACATCTCGAATTTTCTTTGTTTTGATCTGATAGATTAGAGAGTCTCTAATAGCAAGTCTTACTGGCTTGTGCTTATAACAAGATGTGATTATCTGATTACTGTCTACAGCAAATTCTGTATTTTCCAGTAGCAAAAGGAGAATGCGCAATAAAAAACCTTGCAGGAGATAACCTAACTCATAGAAACAGTTTGAATAGTTGTAATTCTCATATAACACATGGCCTATAAAAGTGAGGAGGAGAGCTTGTGTGTGGCTCTAGATCATACTTAGTTCCAGCAACATCATCCAAATTGTAAATTGCTGTTGATGTCTGGGGAGAGGTAATTAGAGGAGCTGCAGCAGCTGTCTTCTTCCTTAGCTCTTTGCAAATGCTGTGCTCTGTGTCACAGCTAATAAACATGCTTTGTGCAAAGTGCCTCCTGTGTTGGCACTGCTACTGTTCCTTGGCACTCGCAGGGAATATTGCTGTGTGCAAAATGCTTTGGTCTGCTACGTGGAGGAGCTCCAGCTCGGATCTGCGGGTCGGCAGAACTCACCAGGAGCACAGGCAAATTTCAAATGTAAGGAGCCTTGAAGGGAACGGAAAGATCACTCTTAAGTACAATAACAAATTCCTACCTTTGCCATCTGCTGGAGATAACATGGACTACTCAGCTGGGTGTTGCAGATGGAGATTGTCACCAGAGGAAAGAGGGTTTGTACTTTTGCAGAAGGTAGTTTTGGTTATAGCTTGGCTGTCCCATATGCTTGCCAGAAGTGCAGCTTGCTCCCCAGCAGCATCCCCGTGGTGTGGAGGGTGGTAAGGATGTGCCTGTGGCTTTCACGGTTTTGCATGTCCTTGGTATTCCCTTGCTGTAAAACTTTGCAGTTTGAGCAACTGGCTGGTTCCTTTTTTCCCCCTCCTCTGGGCCTGTCTCACTGTGAGAGGCAGTAGCTCTTCCCCAAATTCACAAGGGTGAAAAACTCTGATGCCACGCCCATGTAAATATGAAGTGGGGATAGTTAATTAACTACCCACAGACTATAGGCACAGATGATAGGGTAGCAATTTGTCACCATTTGCCCTGAATCTTCACTCCAGAATTTGAGTGCTCCTCTGCCCTTTGTTTGAAGGGATAATATTCATTATTCCAACTTTGATAACACAACATGTCAGTCTCACTTTTGTAGAAATCTTCCTTTCTTTAAATAGGAATCCAGAATAGCTGATCAAAAGTCAAGAATAATTCTATAAAGTTCTTAAAAGAACCAGCAGTCCTACAGTGGAAATCTGTTCTGTTTGATATTTTATTTTGTCTTGGAAATTGCAAACTATTGTATTTTTTTATAATGAATTCTTTGACCATGCTATAACCGAATAGTGTCTAAAATTTTACAGGGATTTTAGCTCTAGGCACAAGGTAATTGAATTCCTCAATGAGCCTGTGCTAGAAATAAAAGCACTTTAAAGTTTCACAGGTGACACTTCTTTGATTCCATATGCTTTATGTATTGTTTTGCAAACAAGAGGTGTAAAGTGTGTGTAGTTCCCAGCGACTCGCATCTGCAGTAGTGAGTCCATGATATGACTTAAAGTCATAGAAGGAGGAGTACGTTTTATTGAAACAAATGCACCTGAAGGGTGATAAAGCAATAAGTTAATTCTAGGGTGGATTTTCTCATATCTTGAACTATGAACAGCGTCGATATCTTCTTTACACTTTTTTTTTCTCTTTTTCATTCTTTTTAATCTCCATAACCTGAATTACATATATTAAGATCTTACAAGGTCTTCACAGTTCACCCACATTTACAAGAGAAAAAAGTAGATGCTGTCAGGTGTTACTGTTTCATTCAGGGTGAAACCAGGCAAGCAAAGGTTTTGGTTGACAGCACTTGAAGCTGATTTTAAGTAGAAAGTATGTAAAGCTGTGAAATTGTACTGGGTAGAGGCAGCATAGCACCCAGTATTTATTTGTTGTCAGAGTTCATCCCTGTTGTCTTTGTGTGTAAATTACCAGGTGTGATTATGCATAAAGACTAAAAGCAAAACTAGTGGGGTTATGTTTGTTCCTCTCTGTTTGCCTCATTTTCTAAAGAAAAATAGCCCAAGCCTGTGGACGAGAGTTGTGCCAGTTCCTTAATGAGCCAGAGTTGTTACAGAAATTGATGTGTGGAAGACACTTATTTGTTTTATTTTCTTACTTGATATATTTCAGTGCAGCTGATCTATTGCATGCAGGAAGAAAGCTGGCTAATTTAAGATGCATCACATTGCAGTAGGGTGGGGCAGATAGGACAGACACTAGGAAGAGTATGGCAGAAGTGATGGCTGCAAATCGTTCCTGATGCTGAAAAACACCAGAGGCTGGCAAAGGGATACTTGTTTTGTGTTATACAGAAAGTCTGCCAAATACAATCATAACTGATACACATAATATATTTATAACAATCCTTATCACTCAGAAGGTAACTATATCCTTGTTTATCAGTTCAACAAAATTGTATACTTTTTTTAAAAAAAAAATTTTTTAGTTTTTTTTTTTTTTTAACAAGCAGATAGATCTTACTCCACATTTATGTATGGGTTTTGGAACACCTTTGGTAGACCTTCTTTAATTTAGTTCCTAAGCAATCAGTAGCATTCCTCTGTGGGGAACAGCACATTGCTGTGTTCTGTTAGAATGAGATTTGTTGCATGATAGTGTTTCTAGGTTATCTGACTCTGTGGATGTGTTTTTGATATGGTTAGTCTCTTCTGACATCTTCTGCAATTCTGTTGGGTTTTACAAGCACCTGCAGATGATACAGGGGGAGAACCAGTGCAGTGCTATTGATCCTTTGTAATGGCAAAAGAGTTGTTATAATTCCTGCCATGCAGCACAGCACTCTCTGATTTATCTCAAATACCACTAGCTGTGGGTACTGTTTTTTGCTGGTTTTCTGCTCCCATGGTGCTGTATGCAATCCCTTCTTGTTGCTATTTAATGGATTTCCTGCTGTTTGTTTCTGGAGGTGAGGAGGCAGCAAGTATGTTTATGTAGCATATTGGTTATTTAGCGAAGCAGAGTTGCTTCCGCAATTCAAATTTTCACTTCTGGCTGCTTGTCAGACTGTCACTGTGGCCACTGATTTCATTTCACCTCTCATTTGCTTTCCCATGTGTTAAATTTATAATTATAAAGCAAGTAAGATTGTAAATGTGCTTAGTAGAGTGGAGAAAACACAAAGGAAAACTTGCCAACAAGGTCAGAGTTTATTATAAAGGATTGATTTTTATTTCTTTTGATTATTGTATTTTGGAGAAAGAAGTTGGGCAAGGACAAAAATATCATAGTTCATTTTAATTACCATTATTATTTTACATCACTACTTGCACTATTAATGGTGAGTTGAAGTATTATATACTATATTTCAAACCAAACTTTTTTTAAGAACATAGCTAATGACACCATATCTCCAATTTGGTCTTTTATTGTAGACCTCCCTCATCACTAATCCCATAATAGTGTTCTTACCCCAAAAACTAATGTAACAAGTGGATGTTAATACTGTTCAAATGACTTTGAGGCCTCCTTGAACATGGGAAGTGGGGAAGATCCTTGGATTAGCTACTTCAGCGGGAATATCAGAATGCCAGCCTTTTTCAGGTGTAGATTCAAAAGACAAGAGTTGAACTACTGGATTGACCTCACTTCTGCCATCTGTCCCACATGCCCTGCATCAGCTGGGCACACTGCATGTTTGTTGTGCTGATACTTTTTCTCTACAGGACAGAGCAGTGTTCTCTAAGATATTTTCCTGTATATTCTTAGATTGTAATTGCTGTATGTCAGTGGGACTTTGTCTCTTCCTACAAATCCTCGCAACACTTCAGAGGCAAAGGGAGATTGAGGCCATGGCACTAACACATGAACGTGGATCTGTTCTGTCACCCACACTTAGGGGATGTGGACTGTAGAATCTCTGCAGAGAATTGATGATACTGAACCGTACATCTTTTGACTTCAGCATAACTGTACAAACCACATAAATTGACTTTGCAAGCCATGTGTGATTTTTGAACTCTGAGTAGGACCTTCAGACTTAGTCTAGAGCCTTAACCATACTTGAGATTCATCTGAAAACTTTTGTGCAAATACGTGAAGAATAAGGTGTTTCTTAAATAAAGCTTGAAATCTGAACATGCATGGCTGAGCAAGGAAGCCATAAAATACTACTACTTCATGTAGCCAGTACTTGAGTAGGTGCATGCATGTTTGTGCACAGAGCACTTCCAACAGAGGAAGTTTACCTGGTTCTGGAGGTTACTACAAATCATGTTAGGCTCTTCCCTTTCTGGCATCTACAGCTTCACTTGAGATTGATCGCACTGATAGATGTCAAGAAAAATATATGAAGGAATCACTAGCAACTGTCACATTTGACCTTGGGGCTTGAAATCTGAAGGTTATTTCTGGTTCTAGTGTTGTTCCATTTCTTGTTTGGGTTTGTTGTTTTTTTTTTTCTTTCTTTCTGTCCGATAGTTTCAGTAGCCTGTCTCAGAGACCATGGGCTTAGTAGAAGGAATTTACTTTCCTGGAACCCTTTAACCTCAAAAATACCATTCTCAGATTAGTATTAATATGAATTTGCCTGACTTTATTTGTGACAAGAGTGTGATGCGGGTTTTTTTCCTTCTCCTTGAAAAACTTTACTAAATTCAAGTCTTTGTTGTGCAAATGCCTGGACTAAGACGCAAAAAGAATGAGACTAAATTGTGTATATTTGGAGCATTTATACTAATTTTTAAGCATCAAAATATGTCTCAAAATCTACAGTGCACTTTTTTTGCAGAGAACTCTGAATCGGGAGTTGAAGTGATTCAGCCTAAACTATGTGTTTGAGAAATTCAGGTAATCCAGGAAAATAATTTGGATTTATAGATTCGTTAAAAACTAAGCTCTCCAACCTTGGTGGCCAGGCACCACTATTCCTAATTTTAGAGAGGAAACTTCAATTGGTCTAGACAGAAAATTAGCACTTAAACTTTTCCTGTGCTATTATCCACTAGCCAACTTTTAGTCCAGGCAATTAAGTGCAAAGAAAGAAAAAAGAGGGGAAGAAAAAGTAAAGAAAAAGTTGGTGTCTCTTTTCACCCTTCCCTTTTCAAATGATACTGTACTTGATATCTATGAAGACTCAGTCCCTTTCATAGCAAATGCTTGTATTAGAAAAAAGCTTTTCATCTCCAACAAACCCTTGGTCCTCTCAGTATCTCAAGTCTAGACCTGAAGAAAGCTTTGACTCTCTTGGTCATGGCACCTTGAGGAGCCCATTGCTATTTTGTTTTCAGTTCAGACTAAATCACAGGATCAATTAGGTTGAACAAGGTCGAGTCCAACCTATGACCAACCACCTTGTCAACTAGATCATAGCCCTAAGTGCTGTGTCCAGTCTTTTCTTGAACACCTCCAGGGATGGTGACTCCACCACCTCCCTGGGCAGTCCATTCTAATGTCTAATCACCCTTTCTGTGAAGAAATTCCTCCTAATGTCCAACCTAAACCTCGCTTGGCGCAGCTTGAGGCCATGTCCTCTCATCCTGTCACTAGTTACCCAGTAGAAGAGGCGGACCTCTGCCTGGCTACAACCTCCTTTCAGGTAGTTGTAGAGAGTGACAAGAACTCCTCTGAGCCTCCCCTTCTCCGGGCTGAACACTCCCAGCTCCCTCAGCTGCTACTCATAGACTTACTCTCCAAATGCTTGACCAGCTCTGTTGCCCTTCCCTGGACACACTCCAGCACCTTTCCTGTAGTGAGGAGCCTGGAACTGGACACAGCACTTGAGGTGTGGCCTCACCAGTGCTGAGTACAGGGAGGCAATCACTGCCCTGGTCCTGCTGGCCACACTATTGCTGAAATGAGCCAGGATACCATTGGAGTTCTTGGCCACCTGGGCACACTGCTGGCTCATGTTCAGCCACTGTTGACCAGCACCCCCAGGTCCTTTTCTGCTGGCCACTTTCCAGCCACTCCGTGCCCAGCCTGTAGTGCTACCTGGGGTTGTTGTGGCCAAAGTGCAGGACCCAACACTTGGTCTTGTAGAATCTCATACTGTTGGGGAGATTTAAATTAAAACCATGCAGAATGTATAAGGTGAAATGGAGCACTTCAAGGCTTTATCAAACAGTATGAACCTGATATACAAATGTCTGCAGATGTGGAAAGACTGTTTTCCCATTCCACTTGAGCACTAGAGTGAAGTAAATGTCTGTACGCTTCTGTTTTAAATGTCTCAGTGGTTTTGCTGCTGGTGAAGTGCTATATTATTACTTGAGACGAACATGGGTCCTTTCTGTAGATTTTTTTTTCAATATTGGTTTGCTTTAGAGCATACCTTAGTTTTCCATGTAACCTCAAATAGAACAAAGCAGTAGCTTCAGACTGCTCCAGAAAGGTTTACTGTGTTGTCAGTAGAGATTGAACTGTAGCAGCTTATTTCTTCTTACAGACATTTATATGAAAGCAGACTTTTTATTACAAAAAAATGATATATTAATATTACCAGAAACTGAATTTTGAGTGCCATTAACCATTGTGGTGGATCGTATTGGGAAGGAACAATATTGTATGACCTCTTGGACCGACTAAAGCCAACCAACTTCAGTTCAGTAATGAGTAATTGCAACTACTTTTTTTTTTTTTAAGAGGTTGATTACAGTCCCAATCAAACTGATTGAAAATCATTTTGGGCATTGTGGGGGAAAATTGCTTTTTCTTTTCTTGTAATATATATTATCAGACAGTTATTGGGTGGCAGTGCTGCATTTTAGTAATGTCTGCCAGAATCAAATGCAAACAGGAAGGACAAAGTTGTGTAGTCTTCTTCCAGTTACAACAACAAAAAAGGACAGAGAAGAGAAAAATCTTTTCAAGTTGAAATAAAATTTGCAAATGAGGAAAGTTTTTGTCAAATATGAAAATTTGGCTTACTACAGAAGCAAATTACTTAGTGTGTGGAGAATGGAAAACAATGAAAGAAGAAGTTATTTTTCAGGCTAAGAGTTCAGTTTTTACCTACTGGAGTTGCCTTTTCTACTGCTTTTAACGTGATGCTGAACATACTGTGGTGGAGGAGGACTGTGGTGGTGAGGTAGATGCCCAGTGTGCCTTGGCACAAGGATCCTTGTGTCTCCCCACATAATCATAGCACCTGTTGGTGACCTCCTTGGGCTCCAGAAGCTGCTTCTGTTTGTGGAACCCCAGGGACTAGCACATCTGACTCTGTAGAAATGATGCCAAACTGACAACAATAGCAGAGTTGAGATGCCCTTAATCCACCTGCTTTGGATATTTCTTCTGTTGAAACTAAAGATTCCTTAATAAAACTTTATTTCTTACAAGGCTGAAACAATTTCTTCAAACAACTCTGAGAAACGTAATCCGACTTTTATACTGTCCAAATCCTGGGCACAAAAGTCTTTCATCCTAAACTTTTATACCTTGTGTCCTCCAGAATTATTTGCAGGCCCTTCTTCTTTTGTTGTTATGCTGTTCTCACTTTCCAAGGTATGTGTTGGCTTTATCATCTCCATTCTCTCATTACTTTAGCTTGTTTCCCTTGTTTCATAAATCATGTGTTTTCTTCTCTACACGAAGGCTTCTACTTCAATTTTTAAAAGTCATCCCAAACTAATCTTCACAGCCCCATCTTGATGCTGGTACATGTTGCACTTCTATCAGTGTGAATATGCCGGGATGAATTCAGTTTTTGTAAAACCTGAACAAGCAAACCACCTGCCACACGTACACACACCACCTAAAGTTCGTCATTCCAAGCATGTGCAAACACTTCATTTTGTCATCTTTCCTTTTTTTGTTTAGGTGCCTTTTCTGCTACATGGAATTGCAACAGTCTCTTTAGGATCCTTTGCAACCTCCAAGTGTGCCTTCCCACAGCCAAATCCTTGCAACATTTGTTTCCAGAGACTAGGCAATTAATATTGCCAGCCTTGTTTCTACTTATTTTTCCACTCCCCTCAAGCTAAGCTCTCTGTCATTCTGCTGTTGGCAAAGTTTTACAACAAGCCTGCGGTATAATTGCTTTCTGTATCTCCTATTTATTTTTGACCTTAAAATCCTTCTGAGTTTTGTGCAACCTCCTCTGCGGCTGTCCCACTTTGGAGCATGGTTTTGTCATAGCCTGCAATTTCCTTGGGGCTTTCCTTGCTAATGCTTAAGAATATCCTTCTTATCCAAGGCAAATCTACCCTGCTGTAGGAAGTACTGTAGAAGATTTACAAGGTAATATTCCTCCCTTCAATTTCAGAGAGAAATTATTAACTAGGTGCTGATAACTTTGCAAGACCTAAAAAATAGTGTCCTTGACCCATCCAGCTGCTAAAAGTGTTAGTGTGGTAGTAATGCAGTTGATTCTACTTTCTAAGTAAGGTTCTTGGCTATCACTCTTAAATCCTCTCAGTTCTGTTCCATGACTTGCACCACAGGGTTCAAGTCCAATAGGGCATTTCTGCACCCTCACATTAAAGAACACTGTTTATGTTGCTGCCTCACCAAAAATGGTGCCTGTTGTTCTCAAGTGCTGGTAAATCAGATGTTTTCCACTCAAGAAAGAAGAAAGAGAACTCTGATGTCTCTAACTTAGAATTTGCTTCTGCATATTAAAAACAAATCAAAGACTTATTCAGCAGGAATTTGGAAGTTAATTCTCAATAAATTCCCACCTGGGAAATTGATTGAAGGCTTAGAAATTATTTTGATTCTGATGCTTGCTGCAGTGGCAGAGGTGGCAGCTTGGAATTCTCTTTAGTGATTAAGGAAAGCACTGAACAACTTTTCACAGGGATACAGTAAGGACGCTGGTGTATGACACCAGTGTGAAGCACTTTGCAGAGCTTTTAATTTAAAACTCGTGTACTATATTTGTAAAACAGTACTGCTCCTGCCTGAAAGCATTTTTCTGTCAAATAGCTACCTTTGTTTTCTTTTGAATTTTATTCGTTTTCTATAGCACACTTCTGGTACAGTAGAAATTATATTCCTTTCATAAAATACTTTCTCTTTTGTACTGGCGGAGGAAACCATTACTGTTAGTGACTAGTCTGGCAAAAACACGGGGTTTAGGTTGACACCAAACCAAAGGCACAGGTTTCAGGCAGCCTTGTCAGATCTACTTGATACACTGCTTGAATCAGATTATTTCTTGACGTGTGCACTGTTGCAGAAGGCTTTTCCCCACACTACGCTGCTTGTTTTTAAAACACATCAATATACTGGAAACCATGAACATTCATGGCTTGCACAGTAGCATTTTGGTGTCTTGTCTAGAGAAATGAACAGTCCTCCCCATTTGGAAGTACTGGCATTCTCCTTCCTTTTTTTTTTGCAAGGGCTGTGTTCGTTAGTTTTTCTTTATAGACGTTGAGTTCTCTGGGTCACCAAGAACAGTTGCCAGCTTTTTGTAAACGTCCGTCCATAACCTTATGCTCTTTGTTGCGTCCTATATCAGGCTGACTAAATACAATTTTCCATTGGAAATAGCAGCAGTGAAGCTTATTTGCTGAGTGTAATTGGAGCTTTTCCTGATCATCCCTGACTTGGTGTGCTATTCATGCTGATGGATTGAGGGCACAAAGGCACATAATAAAGTTCCTTTTGACAAGGCGAAGTTATTCTAAGTTGGGACTTGGATCAGCAGCATGTCTGCCATCCTTGGTGAGCTTCACATCAGGATAAGACTGCAGAAGATCGGCACAAGTCTAAATCTTTCACAAGGCAATGAAGATTTTATGACTCTGCTTTATCTAGCAAGGAATACATGCAGTAGAATAAATGAGACAAACTCAACTTCTCTCATATCCAGATCAGTGGCCAGTTATTATGATGCCCTTATAACAGAACAAAATTACACTAAGCGGAAGATTTTGTCAAAATATTTGCACTGAAATACTTTTTAATAAAGAAGCCAAATAATCTGATTTCCTTCAGCAGAATAATATTCCAAAGTGTAGAAAGTTTCCCTGTGCAGTGTGCTTGCTCAGAGTTGTTAAAATAATTGCAGTTAGAAGATTACTGTCATTTCATTAAGTGCAGTGGATGACGTGATTATTTTTAGGATGCTAAGTGTCCTAAGAGTGCCTAGCTAAATGTACAGCCACACCAGGAAATAAAACGTGAGATGATCCATCTGGATATTGTCTTAGTTGAGGTGTGTTCTCAAATCTAGCAACCGGTTTTTTGCATCTCTGCCTCTTTCTATTCTAAATGCCTGTCTTTCAGGAGGCTGTGGTTAGGAAAGTGTGAGCTAATGCTTCTGACAATTCAGATCCATATCAAAACCATGATGATTGTAATTTGTTATTATTTTATGCCAGAAGAGCTATTCAGAGGCTGATTTCTTAGAGGTCTCTAGATAACATCTGACACAAGTTGATTTCCCTCTTTTCTGTTGTCTGGGAACCTGGGCTCCTTTCATGCCTTTAGGCAATTTTCCAGGTCAAGGCTGTATCTGGGCTGTTTGAAAGGGCATTATCTGCTTACTATTTCTGTTTTTAGATAGGGCATTTTGATTGCCGGTATCAAGGCAGTTACAGTTGACAGTGTCTAGTAAAACAGCCCCTCTCAAACAATGAAAGATACCATCAACTTCAATGTTTATTCACAATCAGAGCACTATAAATGCAATTTTTTTTTTTCAAGAACTTCTTGCTTTCTTTTCAGTTATTACTTGCCACCACTATTCTATTATGGAAGGGGGGAAAAATTCTCTATAATTTTACTGACCTCTTTTCTTAATAAGTCAAAAACTTGAGAGATTGGTGTTGTCTTGAACAAGAGAATTTCTTTCTTCCTATCAGCTCTTTTATTTCTTCTTGCTTATTCTCAGGGCTCACTTTCCCCACATTCCCTCTATCCCAACCTATTCTTCCCTTCTTGTTTTGTATTCCAGGCTTTTCTTCTAAAACAGGCTCTCCAACCCCTCAAACAGGTCTCATTCTCTCTCTCCTTTCACCTTCACTCCCTGTCTCTTGCTCCTGTCCTGCTTGCCTTTGACTTGGGTATGTTTCTTCATCACGTGTTCCGGACCCAAAGACTGGGGGAGGCACAGAGCACCTTATTTTGTGTCCCCAGGTCTGGTACTGCCTGATGCAGCCCAGGGGGAGCACTGGGCACCCTCCCCCTTGCAGTTCTGTAGGAAAGTCTCTGCCAAGAGGACACAGACATCAGGGTTGCAAACTGGCCTCATTGAGATGAATTTTCATAGAAAGGGACATACAAATGAAGCAAGTGATTCTATAGAACTCTGGCAACACCTTCATCAAGTGTTCTGAAGGGCTTTTACAAACATTAAGACCCTGCTGAAGTGGGTGGTACTATACAGGTGGAGACAGTCAGGTATCAGGAGATATTCTAGCAGATCATTAATGAGGTTAGTACTCAACAGATGTGTGGCTGAGTGGCACTGCATTTATGGCATTTTTTTACTAGAAGAGTGCAGTTTTAATGGGGAGAGATAACACTGATGTCTGGGTTTTCAGAGTCAGAGGAATTGATCTAGGTGGAGATGTTAATGTGTATCTCCTTCACCCCAGGTGAGTGGCCTAACACTGGGGAACACGCATTAATCCACTAAATTTCAGAATGCTCTCAAAATGTAGATTCTGCATTTATTGCAGTGCAGAAACACCTGTAGGGGCAAAGATAAGAGGAAAAAAATATTGTTCAGAGGCTAGAACTATTGTAGCTCTGTATCCCGAGTCTGCATCATGAGCAGCGCTTGGCAGATACATTTCTATCCTTCAGGGGACAGGCATTGCACGTACTCTTTCCATCTTCTCTTCCCCATGCCCCTCCCAGCTCTTCTCATTGCATTAATACTCCATAATTCCTGAGACATGGATGTCTGATTTGTGTCCATCTAACTGAACTGTGAACATTTTTTTCTCGCATTAATCACTACCCAATCCAAATTTCATGTGCCTTTGATGCCTGGTTTTAATTGCCTTAAAGTAGAAAGCTTCAATGAGCAGAGAAATTAAAATTGCAAAATCCTGATGGCTTTTTTTTATTTATTTGCCTCCACAGTCAACTTGAAGACTATATTTTTGGTTGGATTTTTTCTTTCTCTCTATTTTCTTTTCCCCTTAAGCAAGTGAATGTCGTATTAGTTTTCCATCCCTAACAGAGCTGCAGGCTTAACTGCAATGGATAGACTACATTTTAGCTCCAGAACACAAAATGTGTTCTGCGTTGCCTACGCTCTGAAAGAGATCTTGCAAGTCAATGAAATGAGCTTTCCCTTTCTTTTGAAGCAGAGCTTCACTTAGGAAGAAAACTGTTATTTGGAAAGATTGAAACCCCTAATTTATAATGGTGTCTCAGGGATATCATGAAAAGGACAAAAGTGGGAATGAAACACGTTGTATCCAACTGAAAAGCCAGAAGTAATTTAGGACAATTGCATTTTTTCTTTTATCCAGAAATGTATCTTCCATGAAATCAGAACGTTTTGTGGGAAAAGTTCAATTTTGGTTGTGTTTTCCCTTAGGGTGAGGTAGGCGAAATACTGGTTTCTTGGACTAACCCCAAGTGCCTTCTTAACTCCCTGTTCAGGATTACAGTAGTTGTCATTCTGCTGCCTGAGTTCATGCGCAACAAACTTTGTCATTTTTCATGGGGATTGTTCTTCATCCCTCTGATGAGACAGAACGTCTGCTCCAGCCACTATGTGGCATGCCTTGGAAGTGACATGGCTTGAGGAACATCATCAGACTGCTGTTGGGAAAATTCTTTACACAAATAATAGCATGTGAGTGTCTGTCTGTGAGAGAGCTATATGTCAGTATGGCTTCATAAGAGAGTGCAACTGAATGATGAATTGACTCAGACAGATACTACAGGTCACCTATATAAAGCAAAGTAAAGCATGCTGATAAATGAGCATTTTCTTTACAAATGAAAAAAAAAAGTGCTGCTTTACGAAATGGTTGGGATTTAGAACCTAATGAAGTGTAGTAGCAAAGTCAAAGGGTCCCATGTTTTCTCAGACTGAAGAGTAAAGTTACTTTGTGGGCAAAAATCCCCTTGGTGTAAGAAAAGTTAATTAATTATTGAGTGAAAAAGAAGCTGTCTGTCAAATTGCTAGATTTCAAATCTGAAATTTGTTACCTTTTACCCACTTGTTTTTTTTTCTAGAACCAATATAACTGCTTTTTCCCACTATTGACTTTTTCTTAATGACTTCTGCTTGTAGTCTTCTGTAATAATTTATGCCATGATCATGCTCAGTTATTATCTGCTGACTGATAATAGAGTTTGTTTTACAAACAGCATTCATGGTAATGTAACTGTTCAGTACTGACACAGCAATCTATGATAATAAATTCTGCAGGTTAATGTCATTCTTTGCTCAGCTGTTGCTCAATTATCCATCAGAAAGTGTTTTACTTTCTGTTCGTTGCCTGTGATGGCCCAAGGGAGAGTTGTTTGGCTTTGTGGGGTTTTTTCAGCATTTAGATGTAAAAGGGATTTTGATGCCTTTTTACCTCTGAAATATATTTTAAACATCCTATTGAAAAGTTCAGGATGTTCTTGAGGGACAAAGAACATAACCTTTATTGACTGTCTTTTTATACAGTTACTCTTTTTGACCAGAATAGTTATCCAGAACTGAAGATCCACAGGTTGCCTTTGTAAGGAAGAAAAGTTGGCAATTAGGCCAATGTTTTTGTCACTGTGTTGATTTGAAAACCAGGGACATCAAACACCATAAAAATTGGTTGTTCACAGATCATGTTGCCCATAAGCCTCTCTAATCTTGTTTCTGGGCCACTGTATGTACTTGATGTTTGATATTTAATCTTTCCTGAATATGATGTTCCTGGTTTTCTTCCTCATTGTGTCTTATAATATATACAGGAACTGGGCTTTTCTCTCTCGTTTCCTAAAAAAATTATTGTTTTTTCTCTCTCTCTTTTTGCCTCAGTTTACATGGAATGAGGGGGTTTTTGTTTTTGTGCTGGTCATTGCTTGTGCATGTAATTTGTGTGTGTGCGAGAGACAGGTGCACACTTACACATGTTCACATGATCCTAATTCTTGCTGACTGTTTCAACAGTGTGATACCATATCTTGTTACATACTTCATCCTGGAATGACTGCTAAAGGGTAGCTTTGTGGATACTTATTCCCTTTTGGAAAGGCCATCACTGTTATGCCAGTTCCATCCATCTTTTAGGGAATGCAGATATAAAATTACTTTTTAATGGTGTAGAAGAGGCGTAAGCTCAATACGTTTTCAACCACAGAAGGGGAAGGAAGGGAGGGAGTGTTCCTCCAGCTCATTAATCAGAATGAGAATGAGAAATTGAAGCAGCTTCCTAGTCATTTACTATTTGCTCCAAAGTAAATCTATCTAAATATTAGTGCACTGATGATAGAAAAAAAGGAGGATTAGGGGGGAGGCAGGAAAAGAGCCTTGTCATTAGCTTGTCACGTGCTGTACATGGGAGACCAAAGATATATGTACTATGGCATCTCTGTAATGAAAACTTGAGCGAAAAAAATAGTTTCTTCCATGTTCTGGAAAAGGAACTCTCAGAGGAAACACATTAACAGTATTTCATATTACAAATTATTACTGCATATTCAGCTGTTGTTTCAAATGAGAATTGTGTATATTGCAGGACAAGGGAAGGAAGATACAGTTAGTATTTCTCCTGCATGCACAATTAAGTTTTTATGCATCTAGCTATATCGGTTCTACCCTATTAATTTAGGTTAATACTTTAACAGAATGATGAGTCCGTTGTCCATAGGATACTTGATGAACTTACATGTGTCGGTCAGGTTACGCTGTTAGTGGCTGAATATGTGAGTCTCTTCATTTCGCTGTTCCTAAAGAAGGTATTTCACCATATGGCAATGAGACTTGTTGAATATATCTAGTAAGGGGTCATCTCCCATGTTGAATTTACAGACTTCATTTTGCAGAAGTTAGATACTATCAAATAACAGTATTTGTGCTGAGTGCAAATAGTGTTTTTCCCACCATGCCTATAAATTTTGAATTCATTAAATGCTTTGTTTCATCCAGTCCCCTCTCTCCACCCAGCAGGACAGTGTGTGTTTGGAAAGCTGGTTATTTTCATTACCTTCTTACCCTTTAATTAATTTTATGACCTTGCATAGGAGGTCATAGTTGTCTTCGCAACAATTTGGGAGAAAGTTTAGTATAGCACTCAGAGTTTCTATATTAACATGTTGCCAGCAGAAAGCTATTTCTACATTATTAGAATGTGGATTTTTCTTCTTCCTCCTCTGGCCTCCTTTCTAGAGGAAGACGTGCTCCTACTTCATCTTCTACTCCCAAAAAACAGCCTTCGTTTCTGTGTGTAGTTGGCTCTGACTTCAGTTTCCAGTTTCTGATTTCTGAATGTGATATGTACTTGCACTTTGGAGTTTGGCTTCAAATATGTGTGGAAGTGAGAGGGAGAAAAATTATTTTTCTTAGTGTTTTTGTTTCTGGATATATAAATTGAAAAGTCTTAGAGACAACAGTTGTTCCAGAAGGGGTGTGCCACCAAAGTTTGTAGTTCTTTGCCCCATTAAGCAGCAGAAAACTGAATCAAGGGGAAACTGGCTTGTATTTCCAATTTCTGCATTAGTTTACATAAAAGGTGGAAGAAAGAAATGGTATTTTATTTTAAGGTCCTTCAGTCTGGCAGACTGTCAGACTGGCCTGAGATTAGATGGGGTGAAAGCACAGTTTGACAAATCACTCTGAACTTAGAGAAGACTTAGGATGATATTTGCAGAAACCAAGAGAAGCAGAAATCAAGAGAAGAAGTTAACATTGGTTTAATTCAACTGCATTCATTTAATTACTACATTGTGGAAATACAAGAGTGTCTTACCCGGTTCACCTTTGTTGTGGCCTGGCTGGATGGGATGCTGACCACAGCTGCCTTGGACAAGGCTCTGAAGAAGCACTGCATAAAGCTTGCATTTTTAATCTCATATACTGTTCACATTTGTACTTTAATGCTGTTGCATCAAGACAGCAGGATGTCTAATCTGTATCATCAGTGCCGTTTCCTCATTTATATTTACATTAAAATCATGTTAACAGTATCATTAACTTCTTAGTAATATTATAGTATAGCCTTATGAGTGTATTTTCAAAATGCTTCTTGTTGAAAGAGATTTGCAAAGTACTTTATTGCTAGCCAGAAATGGTTCTAGCAAACCAGTGAAACGCTCTCTAATTAAATGAAAGTAGTTAATTTTCCTTTTTCTTCCCCTGAGATTGCAAGTCACAGTGGCACCCACAGATACCCTGCCTCTGCACTCAAAATGACAGTGAGCTTTTTTTCGTCTTCACAATTGCCTGGCAGAGGATCTGAGCCACTCAATTTACTTGCAGTCCCACATGCTGTCAAAGATACAAGCCTGAAAAGTTCTGGAGGGTGAGAGTGAACAGTGTTGCAGAATGAGTAATGGAAGTGTTGATTTACCATGGAGTTGCCCATCAAGAGGTAGGTTATCTTGCAGCTCAGGTGTGAACGAGGACACTGCATTGAAGACATACTGTGACAAAACTATGTAATTTTGTGGAGGAAACTGTCCAATCTATGACGCAAGTACAGTATGTTACACAGATGCTTATCAGCGTCCAGCTGACTAGAAATAAAGCAGCTTGGCTCAGGAAATTATATTAAAGGTTTTTTTATTTCCCCTTTTATTTCCTTCAATAGTTCTGGTGTTTTGAAATTAGATTTTTCCTGTGGTGTTCATGATTCCCAAGAAACACGGGAGACCAAAGTGGGCTTATTATGAATATTCTGCTGTTTCTTTTAACATTCCTCTTCCATGATAATTTATAGTAGTTAATGTGTTTATAATATTATTTGCCGGAAACACACATGGAGCAGGTACAATCTGAATCAAAACAAACTGATTTAAAAAGATCAAATGGCTGCTGAAAACATCCTTGTTGCTTTCTTAAATGAAAACCTGTTAATAAGGGTGCTGTAAGGCTGGATACAGCAGTGTGTGTAAAACAAAGAGCTGGCAACTGGAGGAATGTCATCAGGTGTGCATAGCATCAATTAAGTGGAGCATTAGGTTTTTAATGTTTAGGTAAATGGGTATCTTCTGCTGTGTGTCTTCAGCAAGGCAGCATCAGGTCTTTTCAGTGCCCATTTCAAGCCCTCTTGATTAGGAATCTGTCCACACAGTTCAGTAGCCTTTCAGTCAAGTCTTAAATCGTCATCTACAAGTGATGGATTTTGCTGTCCTAATATGCTTGGAAATATGTAGAATCAGGGGCTGCTTCTATGGAGTTTTTTAAATCTTTCTGTTTCAGATAAGGCAATGTGTGGCACAGAAGTTTGGTGAAAGAAATATGTGGAAGTATCTCACCAATTAAATGTCACCCCCTCATTTTTTTTAATCAAAATGGGAAATTGTGCCCAGATCTCCCTTGCAATTTTTTATCTTCTGACTGAAATTTCAGGGAGTAAATTTCAATACATCAACTTCAAGCAGCAACAGTCAGACAAGTAAATGTTGATTTTATACTCTGAATGCTGACTGTTAGCAGACTTTATCATGAAGATGGGGGTAGATAGTGTGAGCAGATTCCTAAGGCAGAAAGACAATCCGCCAGAGGGATAAAAAACTTATGTTAATATATATATATATATATGGCATGGTTTAGCCATATATAATTTAATACTTTGCCCTTCAGCAACATCTTTCAGGTAAAAATCTTCAAGACTTTATCAAATAATAAGTTTTTCTAATGACATCTTTCTGCTATCCTACAGATAGCTGATTAGAAGAAATTTTAAGGGACTGTTCACAACCATATTCAGAGCCCTGCAGTCCTGTGTCACAGTTGTCTGTGGTGTTGTTAGACTTCCTAATTTTTGAGCCATTGTCCTGCTGAATTCTTCTCTGAACCTTGAGGAATTTTTGTCATCACATCACTTTTTGGGGAGGGGTTGTTCTTTTGTTGTTGTCCTCTGTGAACACTGTTTCTTCATCATGCAGCCATAACTGAACTTCAGTTCAGTTCCAACCTTCAGCTCTCTAAGTGCTAAAGGCAGATTTTTTTTAGTGAGAGATTTTCATGGCTTTAGTCTGATAAAATAGAGCAACAGATGGAATCACTTCAGTGTTCAGGTTAAATTGTAGCCCAGAGCAGGTATGATATCTGAAACACCTCCCAGAGTTCCTTGGGAAACAGTAACAAAGACATTTGTCTGTGTGAAGTGAAACCTGCTCTAATTTGGAAAGCTGGGCAAAGCATGACGTTTAGAGAGATTCCATAATGTTTGATTCCTAGAGAGAGAATGTAGTACTCTACACCACCAGCACCACTGAGGCTGGAGGTGCTTTGTGCCTTCATACACACTAGAAGAGGCTGGAAGACGCACCTGTGACAACTTCATATTTCGTTATTATTATCATTTATCTGTCTTGCAATAGTGAGTATAATTCTGTCAACAAACTGTCAGAGGTGGTGGTAGTGGACTCTTGCTAAGTCTGAATACAGGTTGCCAGCACGAGTCAGCATGCAACATGGATAGAATATTTTCCTATTTTGAAAACATTCACTTGACCTGCTGGGATGTGCCCTGCCTAGCACTGCTCATAACCTCTGCTGTTGCCTTGCATGAGAAGAAGGTATCTTCAATGTAAATACCTTCAATGTAAATACCTGACAATTTTACAGCATAGGGAGGGTTAGGCCAGATTGGGGACTGCTGACTAGCCCTGTTATTCCCTTTTGTATTACTCTTTCTCCTAGCACAGGGAGGCTTTTTCTTCCCTGTTGGAATAAGAAAAAAAAATTAGTAACTAAAATTAAGGGCCCAATCCTAAATATTCTGAGAGTAGTGTCTGCTGCTATAAAGATTGTAAGATTAACCCGAACTTCCACTCATTATAACAGCTATCAGTGCTCATCTCTCTCAGAAGTTGTTAATATAAGTGCAAGATCAAACCAGGTTTCATTGAGAAGGACAAATGTCAGGAAAGGCCTGTTCGGGCAAGGTGCTAGTGGTGCAGAGGTAAAGTTGTAAAGAATTAAGTTTTGAAGTCTGCTGAGCTCTCCTTTTATTCTTTAGCTCTTCACTCACCATTATCCTCTTTCTAGTTCAGTGTGTTACTCAAGCCTAAGTTGAATCTTCACAGCACTAAGTGCTGGTGTTGAAAACTTTCACATCCTTAAGTTAACACTCAGTTTCTTCAAATCTTAAGTGGTCTTTGAAAATTCATTCATTCCTTGCTCCTGACTGAATCAGGGGAGATGTAGTGAATTAGGTATCCTTCCTTACCAGTGACAGGACTTGAGGAAACACCATGTAGCTGAATTGGGGGAGGTTTAGGTTGGGTATCAGGAACAGATTTTTAACCCAGAGAGCAGTTGAGTAATGGAACAGGCTCCCCACGGAAGTGAGCACAGCTCCAAGACTGACTGAGCTCAAGAAGCATTTGAACACGCTCGGGCAGATGGGGTCATTCTTGGGGGGTCCTCTGCAGGGCCACGAGTTGGACTCGATGATTCCGATACAGATCTCCTACATGGCATTCCATCAGAAATGCACAAAGCAATTTGCAGGGCATTTAGCCTTCTGTATTACGTTCTGTAGGCTGTAAACGTCTTGTGATGGATCCAACCACACAGGTGGCGGGATTGTGTTGATGTGCAATTGACCCAAATGTGAAAGCTGACATTTGGCTTTGAGAACTATTGAGAGCCCAGGTTGGATAAGACCTTTCTTGGGCTAATACTCTGTTTCCAGGAGTGGAATAGGCTTTTCAAAAAACTTTACATTAAGCTGATGCTGGATTATCTCCTTTTCTACATCTTAGATTTGATCCTACTTTTTTATCTGACTGTTTTCTATAGCTAGAAACTGCTTTAGGCTTTGAAAGAATTAGCTTAATAAAAGAACATCTTAGGAAGTTCTTTTGTCATTAGTTCTTTTTTTACCTTTAATTGTTTTATGTTGTAAGAAAGCTAATACTTTTTCAAGCACTGTGTGTCTCTTTGTCAGGCCCTTCTCTCCTGCAGAACAGTCTGGAATATATCCTAGTGCACACAGTACACCCACAGCCTAGACCACTCGTTAGCCCATGGGTACCAGCATTGAGATACTGTTCTATCTGGCTTGTAGCTGGTATTTGTCTATTGTAGTGGTGTTTGGGGTGAGATGAGTATTGATCCCTCTTTCTGCTAATAGAAATTCCACCATGGAATGAAAATTTCTTCAAGATAGAAGTATAATTGAGGTTGGTGTATTTCTATCAAAATTTTGTTTCCATTACATCTTTAGCCAGAAATTGTCAAAGAATCATAGAATCATAGCATGTTTGGGTTGGAAGGGACCTTAAAGACCATGTAGTTCCAACCCCCACTGCCATGGGCAGGGATACCTTCCACTAGACCAGGTTGCTTAAAACCCAGTCCAACCTGGTCTTGAACACTTCCAGGGATGGGGCATCCACAACTTCTTTGGGCAACCTCTTGCAGTGTCTCACCTCCCTCACAGTAAAAAATTTCTTCCGTATATCTAGTCTAAATCTGCCCTCTGTCAGTTTAAAGTCATTCCCCCTTGTCCTGTAACTCCATACCTTTGTAAAAAGTCTTTCTCCAGCTTTCTTGTAGTCTCCTTTAGGTACTGGTGGCCGCTATAAGGTCTCCCTGGGGCCTTCTCCTCCAGGCTGAACAATCCCAGTTCTCTCAGCCTGTCTTCATAGGAGAAGTGCTCCAGCCCTTTGATCATTTCTGTGGCCTCCTCTGGACTCACTCCCACAGGTTGCATCTTTCTTGTGTTGGGGAACCCAGAGCTGGACGCAGTACTCCAGGTGGGGTCTCATGAGAGCAGAAGAGGGAGAGAATCCCCTTCCTCAGCCTGCCGGCTGCACTGCTTCTGATGCAGCCCAGGATGCAGTTGACTTTCTGGGCTGCGAGCTCACATTGCCTGGTCATGTCAAATGCTTGCAAGATTCCCAACAGTGTCTAGTTAACAAATCCTTCTTAATAATTTTAACATTAGATGCTATTACAAAGATCTAATACTTTTCTGACCAGATAGTTTTAATGCCATGTATTACAACTGACAGCTTGCTCATTAGCATTACTTGCCTTCAGCTTGTGATGTTTGCAAGTATGAATAATCATCGTTATTGTGGAAGAACGCTTTGACAACTATTTGTGACAACTGTTATAGCTGTGTGCTGGTTTTATGAGGAGTAAGTGTCTGCAAGTGAGTTAACAGCTTAATCTGCTCCCTTTCTCCCAGCATGACTCACTAGAGCATTTCTGTATGCACTGCTGCCACCTCTCTCCCCAGTTGCTGCTTGATTGACATTAATCTGATCTTTTCATACATGTGTTACCCTCTCTGTGCCATACAGCTTTTGTCACAGTGCTGATGCCACCTACTTTCAGATTCTCATGTGAGATTTCCCTGCGAAAGGATCTGACTCATAGGCCCCTCCTGAGATCCATTTAACACACTGAATTAAATTCAAGTAGCTCTTGGTGCTTGTTAGCATGTTCTGACTGACTGACTGGGACCCTTGCTCCTTAATCTTCAGATTGTTTGTAGTATCAGATGTGTATATGCTATATCACAGATTTATGTCCCTCCAGGGTCCCAATTGCTTTTTATTTTGGCGTGGTTTTTTGCTGACGGTGTCTCCATGAAGAGCTACGAATATGAGATCTCACTTTACAGCAAGTCCTTAGTGTGCAAACATTTCTCCATTTGCTCTCTTAGCAATTCCTCTTTTTGTAATACTATATTGTGCCCTCTGTTGTGCATACCAACAATGCATTCCAGTGTCATTGACTGAGCAGGGAGAAGAACGAAGGTCTGTGTCCAGCTCAGCTGTTGAGCTCCTGGGTTATCCTGAGCAAGGCTTTGTCTTGATTTCTTTAGCCTTGAGATCCATCAAGACCTTGTTAAAAACTGTGTGTTGTTGGACCACCCAAAGTATAAACATTTGGCTGCTATGTCTTTTGGAAATGCTCAATTCCTTACATGTAGTTTTGAAATAAACCATTAGTTAGGGCTTACTTTCTTTGTTTCACAGAAAACATAACTCTTGAGGTACTTTAAACCATGTCATTGTGTCTGCCAAGTCTGCCTGCATTTTTGGTTGGCCAGCTAGCAATGCTATTGAGGATTTTCACACCACTTCCACGAGCTCCAACCTCACTATCCATTGACTGTTTCAAGGACTTAAGTTCCTCACACAGATCCTCCAAGTTAAGTTATATTCTAAGCTTTTGTCAGTTCCTGCCTGCAAGTCAAATTACGAATCCAAAATAGTGGGCATTTGTGAAAATGCTGACCTAAGCAATTCTTCCAAAATCCTATCAAAGCCCAGCTGGAGATGAATGAGTAGCAAACATGAAAGCTAACAAGAAGGTACTCTAGTAGTAAAAGGAAATTCAGCAAAAGTGTCCGTTGTTAAAAAGAAAAGGCAAAAGTAGTGGGCATTCTTTTTAACTCAAGTCTTCAAAAGTAAAGCCTGATCCGAGACCTATTTGTATGTTATAGCTTGGAAAGGAGAAATCCAGCCAACATGAGGGGAGCAACAAATCAGGGACTCCTTACAGAAGGTGAATGTGATAAGATCCATGTTGCTGGATGGGCCCAAGGGTCCTGAAAAATCAGGTTGATGTGTTTGTGGGGTTGACATATAATGTCTATGACAAACTGTGGTGATTAAGCAGGAGGCCCTCAAATTCCTGACAATTGAAAATAGCAACTGTTGAACCAGTTTTTTTGAAAGACAAGGAAGTGGAGGTCCCTTGGAACTCATCAATCCCATTCCTATCACTGGAAAGGGCATGGTGCACATCATCTTAGATTCAGTTGGACTAAATGATTTCCAACCAAAGTTTTTGTGATTCTGTTGTCTGAAAATGGAACCTTCTGACTTTTTTCTCTTTATTTCAGCTAAAGTTCTGTTTCACATCCCCAGCAGTGTTCTACTAAACATTGTATACTCATGATGTGCCTCAAACTGATGTTTTTCAGAGTATGAATTCCTGTGACCTTTCAGAAAGGTTAGGATCAGGTCTGGAGCTACACATTGCAGCTTAGGTAGCTTGTATTTGGTCTTTATTATCCTTAGCAAATCAATATTCAAAAGTGAATTTCTCCATTTCTGTGGGATCTTTGAATTTGGGTTCATCTAATACCTGAGGAGGGAATAAATGCAAGGAATTTAATATCTTGAAGAGGTCAGAAAAGATTGATCTCTTTTCAGTTTATCATGCTCTAACAATTATTTACTGTATTACAGCACTGCTGTTTTTCCTGTCTTTCCCGGGCATTGTGCAGTGGTTTCATGCTAGAGGCAGGCTGCAGAGCTGGTGAGATCAATAGTCTGGCACAGCTAATGTTCAGGTGATATGCAAGTAGAAAAACATATACTGCACTTTCAGAGCACAATGCAAGCTTATGTAGGCTTATTTAGCACTACTTCAGCTATAAAAATATTGGATTTAATTTTTCCAATTACATGTTACAGTTTTATGTTGTTAAAATATTTCTAAGTATGCTTAGATACTAGCAGCTCTGAATGGAGGAAGGACTTCTTGGTTTAATGAGAAGGACATTTGTATTGCTGCTTGTACACTTTGATTAATAGAAGATATAGAAATCTGTCTGATGATTATATTTTCAGGATAACATAATTAACAATAATTTGCTCTTTTCCCAATCCAGTGAATGCATTTGAGAGATAACATTTGTGAAATGTCCGTGTTCTCAGTGAAATGAAGGCAGTGTAATCATGCCAAAAATTGAATTTCACATTCCAGGACTGTTTGCGTTGGCACTAAACTAGTGCCCCAGCAATCTTGTTCTGCACTTCCTCAGTCTCTGTCTCTTATGCGCATCTTTTACTACAGTACGGAACATCAAGGAGACACTGCAAGGTCAGGGCTCCTGCCACCATTGTCAGAGCTAACCAGCCCTGGATAAATCAACCTGCATGTGAAATGAAAGTAATTAGTACTGTAATGTAGAAATTCACTGGAAAAGTTGGTGCCCACACTGATTTTCATTCTTACACTTCACTCCTCCTATGACCTTTCAAGTGGCATCCTGGTGTTGTGCTTTGATGCAGACCTCGGTGTGCAGGGAGCAGACAGTCCAGGCTCCTGCACTGGTGGTATCTGCAGCCCTGTGCCAGGGCTGCCACTGCTCTGGGCCCACGGTCCCAATCTAGGGATGAATGCCTTGTAGCTCTGTGGCACAGGACCAGCATCACGAGCAAGCCCAACTGAGGGGACAGGACTCTGCTCAAGGGCCTGTGAAGGTGTGCAGGTGGCACCAAGCAGGAGTTTGCACATGCCATGGCTGTGGCCCGGAGTGGATGACGCCACATGTCATGCGACAGTCAATGTCTGAACTGTAGCTGTGCTGTTCTCTGAGAGCACAACTCAGACAGGACTCCCGCAGGAGTTACTGCACTAGATTTTTGCCACCTCTTCACTGGGAATCATGCAGACTGTCCCATTCCGGAAACAAACCTGATGCAGAAGGGTAAACATATTGTTTCCCTGCCTTCTGTGCAATTTCAGTGAGAGAGTGGCTTTATTTTTTGAAAATAAAAAAAAAAAACAAGAAAACAAAACTAAAATGCCAGAAGCTCTATGCTCTTATTGATCAGCTTCGGTGCGATACCATAGCTGCTGGCTCTGTATTTATGTTCCCTCTTACTCCATATATTGCAATTCTATCAACAAGAGTGATCTGTGAGGATGGAGACATGGGAGAAAATACCCATAGGGTCAGCATGTCATTGTGAAGGAGAAGGAATCATTGTTATGTTTTATCAAATCCTCAGCAGCTTGGTCTGCTGGGGATAAATGTTTTTCCCTTTCTGCTCTCTGGAATCCTGATATTCTTCATCCAGCACGATCCCATGGTGTGCAATTGAATTGAGATTCATACGATGCGGATTGCCATCACAAAAGCATATTTGAGGAGAATTGCCTGAAAAACTTGCCATCTGAGGGGAGATGTTCACAGGATAAATGCTTTCTCCAGCCTCAATTACCTTCAAAACTAAGTCAAAGGTTGCCATATCAAATACACCAAACTCTCTTGGGTAACTGCCAGAATACCAGCAATCTTCTTGTCCCTGCAGGCAGGACTCTGGCCTCACCACCCGTGACTCAGAGAGGGTCTGGCTTGATTTAGTCATGCTTTTTCCTAAGCAACCTTGGGGATATGCTTTAACTACAGGTGCTCTAGGGCTGTAAATCAGTGCCCTTAGCACTGAGTTCTGCTAAAAACATCTTCTCAGGGCTGGTGGTAGAATTTTGATTTCTTTCTTGCATGGTTACAGAAGTGATTAGATTTGGGACATTAAATGAAAGCAAAGTTAATTCTCACACTGTTAATTTTGAAGACATATATTATTTTTCACTTGCATCGCTAGCACATCTCAATTTGTGGTTCTGCAATGAGGATGGGCAGGAGCTACCCAAGCATCTGTAACTAATGCCTGCTTGCATTGGAGGTTAATTGTCAGATTACCTTAAAATATGTGTAATTTATAATGATTATTAATGGAGAGTTACAGCTCTGGTTTGGGTTCTTGTATGTGATCATCTCTTCAAATTCTTTATTTGGTATACCTACTACCCTTAATTAGACCATGAGCTTTATGAACCCTTTTGTACTAAATTTTCTTTTTATTAGTCATATTTCCACTCCCCAGTATTCATAAACCCCACATCCGGCTTGAAATTAATACTGTTGGCAAGTTCTGTTAATTTGCCTCAAGCTCTGAAGACCTCACCTCACATTTTTAAACCATTTTTCCCCAAAGCGATGATGATCGGAAACTTTTAGAGGTAACTAGTTATTTGACATTGAGAAAGACATCAAATATTGCGAGACTTGTAATGAATTCATGGTGAGGTAGAGCATTTTGGAGATGCAGATGACTACACACCTATTACATCCACTTTTCTAAATTATTATTAAGTAGCTGTGTACGGAAAGTGTCACTCAGTACTTGCTCATTTTCACATTCAAGCATCTGTCTTTCTCAGAGCCCAAGGGGTCTGTTTTGGGTACAAATGAGGCTTCCACATTTGAAAGCCTGGCTGACACATATCATGTGATCAAGCACAGTATTTTCTCCTTATCATAACAGAAAGCATTTGTACTTAAGGCCAACTCTGTTGCTTGTACTGTTCTGACGGAAGACCAAACACATTAAGTGACCAGCAAAGCGATGTTCTTATCCCCTCCCTGCTCGGCTGGCTGCGCCTCATGGACTGCACGCACCGAGGAGTTCACTCATTGTGTCAGATGCCACTGCCACAGCACAGCACAGCATTTTGTCCCTGCTGCTGTCGACACGTGAGCACACCTGGAAAGACCTAAAGTGGTGTTTCAGCAAAGCATGCTTCATTTCTGCGCTAGCACATAACACGAGTACGTGCATATGAACTTAATGGAAATGTTGAGCCTTCTGGATCTCAGTCTCAGAGGTCCGGGATAATGTGGGAGGAAGAGGAGTGCCTTAATACAGTGCTGTTTCTCTAAGGTGCCATGGTAATACAAATACCAATAATTCAAAATAAGGCTGAGGTTTACAGTTGTTTCATGTGCTGTGTAAGGACTTACGAATTAAAGGACAACTTGCATTTCATTTTGCAGCTCTGTTCATTTATGTGGTTTCAAGTTTGAGAAAAAGCTGGAAAGCAATTAGCCTGTAATTATGAGATGCAGCCATTTGTGGTGCTGTGAGGATTTTTTGTGGGTTTTGGTGGGGTTTTTTTAACAAAGACATGATAAATGCCATTATTCTTTGATCAAGATTGAGTTAAGCTTGTTTTCTATTAGCAGCAAATAAAAACAAAGTTAAGCTCAGTCTCTTATTCTTTGCCCTTTGCAGCACTTGGTGTTTATAGTTTCCAACAGTGTTTTACACTTCCCATACTTGATTTTCACTTTCAAAAATACCCCTGACTTCCACGAGAAAGAAAATTCAATGTAAATATCTGTCATCAAGGAGGTGTATCATTAAACGTGATCCATGAAATACATCATTCTGATACAAAAAGCGTTCCTTGCTTCCTGGCTTTATTATGATATTAGGCTACCACATCAGCAGAACCTTTGCTTTTTCATTCAGTGCAGTATGTCCTGTCTCACAGTGCAGCCTGGTTCAAGCTGTAGTGACTGAGCACTCTATCTAAAATCTGCTGACTCTGGTTATAAACACAAATGGTGTGTGATTTAAAACTAACAGTAAGTGTTTGACCTTCCATCCCTCCAAATAACCATTTAGATGGTAAGCTTTTTGCCTAGCTACCACAACAGTATAAGGCTTATAACCGTTTTAGCCACCTTCTGCAGATACCAGAAACCAAGGCACAAAGAGCAGAGGCAATTTCCTAAAGCCCTGAATGACAACACAAGATTTGACTGTATTTTTCTTTAAACTGGTTCTCCTTCATAGATCTCTGCTTATCTTTATCTATGTTTTACTGAGTTTTCAGTAACTTTTTTTTTACTTTTCAGAAATTGCTGTAGGTACTGATTGGGTCTCAAAATCTTGGATCCAACCATTTGAACACATCAGTATCGGAATATTGAATGCCTCTGAATTCCCTTTTAGTGGGCCAAATCTTGCACAATCTATGTGAACATCACATTCTTTGACTGTATTTTAGTTTGTATTCAGATCAGATGGCTGGCCATTTCAATCCATCTACAGTTAAAGCTGATTTGAAAGAAACATCAAGTACACATGTCCAATTAAACTGAAGGTATTGTGCAGCATATAAATTGCAATCCATCATTCTTTTCAGCCTTCCTAAAATTCACTGACTGTATTTAATTCAGAGCAGCTATCTTTGTGATTTAGGAATGTACAACGGTAGGGCAGAGGAGAATGAGCACGTTCCTCTGTGGTGCTTAAGCTTGGAGGTCTCAAAATGAGTCTCAACATATTTGTGGTCAGCTTAGCAGTGGAATAGGCAGCATATCGCTTCTTTCCCTTGCTTTCCTGTGTCACCATGTCCTTTCAGCCTGGGGCCGCTTCCTTGGGCTCTGATGGACAGGCCTGTCCTTACCTGCGTTGCATTCTCCTACCTTTATAGATCACATTTGTATACATCCCAGGAGATAAAGTGAAATCAGTACCTAATTTGAAATGTCATTTCAACAGCCTTGCAGCGCTGCTTGCTTGTGGTCATGAGTCTCAAGTGGCTTCTCAGGTAAGCATTGCAAGAATAGACTTTCATTCTGGTTTTTTATAAAATGTTTTCTGTGAAAAGAGGATGAAGAGGAGATGATGTGAATCAAGTCATGCTGAGGTGAGCAGAGTCCCAAGCTCGGCAGGGAGGGCTATGAACTGCTGTCATCCGTGCTCACCTGTGGGGATGATGGAGAAAGCTGATTCCACCACACTTTCATGTTCCTTGTTGGTATGCATACCCCACATGTCTTTACCTTCCTGTTTCATTTAATATTACTATATCCTATTAATAATGCAGAAACATACAGATTTCAAAAAAAGATCCATCTAATCCAAATTGCTGGGCTGCATAGTCACTACAGAGTTCACACTGTCACTTGTTAAGAGAGGGAGCTTAGTTGGAACAAAAGGCTAAAAATTTTTCTCCTGGCCTGTGACTAGCGTTTCCCTGGCATGCAGCGACTGAGTATTAAGTGTATAGCAAACTTCTCTAAACTACAAGGATTATAGGGCTTGCTTTGAAGAGAAGTGTAAGTAGAAACTACTCCACAGTCTGTAAGGGAAAGGTTCTGGCTCCGGTGGCCTGTTTCATTGTAATACTTATAAACAGTATTTTAAGCAAAGTAAAAAATGGAAGGAAGAATTTTAGCCGTCCTTATATTTTCACCAACATGTTTAAGACAACTGGGGCTGAGAAATATGTAACTGCTTTCTAATTAAAGTAGTTCCATATACAAAGGCCTCCTGGTGCTGTAAGTTTAAGGTACAATATGCATTTAATTATCCCCAAGGCAAAAATGATTTTCAGAGTAGTGTAGTTCTTCCCATACACAGAATAATATGGTTTACTGAACTGGACCAAGGTTTAACAAGGCCTGCAACAGCAATGATTTTAGTGGCTCCTTGGAGATTACAAAATAAACATTTTTAAATTTCATTTATAAGAACTGCATTATTATTATTTTGGTCAAGCCTAATTTATTGTTAACAGGATTATTAAAGTGATATAAACTGAGATTCATTCCTGCTGTGTATTACACACCCTCTGCTCCCAGTAAGTTTGACCAAAATTCAGCATCGTCATTTTACTACCTCATACAGATGTATAGTGCTGTCATGTTAATATTTAATTCTTTAACTCTTCCAAAAATAAAATACTTTATCCCAAAGTAGCTCATCTCTTGTTTGTTAGAAGTTCTTTTGCCTTGAAATTAGAACTAGACAAGGTGTGGAACATGTAGAACTGTCTAATAGTAGTCATTGTTTGACTTAAAAATCAATTGGATTTTTTCTCCATTTAGTGTTTATTAATCAAACATCTTATGATTTTTCAGGAACAGGGTCTAAGTTTCTTCATAAACTTCAGAGCAAATTTTAGCTTTATCTTTTAGTTTAATGGTCAAAATCCAGGCATAATATTTGTTCTGTTGTACTGTTAAAGCATGTCTTTTGACAAGGAATCGGAATCTGGTTGAAAGTTGGACTTCTGCTATATATTTCTCTGTTTTCCCCTTCTTTAAAATGACCTACAAAGTCATATTGACTGAAGATGTGCAGAGCCCAGAGCAAAAACCTTATTTTAAAGCATCTTAGTACTATCTTAAAATGACCAGTAGATTCATTGAGGGACATCAAAATGTTCCATGTGCTATATTTCTCATTTATGCTTTTCAATTTAATTAAGGAAGGGGGAAGAAGCAGACTGAGAGAGTGAAGCTGCAACTCCCCAAAGCTGTGGGAAATGGGGGTGGATAGTGGCTGCTGCAGTCACTAACTGAATGAAAATGTTTGAATCCTGCCTCTTCGGCAGTCCTTTATGCCCAGTTGTTCCTGAATACTGTTAGTGTTGTACTTGTTCTTGCCAGCTAACCATGGGAGACGGAACTTACATGGTTACTTCTACGAGGGTACCATTTATGTCTAGTAACACACTTTGTTACTAGGAACTCTGACCTATCATGACTGAAGAAGGCCAAGCAGGGTCAGGCCAGATGTGCCTGAGTAGGAAACTTGAGTGCAAGCTCAACCCTATATTTTTCAGAAATTCGGAGTTTGCAGCTGGCTTTGTTTTAGAGAAAGCCAAGTTTTATTTTTGTGTTTCTGCATCCTTCATTGACCAGGAATAAAAGAACTCCAAGGCAGGCTTTGGAAGAGCTTCTTCAGAAATTCCCATCTCCATTTTACAAGCAGAAATACTTGCAAAGGTTTGCACAGTTCTCAGAAGTCTTTGCTTTAAGCCTTGGAGCTGTGATGTATTTTAAGCTACTGATGTTGTGGTAAATGTTTTGGAGGTCAAGCCAACCTGTAGAAAGTTCTGACTTGTGTGAAATCTGGTATCAAAGATATTTTCTCAAAACGTTGAGCAGTTTGACCATAAGGTCATCTCTGGCCAGCCTTTGGAAATGATCAGTAAAGAACAGGTCACGATGGGTAGTGGTGGTCTCTTTTCTGTCTTGGCTTCCTTTTGAAGGCTTGTGTGGCTATTTGAACTCAATTTGTTGTTTAAAAGTCAAAAATAGTAGGGATTGAGGTTAATCAAGCTATTTTCTACTTCTGTTTTCATTTGCATAAGTTATTCATTACTATTCCGCGTCAGTAGAGTTATCTCAGTTGAAGGAATTAAGGATTTGTTTGTTATGCTTTGGAATAGGGCTAGCAGAAGTGCTTGGAAATGAGAATTTCTTTCTTCAGGATTTGACACTTGAATTTGTATCAGATGTTCCAATAAACAACTCCCAGAGGTCACACCTGACAGCTTTTCCACCCTGCCTCCATTTCCTCACTGTTACTAATAGGGAACATGCTCAGGAGTTAAGCTTTGTTGTCTTGAATTCTAGTCAGCTGTGATATGTACGAAGATGTCATCTTTTCCCTGGCAGAAGGAAATGAAAACAGCAACAAAACCCACTTGTGCTTATCTTGGCATTAAATAGATTATAAAATCTTGATACTAAACTGATGATTATTTCCAAATCTGTAGAACAGCTTAGTAAAGTACTTGCTTATGTTTATGTTCATATTATAAATTTGAAAAATATTAATTTTCCAACTCACTGTCTCTTAAATCAGCTAATCATCAACTATGGAAAATTGTGCAGAGCTTTTTGACTGTGCCATTGATGTTGGTTTTATATTTTGCGTGGAAAGTTTCGTCACCCTTTCCTTTTGCATCAGGAAGAACGCACGTGCACACAAATACATAGAAGGAAAAGTAAGAAGTGATTGTGATTTTTTTGTTTCTGTGAAATGTTCAGAATTGTGTGGAGTGTCAGTATATCAAGGGAGAAAAAAAACATATGACATCTTTTGTTCCCAAGTACTGTGGGTACAAATGTACAAATAATGTATGCAATTAACTAAAATCTCCCTGGGTTTACATTGATGAGCCCAAGTTCTGCATGTCTCTGATTAATTCCCTTGCTTTATGCAGAGGTTATTAGAATCTCAATGCTGTTGGTGATGTTGCTGGCCTAATGAAAATGGATAAATGTGAACCTCGAGAATGCAGCAAATGAACTGGTCAGACAAAAAACGAGTCTCCAGTTTTTCATTTCATTTATGCAGTGACATTTAATTTGAGGCACGTCTTGCGCATTTCATTTTCTATCTGTACCAGGTATTTACCCCTTTCTGAACTTGTCTCTTCTTTAATTAACTACAGATATATCTGAAGTTCTGTCTTTTGAATACTCCTCAACCTGTTATGAAGGAATGCAAAAGCATCTACTATACAGGTCATTGCATCTGATGCTCTCCTAAATCAAGGGGTTTCTGTGGCCAAATGCCCAACCCTTGAACCAAGTGCCATCTCTTCAAATCTCTCAAAGAATGGGTGAATCCACAGCACACCACTGATGGTTTGGTCACTTGTGGTTCAACCACATCTTCTAAAGAAAGCAATAGGGAGCACATAATGCACACAGAAATAGCCTGTGAGCAGGACTTCTGAATGCAACCAGCCTTTAAGAAGTAAAGTAGGGCTTTGCCAGGGACGAAACAAGACTTTGAACCTGAGGGATCTTCGTCCACCAAGCTGGGAATCGCACCTCTGCCAGGCAGGGTGCTGCTCTTACCACTGCAAGCTTCAGCAGGGTTTCCCACAGCTGCCACTCAGAAAAATGAGGGCAGAGATATGAATGTTTTGTCTTCCAGTGGCTCAAGGCCTTCCTTTCCAAGACTGGCCTGCCCTCGTGAGTTATGTCATGTTTTAGCTCTATCCTACTGATGGGTCAGTTCTGTTTTGCAGGAGACAGACTTTGGTTCACAATATCTGAAGGCAACCCCTGCCTCATACTGCTAAGTGCCTGAATGATCAGAAGAACATGAAATCCTCTTAAAGTTTGTCCTCTGAAAGAAAGGGATCACCGTGGAGGTTTCATCTTAGTGCACGGTTTCTGGAGGAAAACACAAGAATATTCTATAGAGCTAAAATTTGTCATTTTTATTAGACCTGCTCAGAAACTGTGTTACTCTGTATTTTTGTGAAATACTGGATTTTGACAGAAGAAGAAAAGAGTTTGTGGAAGCTTTCAAAAAACCTGCATACTGTTTTTTGACTACCTGTAGTTTGTGTTTAAACTAATACAGTGCATCTTTATTAACTTTGGGGCCACTTTTTGTAGCCCAAAGCATTTGAAGGTACTAAAAGACAAAATTTTGAAAAACATACCTAGCAGAAAGGTATGCTTTTTTTAATTCAAATCTTACTTGAACAGAATTAGGAAAGTAACGAGGTGTTCCAAACAACAAACCAGAGCAAACAATTAACCTGTGAGTTTTTCTCTGTGTGCGCTTGGCCCAAGACAACTACTTATCATGGAAAATCTCAGACTGGATGAGAATCCCCAAAATTCAAAAAAATTGAAATTTAGGAGATTTGTTGGGAAGTAGTATCTCTACTCATAGTCATCGTGAACTTTATATTAACAGATTCTGGTGAATATAGGCATTTCAGAAGAGCAGTGTATAATTCTTTTCCTGATCTCTGATCCATGTCATTCCACAATTTTTTATTTTATTGGGGGTTTGGGGTGGTTTTGTTTTGGTTTTTTTGGGAGGGGAATTTTTTTCTTCAGAAGGGAATTTTTTCTTCGGAAAAAGTTCTCAGCTGAACAGTACGTCCATAGGAAAAGCTCTCACTTAAACAGAAGAGCATTTCTTTGAAAAGGAATTATTTCTTCTAAAGATCTTGGCTGGCTGTGTTGTAGAGTTCATTTGAACAGCAGTTCAGTAGACAGGGCTTGAGGAAGCACCAGGGACACCTCTTATACCTCTATCTTTTTCCTTTTATTTTTTTAATTGACTGATTAAGATCGCAGCTGTGAGCTGTTCCACTATAATTTTGGCATTGTAACTCATGGTTTGACTTCTTGAAAATGGTTACTTACCTTTTCCTTCGCATAAAATCGACTGCTGGCATGGTGAGTAGTTAATTCTTTGTCCTTGTGAAAAAATGCATTGGCCTGATTTTGATCATTTAATTTTAAACACAAGTATGAAAGTCATTAAATATCTTGAAAGAGAGGATATTCAGAACTACATTAGACTTTTCTCTGCAATGATTCCTGCTTTTCCTAGAGCTATGTGGAAGGATTTTCTGTTTACAGGCTAAATGCTACAGTTTCTGCATATGCAAAACACCCACCTAAATTGCCTGGCATGAAACAGTTTTTGTCTTGTAAGATCCTGTCTTTGCTTTCTCAAATGAGGAAAAACAAATCTCTTTTTAAATGACAGTGAGAAAAAGTCATGTTAAAAATTTTTAATTCTGTTTATATTAGTGGGATTTTCCAGCTTAGAAGTGCTACATTTTTAAGCACAGCCATCCTGTCATTGCTCTGTATGTTGTTAAACAGCTCTAAACCCGGACTGAATCTGTTATGCTGTTAGCCTTTTTTTTGGTATGTTAACATGATTGAAAGCAGAATCTGTCGTGTTTAATGCATAGTAAGGCCAAACTAGAAACCTGTATTCAATGTTTTAGATTTCAACAATAGAAACAGAAGATATGTTGGATTTTGAGTTAAATTAGATTAAATTAGATTTGATTAGGTTAGAGTTTAGATTAGATTAAATCTCTCCCTATGCATTTGGTACTGCAAAATTGAGTTATTTGGAGGTGTCTGTAATTTTTCTGAAGTCAGGACACTGTTCAAATTCTGTGCTGCTACCATCCACTTGTACCCTTCCAAAGCAGAGTTTTCCGGCATTTTGGCACTAAGATCCTAAGCCGTGGTTTGTCCAAAAACTGCCAAGGAAATTTGCACATCCTTTTTACCCCAGGTGCATACTTGCTGGCCCTATATTACTATGAGCTAATTTGTACTATTTTCAGTTCTTCCTTATCCACAGTCCCTCATCTAGAATTTTTCTAAACTACCAAAGAAACAGATAGTTTTAAAAAGTTTGAAACAAATCCACATGAACAAATCCTGCCATGGTTTTCAAAAAAGAGTGATAATTCTGACCACCTAAGCACTGACCTGTCTTATCCTGTGGTCTGTATGTCCTGATCTTTTCGGAACTCTTGGTGGGGGTGAATAATTCTCAGTGGCTTTCCAGAATTCTGGTTCCCTCAGCAAGATCAAACAATTTCTGTAAGTAGGGAAAGGCCAGTATCAGAGACAGTGCAGTCCACATCCGTGGAGTCCCTCAACATGGAGAGCTGGGTATGAATTTGTTGTGTGTGTGCAAAGAAGCAGAATTTATGAAAGTGTAACCTGTGGCAGAGGATGGATTCCTCTGACATATACGGCAATACCCTATCCCATATTCCTTGAATTCTTCTGCTTTTTGTTATCCTTCTATTATCCATTGGTAAATGTTTGCTTCATTGACAACTTAACGATGATACCAAAGAACCCAAGGGTTTTAAGATAGAACACTTCACATGGGAGAATCCAGCTGTTTAGACTTTGCTAACATGTTCAAGGAGAAGGTCAAATGATGGTATAAATTACACTGGTTTTGACAGGCTCTGTACTTGCTTTGTGTTTAGATCAGTTTCTGAATTTCCCTGTGCTGCCCATGGAAACTGTTCTTTCTTAGTACTCAAGTTCATCATGCAAAAAGAGCTTAACTTTAATGCCATCCTAAGTGAGACTCATCCCTACCTTCTGTCAGCCCCTGTCTCCTAGACAACATGGTACTGTGATCAAAGCAGCTGAGACATTTCACTTCTGTTTAGGATAGATTCAGAATCATTTTCTCAGGAGCTGGAAAGTTCAGAAGGAGAACGAAATAAGATCATTTTCCCACTATACTTTACAAAATCCTACAAAGTAGGCTAGACCTCCTTGCTCTTACATCATTATGTGCAGAGAAAGGTTAGGGCTTTCATTGCAGACTTGCTCAAGGCACATTATGTGAACTCGAGAAGAATGTATGCTTGAAATTGTCCAGCACAATTTTTAGGAAAGAATGCTAAGAACAACAAGAAAGTATTACAAACTTGATCAAATTCTGAAATAATGGGTGTTGCTCTGTGTTTTAAAAGCTCAGAAGCAGATTGAAGTCATCACTTTCTGCTTCACAGCCCCCATTCTTAGTGTCTCCTAGTTTTCCCTGCATCTGCACGGTGATCTGTGGTACTTGAAGAAAGGCCATGAGCAGAGAACAAATGACCCTTACGAAATACATGGGATATACTTTTGGGCTGATCCTCTTCAGGGCTACAGGACTTGAACTGGATCCAAAAAGAGAGGAGAGCAAGCATTAAGTATCATCTCTGCACCCACAAATTTGGAAACACTACAGGGACAAGTGGTGCAAAGAGAATCTGAGGCTCTCTTGAGATCTCTTCCTGTGCTTGTCTACAGCGCATATTGCTGCTGGAGTCTCCCCTCTGATGGCCAGTTTCGCACCAGGTCTTCTTGTCACTGCTGTGCTGGCAGCAGTTCCCTCCTGATCTCTTCAGGCTGCTCTGCCTTCATTACATCACCTCAGCAGCACCCAGGGATCATAATGGGCATTAAATTAGCTCAGCATTTTAAAGGTGGTGAGTGCAAAAAATGTGTTGCCTGTGTTCGCTACTTTTGAAGGGAATTTTAGTTTTTCACCCTTCCCCTCCTGAAACTTTCTAAAGGGAGAGATAGGATTGTATTTCTCAGGCAAGAGAAAAGCAAAACTAAATTTTTCTTTATCTTTTGGTCTAGAGGAACCTTCTTATCGTAGTTGCCACAGCTGCAGCTTCTTCAGCCTTCAGATGAATGGCAAGACAGCTTTTGCAAACTGTTTTTTTCTAAAGCTTGTTTCTCAGGATTTGAAAATAAACCTTGTGTCTTGCTGACTTAATATTCCCTCAGGGCTGCTTGTACAGCTTTTGTGGAGTGATAACCTACCACCTAATGAGCCTTCTTACTCAAGGAAAGGCCTGATCTTCTTCTAATGAAAGACAGGCCTGAAAGAAGAAAAAAACTCCTAAAACAAAACTTGTATTTTCTCTGTTCCTCATAGATAGATGAGTTGGTGACCAAGCTTTTCTTTTGCTTTCAACCTTTTGGCTGTTGGAAAAAAGAGCATAACAAAGCCAAAATCATAATTATATTTTAATAAAAAAATAACAAAGTTGGAAGACAATTTTATTGCCTAATTGTACTGAAGTGCTGATCCACTTCTCTTCTTTGTTGCACCATCAGCACTGGGGAAAGAGAAGAGGAGGAAGAGAAGGAAAATTCTGAAGAAGTGAAAGACAAAAATAAAAGAAGACTGCTTCTGACAACCAGTAGTATTTTCATGAGTTACAATCTATGCAGTTTGATGGGGCAAAACTCAACCTGCATTTTATAGCTCTTGCAGCCAATGCCAGTGTGTGTTGGAACCAGAACTGTGATTTCTCCTGGCAACAGTATCAGCCTGAGGAACCAATATTGAATGCTGGCTGAACCGGGGATTACTGACTTCCAGTAGAATATCCCAATCAAGAGAGCCTTTCTCACCCTCTTGCTTTTTTTATCCTTGCATGTACTTAGTACGCTGTATAGAAGCAGGTATCACAGAGGAATGCATTCCGGAATCACCTCATGCTGATGATCCAAGCTGGGATTTTGATTTGACCTTATAAACTGAAAAAGGAGATTTTCCATTAAGGTGCTCGTCTTTTTAGCCAGACTGCCCTTACCCAGCAGAGTTTTCCATAGTTTTGGTCAATAAAAGTTTTTTTTATCAGCATCTTTGGGACCTCCAGCAGCCTGGGTGTAGTTGCATAGAACAGACTCATTGTGGACCACAAATCAGAGTAGCTTAGTTCGATGTCTGTGTTGAAAGAGGCATAGACAAAACAGTTCCCACATTCTTCCTCCTCCTCACTAAAAGCACTGATTCATGTTCAAAGTCACTCAAATAGCGGAATGATGACTTAGAGCTATCTGCAATTGTTGTTAATTTTGTTTTTCTTTTTATTTCCTGTTTTGCCTAAGACTGAGCTATTAAATACACAAACAAAAAGTAGAAATGCATCTGTTAACATTATTAATTTAAGGATTTACTTGTAAATTAAGATCTTTTCTTCTCGGGTAACCTCCCTTAGGTATTTAATTTGTACAGCATATTTTTCCAGCCTTTCCTTTGTAGAACATAAAATACCAATTGAGCATTTGGCTTTATGGCTGCTAACAGAATTGGGAAAAGATGGTAAGCATTCAGTCGTATCCTCTTGCTCTGAAAATCTCAAAATCCAGCAACAACCACTTTTATTTTGCTGGTTTATGTTCTTGCTGTACTGTGGGAGATTTTGCCCTTAAAACCACAGCACGCAATCTACACTGAATTTCTCAGTATTTTCTTTTTCATTTTACAATGAAAATGAAGGTAATGATACATTTTTACTAGAGGGATAACTTTTTCCCTTGAGGGAAAAATTATTCTTAAGAATTCATCAGCATATGCTGTTTATTCTGAGGGAAGAGAAGATGTAAAAATTTCATGAAGTAATCGAAACTTGAAAAGAGCGGGGAGGCATTGCCCGATCGATGGCTTTGAGAGCTGTATTTGCCAGCACATTCACTCACTAACCAAGTTTGACACTGACGGCGTCACATTTCTGTTTTTTGGACACTGCCCTGAGGTTTTAAGCAAGATGTGTTACAGAAAGACATGTTCTAATGCTTTGTAAAGTGACAAAATCTGCTTTCATTCTGTCAAATTATAGTACTGTGAGCATTAACTAACTGTTGTGGTACTGGAGTGGATCCATGTGGATCAGAAAACAGGATTATGGTCATGCCCTCTACTGAAACTTTGTATGACTCCCAGAGCTGTGGTTTGCAGCATGATACACCAATTATGGCCAGAGAGATTGGTAATCAGTGCTGATTAACAACAGAAGGCTTTTTGAACACAGAACTGTATGGAGCAAAACATGCCCAGCAGGTGCTAGTATTTAATTATAAGAGAATCTGATGGAGAGAGGTGTTTACAGGACTGGCTCTGGATTACCTACAGGGGGGTTTCTCACAGAAGAGGTTTAAAAGAAAGCTCACACTAGTGTCAACAAAGAATGGGACACCAGCTCAATTAGAGCTAATTAATGTCCTGTGAGTGCTTCTTGCAGCCACACTGCATAACATAATGTGTGTTGCTCCACTGCACAAGAACTTTTTGCTGTGGCTGGAAAAGTCTGATAATCTTAAGTGTCTTAAATCCAAGAGCTTCAAGATGCTGCTACTGAAAGTCATAATTTGCAACTGATCTTTGAGGGATTTAGAAGGTATCAAAGCTACGACTAATGTTGGTTTTCTGGTGTGTGGGTGGACGCTTAAGCACCATGTAGATAGATGTATGAGGTTCTGCAGGTTTTGGATTGATGTGGCTGATGCAGGGTGTTTTGGTGAAGTTCAGGATCAGGTGGTGTGCTGTTGCCTGAAGAACTAGGTTAGCGTAAGTAGAAGTTAAATGGAAAATTGAATTACTGTATTCTTTGTGTGAAGAAAATTGAAAGATTTTGAACACTTGGTCATTTGTTGCACAGATCGAAAATTCTTTTTTCTCCAAAGGGTCTTGAGTTTGTTTTGAACTGAGTCGGTGAACTTGGCATAACTCTTAATGAACCCAGGTGGGATTTTCAGAAGTATGAACATTTGTTTGACTGTTGTCCCGGTGAAGCGGGTGTGCTCATCCCTGACTTCGCCTGGGGTAAAGTTCAATCACTTGTCAGTGCTCGCTCTTGAGAAGCCTTCATTTGGTGCCCAGATCACAGCGATCTCCCTCACACTTGACATGACTTTGCTTTCTTGTTTGCAGACCAAACGGGTAGGCCAAGGAAAAAAGAGATGCTGGATACCAGCCTTGCTTTCTGCTTCTTAATAAAAAGTTGTTGTTAAAGTCATAGCTGGGTCAAGCTGGTGGGCAATGGGCAAATACTTGCAGTGCTGCCTCTAGTCCATAATTGCTCTGAAGATAAGGCATGTCAGTACAACAACTAAGAGAAAAATGACAGAGATAGGCTGAGAAAGGCTTGCAGCTTTACTAGCTATCTTCACTGAACCTAATCTGTTAAAGGTAAAAGTGTGCTTGTTTTGAGAAAGATTTGGTTTTTTCTAATGCTCTCTTAAGCACAACAGAATGAGAATTAGTACTGAGAAATCTTAGCAACAGTGGGGAAACTGAAGCACCTTGAACACCAGGAAAACCAAGAAACATGTGAGGAGAGACAGGATGGACCAGAGACAACCTAGGGAGTGATGCTTTTAGCAGCTGCACCTATCTCAGGGCTATTTGAGTAGCCTGTGGTGCCAAAAGGGTAATAGCTCCCTCTGAGCCCATGCTGAGGGTAGTTCACCCTTCCAGACACCTGCTCGATGCATGAAGTCCGACAGCCTGTTGTTTTGACTGCATGAGGTCAGGTACATGAAGGTGAGAGGTTGCCCACTGGAGAACCTGAAAGGTGAAACTTTTTCACAACCCGGCAACACACTCACGCCCAGTGCCCACTTGGAACGAGCCTTTTTGTAACTCTGGATGAAAAGCACCAAACAAATGTTGCAAATGAGTATCTTGGCAAGCTAGCAAGTTATACGGAGGCTTTCCACGTTCATTGCTTTGTTAAAGGAGAAGTTGGTGATATGAAGCCTGAATTTACACTCCGAGAATTGCTTTTCATCCTACAGCATGGGTTCTTGAGCAGAGGCAGGCTCAAACAATATTTTGAAAATTATGTTTTCACAGAATTTTGATCAAAGTATGAATGTCCTTGCCTGAGGAAGCAGTTTGTTTTTCCCTGAGAAGTGATGCTGGAAAAAATCAAAGAGAGCAAAGCGTGCTTGCTGGCCAAAATTCACCTATGAATAAATTGCATCACAAAGCTACCAACGACATAACATTTTCAAAGACCGTATGCTCTTGCTGTAAGAAAAGTGATTTGTAAAACTCAGCATTGTATAGGAACTCTTGCCATTACAATATGATTAGAAACTATTATTGTGTATAATGCAATAGAGTATAGATATCTAATGATATTTTTCCAATTTAGTGGAATTCAGACCTGAACCGAATTTTGCCAGTTTCACGATTTACCTGTTTGGAAGTTTTTTCTGTGAAATTATTTTTAATCTTCTTGTAGGAACATACCTATATTACTCATCTGTCATTTTGAATACCAAAAAAATTAAAATAAAATAAATTGTAATTACTAGATCTCATTTGAATCCTGAAGGATCCAAAGGAACTATCCAAATAATGCTAAATGCCCACTGAGGTATCATTTTAATTACTTTAATTTTGCTTGTTTGTTACAAAGCTGAAATTCAAGCCTTCTTTCTTGCTCTTTAACAAAAATTTTTGGAACCCAGGAATCCTCAAGTGTCAGGAGCCTCTGAATAATTGTTTGTGACAAGCAATTTCTCTTTTCTTTTGGAATTTCGCTTTTACTGAAAATACATGCTTCTCATTCTCTTATATGGAGTGACACAGTTCTAAATAGAGAAGTTCTTGTGAAAAATTATTCTGACTGTTTACTACATCTATTTTTGTGTCCCAACATTGTGTTCATGCGTTTTCTCATGCTTTGGAAGATGAGAATTCCTTCTCCCGTCCAGACTTTTTCCGTAAAGAGACATCTGCACTGCCAGAAGATTTTGAGCTCAACTTTCTTTTGTCATAACCTGAAAAAAAGGAAGCATCTGCAGCTGAGACTTTTAATGTGATTGATTGAATGACAACATTTTGTTGGTAATGGTGACTTCATCTCTAATTTCACACAAGACTACAATGCTGAGTAATACTGTTGGAGTCCTTTTCCCAGTAATTGTTCAGTGGGATCCCTAGCAGGCCAGGAGTGGGCTTGTTAAAGAAAAACTTTTCAAATGTGTGTTAAATTTTGTTGCTGGCAGTTTTTATTTCAAGTTGTAGCGTGTAGCACAGGCTGGACACAGCTGCTGTACATTGTCAGCTTGTACACACTTTTTTAGCAGGCTTAGCTGAAAGAACATTCTCAAAGTGCTGTTCAGGCCACCTGTTGCTTTCATAGATTATTCCCACAGAAACCCACCTCTGTGGAATATAAATGATTCAGCTCTAGTTCTCTGGTCTGTGCAAATGAAGAAAGATGAAGAAAATAAGCATAAGAAAACTTAAGAGAAAACTGTGTTACAGCACTCAAAGGCCCCCATCAAGAAAATTTCTTTGGAGCAGAGCTAAGGGTAGGTAAATCTATTCAGACAGGAAATAATTTAGATAGGAATCCGAACCTTTCCGGGAACCTTGTACAAATACTTGTGAAGTTTCTCATTACCCTGCTCATGGTGGCTGGTGCAATAGAGCGTAGCTGGTGGTAATCCTAGATCTGGTCAGAAGCAGAGTCCTGCCCATTTTTATTACTCTTCAGACATGATTCTAAAGCCTGCAGACATTTAGGACCCTTCTGGTATTTTTTAGCTGGTTTTAGTGCATGAATTGGAACTAGTCTCTTTGGAGATTAGGTGTTCCATTTATTGCGAGATGTCTTCCTGCAATGCCAGTATGTTTCAGCCATATGCTACAGGAATAATATTTAGTAGCAAGAAAGGAATTTAGTCTTCACAGTCTAGACAGTCTCTCAGCAGAATTTTCAAGAGAACCTCACCCTGAAATAGGGAAGGAATAGCTATAGGGTGAGAATATGGATCATCATCTTTTGTACTTCTTTAGACATCACATAATTATGAATACAACATCCTTGTCTATTGTGATTAGGTCTGTGTCTGTCTCTTGTTCCTGCCTCTAGAAGTCTTCCTTTTCTCTGTGCTTCAGCTGACTTCAGCTGTCATTTCAGCTGCACCCTACGTACCTTTCTATTGACACCTTAACTTTGTTGCTGATGCATAATCCACGTATTATCATTATCTTCAGGATAAGTTTATAAGTGATTGATTAATCAACTCCAGTGAATTTTGTAGTTCTTTTTTGCGTAAAAATTGTATTTTCTTTTTATATGTCGAAGAGTTTTTCAGTAGAATTTAGAGACATTTTTGAAACAGTAGTCCAATGTCAAATTCCATTTTGTCCTCAAAGGGTGAAAGCCTTTGAGGTATCAGGGTTGGTAATCTAGAGACCTGACAGTTTAAAAGAAAAAAAAAAAAAAAAAAAAAAAAAAAAAAAAAAGAGAAGAGGGGGCAAGGGGACAAGCCCAAAAAGCTGTTTGCTTCTAACAATTTTTGATCACCATCAGCTTTCGCCTGAGTAACACATGTGACTTAAGCTAGGAGCATAAGACTGGGAACAATCACTAGGACTGCAAGAGCTGGGACATTAGTCTGTGCCTTTCTGGTCTCCCTGCTGTAATGGAATTTTTTTTCATCTCTGCAAATGTACTGAAGTTCACTAGTCTCACCCATTTCTACAGAGATTGCTTATTTCAGGAGGCTGTGTCCTGTCTTTAATCTGCTGTCCTCACCTTGTCCCCATTCTTTCTTCTGTTCTTTTCTCGTGTGTCCCCATCTCCATCCCCTCATTTCTCAGTAAATTATATTGGAAGTGACTATTAAAACTCCTTTTGGTATAGTATTTTTTTCCTCAGGCATTTTTAGATAGGATTTCTGATTCACACCTCTAAGTTTCAGTTATATGCTCTTTCTGAAATTAACAGATATTTCTGTGATGTTTGTAAGTACGCGATTATTCATAAAGATTATATTGGGAAAAGAATAACAACTGAGGTCTCCTCTGAACTGTAATTTGTTCAGCTAAGTTTTCCACCCTAGAAAGATCACTCCATTTTTTTTCAGTGGCTTTCTTCCTGAAGTGTTTCATGTATTGCCTCGTGTCCTTTAAAGAATGTTAAACAGTGCACAGAGTGTTTCTTTGCTTTTGGCTCATGCCTGTACTCTGACATCTCAAAGGCTGAAGGAAAGAGAATACAATACAAGGCTGAGGCAGAAGTTTACACAGAGAAAGAGTCAGTCCATGCTGGCATTCAAGCATTTACATACACTGTTTGTTTGCCTTGCTCTAGGCTCTTTTTTTTGAACAGTTGTACAGAAGAGTTGAAAGAGCACTTGTTTTCCCATCTCATGTAAATCACAAACTACAACCGCAGTGAGAATGTGGTCGCAGTCTTGGCTGCCTCTGGGGCATTGTGTCTGAGGCAGCTAGTCCTGTCGCACATATTTTGGCTGTCTTGCTCTAATCCACATGCTGTCTGTACTCTGCCTCATTCCTTGCTTGCTAGTGCTGTGGTTCTCCATCTCCACCTCTGTCCTTCTCCCTGGCTCCTGCTCTTTGACTCACTTGCCAATAGATGAACTTTCTGGCCTGGATATGATCTGCTCATATTCTCCAATGTGCTGTTTACAAAGATATGTATACATTTCAGGGTTTTGAATGTTGCCCTTTGCTAGAACAAAATAACAAGAAGAAATAACATCTTTTCCTTCCTTCCTTCCCCCTCTATTCATAGAGAATAGTGACCAGAAAAAAAAGCCAACAAAGTACAAGATAAACCAAGCACAGAGCAGGTCTTCTAATAGGGTCTGAAGGGCTTCCCTACAGGGAGCAGCTGCTTGAGACTTACTGACTTTTGCACGCTTTACAGGACAATGATTCTTTCACTCTGAAATTGATTTTGAGGGGGAAAGGTTTGAAACATTTGGCTTAGTCTTCATTAATAACTGTTGATGTTCTTCTAGCTCTTTGCATTTTCAAGGCCTCCATCAACAGGAAGAAAGCACTGATTATTTTAATAAGCTGATTATAATATGCATTTTCTTATTCGTGTACCCTGTTTCAGTGCATGTTAGGTTCATTCAAGTGAAGCTCTGAGTCTATAGATGAAAAAGAAAAGTTGAAGATGTGGCTGTTATTGAGCTTCCAATACCGTTGATCTGGGAGCACCAGTAATTCAGCATGCTTTGTTAGAGAAGTTGGCAGTGAAGGTAGAGATCTTGAGCCAATGAGGCATCTTCTGCCTGATCTGCAGGATCACAGGATGGTTGAGGTTCGAGCGCATCTCTGAAGATCATTTAGTCCAGCCCCTTTACTCAAGGCAGAGCCAAAACAGGGTATTAGTACATGTTGATAACATGCTACCTGAGCCTTCTCCAGGCTAAACAATCCCGACACTTTCGGGCTCTTCTTTTATGTCAGCTGCTCCAGTCCATACTGTGCATTATCGGCATTATCTAATCATCTAACATCTACTATCAAAGTAGCTGGAAGCTGTTCCTCCTCTCCTGGCAGTAGGGTTGAGAAGTCTCTCTTCTACTGGCACAACTCATGTCTGAGTTAACTGAAGTGGGCTGTTTACAGAGACAGAGTTCAGGGCTTCTAGCAGGGGAGGGCCTGCCCCATCCAGCCATCCTAGAAAGAGTGATGCTGTTCAGAGAGGTTGCCACATTCACTGCTTTGGCCTCAGGATGCAGTTTCTTTAGCAGAGTGAACCTTTAGCAGAGTCTTGTGGTGTATTCCTGTATATTGCATCTCTGCTTTCCCCACTTCCATAAGTGGATATCTTGAAGCTTTATTTATTGGTGTATTGAGGACCTCAGAGTGCCTTTCCCTGGCATCTGGTGTTCAAGCTCAGGGCATTACCTTGTGCAATAGTGCTCTGTTAAAACACAGGCAGGTCTTGTTCCAGAAGTAATTACATTGTGCTCGTGTATCAGTATGGTCAGAGGAATAAAACTTTTTTTTTTTGTTTAGTCAGAGTTTAGTAAAATTGAATTTGGTTTGTTTGTCCACTCAATGGTATGTGGTTGAACAGAAATTCCCTCAAGGGAGGAATCTCCGTGTGTGCTTTTGAGCCAATTCCATTATTCTCTGTATAATCATTGCTGTCTGAGAACTTAGATATCTAACTAACAAAAGGCAAATTCTTGAATTTACATGATTTACATCAGCAGGCATGAAATATAATACATAGATTCACCACTTCTTTTATTGCAATGGAGCAATGATTTACATGGGACATTTCCTGCTTGGAAATGAACATTTTGCAGCCAATAAGGGCCTCAGAATATAAACTTGTCCCTGTGAAAGTAGAAGGCGGGGAGGAGAAGATACCTGAATCCCTTTTTTTTTTTGTTTTATTTCCATGAAGTAGGAATTGCAAAACATATAAACAGCAGGATGGGATTGTTGGAGTTGCTTGTACTTGGCATACTCTGAAAGAGGTTTGTTCACATTTGCAAAGCAAAAACAAAAATCTGGAAGGCTGAAAGAGAAAATGACCAACTGCAACCAAAGCATTTGTTGCCCGTTTGCTCTGAATGTGCAGTTGGCCTTGGTCTTTTAATTATAATCCATAGAGATGGCTCTGTTCCCTACCCACCCGTGGGCTTCCAGGAGCACTGAGTGCTTAGGGCTTGGGCTGCTAATGCTATAATTGAAACAGCTGCTCTGCTCTCTAAGTACTTTATTAATTCACCTTCAAAAATGTTGATGGATCTGTGGCATGTTCTGGGCCTTTTCTGTAGATGGGAATCTCAAACACAGCCACTTGCTAGATAGAACTAGTGAAGAGATTTGCCACGACTTTTAGTGTGCTGTCTCAGTTTTCAAAGAGAGAAGAAAAAGGGAGGGGGTGATGGGAAGGCTGCTGTGAGGCCATAAAGCTCTTTGGACTAAATTCACTTCACCTACAAGAGTAGACATCCTAATTCTCTATTATTCTCAGTAACTTAAACTGCAAGTGAATGTAAAATATTACTAGGCCAAAAGGTCATTATTTTTACATTCTGCACTGGTTTTTAAATTAGCTCATACAGATAAGTGCCTCTTGGAATTGTGCTGTAAATGAGCAGAGCGTTGGGACAGCTCTGCACTAATTCAGGAAGGCCCCAGGCCAGTGGTTGCTCTGCAGTCCCTCCTTTCTCTCTTGCCTTGGGACAGCAGTGAACAGGCTAAATTGCTGTTGAAGTCCTTGATGAAGTTTAAAAACTTCATGCAGCCAACAGAAGCTCAGGTATACCCACGGCCTTTCTCTCCACGCCTTCCTTCACCCATTGTTTTTCCTTATCCTTGTATTCATCCCATTTCTGAATTACTGTCAGGAAATGTCATGTCAGATGAATGCGCTTAATCATTGGAGTCATCCCAGTGTGGGCTAATGGCAAAGCTGCTGTGGGGCTCACTATGGCTAACATGGATATATATTTAGTAAGGCTGTGGCGGAGATGGAGTTGTAGACCAAAGCACGATCACTTGACAGCTCTGATGGAGCTTTAACATAATGGTGTCTTCCTTCCAGCCCCACTGCTTGTCACATCCTACAGACCCAGGAAGCTTTAACCTCCCTGTGACCAGAGTTCGGTTTATCCTGGGGCAATTTACCCATGCAAAAAGGGTTGCGCAGGAACATTTGGATTTGAACTTTTAATTCCTCAGAGCTGGTTCACCCAAGAACAAGCTGAAACTGCATAAAACCTTTGAGCTAGGCAGAGGAAAGGGCTTCTGTGGTCCTTGACTGGTTTTTATTCAACAGTATTGATTGTTCTTGGCAGATATGGAGCCTGAGAGCTTTGTGGTTATGTTTGTTAGGGAAAATTAGAGGTCATTGTGAGACTTTGAGAGTCAATAAATCTAAATTTTGATGAGAAAGGCAAAATCCTATTTGAAGTAAGTACTCAGGCAACCCATGTAGGAAAGCAGTGAGGCAAGAAAGAAAGGGATGGAAATTTTACTGTCTTTCCTATCAGCCTGCAGCACTCGGTTTATGGTTGTATTCTGCTCAGGAAAGGAGGAACAGCAAGGAAGTTGTTATAGAAAATAGTACATTGAAAAATCCTCTTGATGTGACATTGAAACAGATGATTAATGTCAGGAAATGCAGTCTAGGTGTTGCTACCCAGTTTATGTTGCCTCTAGGTGACCTGACAATATGTACCTTTGCATATGGATGTTTTGCCTGCTGCCTTTGCTGTCTCAACTGCTAAAAGGTTGTTGCAGGTTCATATAGGAAAACTCACCCTTGTTCGGAGTTTGATTTACATATTATATTCAAAACAGAGTTTAAGTCAGACCTCAGAAATAGTGCCTGGATTTATGTGGGCTTTTTCACATTGTTAACTTAATCAAGCCTTACAATATCCCCAGGCACCAAGTATACCTTTTTATACTGAAGTTCGTAGAAATGTCACAAGGTTTCTAAAGTCACACTGAAATATCATGGCAAGGACCTTTTTCCCCATTTTTGCCCTGTGAGGGAATTGTGGAATAGTTTTCTTTGCCCAATACAAGTGAGCTTGCAAGTGAGGCTGAACTCATGTTTCCGAGCTTTCCAGGATGCTGGAGTGTACGATCTGAGAAAGGGTGTCTAAAGGCAGGAGCTATCCCAGAAAATGTTACTGAATTGCAACGAATGTAGGTGGTTTTTTGGTTTTCAAATTCAAAAATTACTATGATTCTGAGATTAAGAGCATTGGCAGAACTGCTATTTTTGGAATGCACAAAAAGGCCTAGGTAATCTCTTTATCAGTGAACACTAAAGACAGTCATCATGTTTTCATGCTGGTTTAAAATCACTGTTCCAAAACACCTTCAATTTCATTGGCAATATTAAACTGAGGAAATGAGCTTCTTGGTTTAGGACCCCTTTTATTTGATTTTGAGGAGCCAGTATATTATACTAGAACATCTTGTGGAGTCTGTCTTCTGTGCATGTTTCTTGTCAAGGCTTTTCTTATTTATGCTCAAAGGAAGTGTGTGTGCCAAATATTGAGACTAACAGGCAAATGTATGCTGAGCTAAATAAAACATCTCTGTACTCCAGGTTCTGGGAAGTTGAAAAACCAGAAAGTGGCTTAAACTTGTATCTCCAGGCAGTGGCAGATGCAGTCAACGACTCTTGAGTTCCCTTCTGGATGTTCAGCATTCTCTCTAAGAAATATCCAATACTAAATGAGGGGGATTTAGATCAGTAGGAAAGAAACAGTCTCAACATGTGTGGGAAAACTAGACTTGACTGTAGGCCGCGTTTCTTCTGTTTGGACCTACACAGCAGATATTATTTTTGCCTATATTCCAAATGTGGTAAGGTAGTGTGGACATTGTTATCAGCTCTGATATCATTGCAGTGACTACTGCCATGTTGAAAGCTGTGCAAACTTCACTTTCATGGTATTTCTCTTTCTTTAAAGTTGGCATTTCAGTTGCTAAGTGGTATGATGTGTCTGCCTTGTGATGTGTCATTTGCTCTGAAGAGTGGACAGTGACCTCCCAAGTTCCTCTTCTTCGAGCATACTGACCAAGTGATTGTTTTAGTCACTCTCCTTTTTATTTTAACTTCCTTCTCCATTCAAAATACAATCCGAAGGCCCCCTTCTGCAATAGGGTAACTCCTACAATAGCTGCTACATAAGCAGTATTGGACAAAATCTTTCTGCACTCCAAGCCTCATCTTTCCCCATTCACATCCTTCTTAATGAATCACTTCTTTCAAAGCTCTTTTTGAAGGAAGCAAATTAAATTGAAAGAGGAAGTTGTTCATCAGTAAATACATCTTTCATCTTCACCCCTAAAGTTTCCATTTGTGTTACCCCTCACATTGGTTGTGCACAGATATCCCCTGTATTGTACAGTTTTATGAGAAGCATTTCACTTCTATGTTTTATTTTTATTTCCTTAACTCTTTTGCGTCTCATATGTCGCACCCTGTCCACAGTGCAATCATATGCCTACCTCTGTATTGCAGGCAAAGGCTGCAAACAACTTAAATTATGGGAAAGGTGCTGTTTGTTGAGGATTATCTGCTAGCCTTTTTTATTTCTGGGAATCTCTGATACCCAGTCACACTTTTTTTTTTCCTAACCAGACAGCTTTTTATGGGATTTGACCTGATGAAATGGGTTTTCAGAGCCTCTTGGAAGAGGTTAGGGACTGTCTTGTAGTGGGCTGGAATGCCTGGAGTAGATGTTCACTAAATCCTTCAGAGACTAATGATTCAAACAGTCCTTCGTCTAGTCTTTAATCTTTCTTTGGATAGATTGATATCTTATTTGGAAATCTAGGTTATTAAAGCTGCTAGATAACTGCAACATATTCCTAAAGGATACAGAGTTAAGCACAGCTGTTCTCTTAAGTGAAATCTTCCCTCTCATCCACTCTTTGAACCTAACTTTGAACCTAAAATCTTTCATGGCTTTAATTCCACCACATATGTGGTGAGCAGACACAGTGTTCTTACTACCCTTTAGCTGTGCTGTGAAGAGCCATCACTGAGTGCAGGGGTAAAAATCCTGGTTTAATTGGTCTCCCAGACACAGCTGTTGAGAACTCAGTTATTTCAAAATATGTTGCCACTACCCTTCCCTTTGAAAAGACATCCTGTCTTTCTGAAGCCTTGACTGTATTTGGCTGCAATTAGGATTAGATTATGTTTTACTTTCAATATTTATATAAAAAATGAAAACTACTCTTTGGCACACCTAAGCAGTGTTGTACATTGGGTTGAAAGAATGGAATTTCCTTCTGATCCTCAAAGACAATTAAGTTACTCCCTGAAGCATTAAATTTAATTACCCTCATCAGAAGCAGCATGATTCAGTGGATTAGGACATAGGAATAAGAATCAGAAATTTTCATCTCTGATCCTAGTTCTGCCATCTAGCTACTGACTAAATGAGTCATATAACCTTGCTGTGCCTCCTTTTCACCCACCCCAAAAATGAGGTGTTTGATTTCTCTGCTGAGGTGCTGGGAGGTCTATATAATTATCTAAAGATATAGTGGTTTGTATGAATGCTCAGTGTTCCTGGGATTGCCTTGGCTTACATGCTGCCAACAGTTATTGCAACTTGGTTTCATACAGTGAAATCTCATTTTTTGGCAGTGTTAGTTTCATTAAGGTAAGTGTAATCAAGTTCATATGCAAATACTGGAGAGGACTACAAGACGAGATGACACTAAAGAGACACTGCGCATCAGAAAAGTATGCTGAGCTGTTCTTTTCACATCAGTTTTTGTGCTACATCTTGGATACGATTACTAATTATTGCATCCCAGGAGTGCCTTCAACTATGTACTTCTCAAGAGGCAGAAGAAAGTTCCACTGAGCATGGTTCAGCTGGAGAACCGAAAGGAAAGTTCAGTGCCAGATGAACATATTCCTCTGGGCAAGTTGTTGAGCTCTACTGTATTTGCGATTGCAGTAGCCTCTTACTGGAGTGATTAGTCATGTCATGTCCGCAGGGAGCTCCCACCAAAAAAGATATCAGAACTGTTTATTGGATATGATGAAGTGGCTAATTAAAGTAATTTGTTCTGTCATTCAGAAAACCAACAATGCTCTCTCATGTCTCAGCCGCTCTTGGCCAATGGAGTTTTTGATTAGATGATTTTCTTAGCATGTATGTTTACATTTTGTTTACATTTTGGAACTGTCAGTTACAAAAATCATCCTGTAAGTACCTGAATTACTCATTCCACAGACTTTTTAAAAAGAAAAACTGAAATAAAATAACTGCCATTTATTTAGTGGGTTGTGTTAAAGTGGAGCGATGCCAGATTACTCTGTTGGAAAGATGTTTGCCTTCCACCATACAGCATAAATTTATTGTCTGACTTTGAACGCCTCTGCAGTTCCTATGCTCTTTGTTCCGGGGCTGAATCTGTATTAAACTCCATTCAAAGTTTCTCATTTGTAATCACAAGAATTAGATTTAATTGTGAGGGTGCAATTCTTCAGTCAGTTACCTGTTTCAATTCTTTACAGTGCTCAAATATAAGTCTTCAAATTTTCAGAGCAGGGAATTTTCTTTAAACAGGTTAGTAAGGCAAAATCTTTGTAACACTGATTTTTCTAAGAGAAACTCAGGAAAGAGATTGAAAAAAAATATTTTAACTTTATGGAAGTTAACAGGGAAAGATATTTTTTTCTCTGCAGGTTTCATCTTCTGCCATTTGAATAATTTTTCCTGTGTAGAGTGGTTGTGTTGTGGTTGTGTAGCATGCTCTAAATATAGGAGAAGAGTTTACCACCAAGAAAACTGTAAAGGCTTAATTGCAAACTTGCATTGTCATCCAGGAATAAGTATAACATAAAAACATCCTTTATGGGCTACTTGTGTTCACTGTACTGAAACTAAAGCAGTTTCTGCCATATTGTAATATCTCTCCAGTTATACAGTTCTCAGTAGAGTAGCTGTACAAAAGGAACTCAGCATTGCAATCCTAGAAGGAAGGTAGATTTAGCTTCCTTCCCAGCACATGTGAGGGGCTATCACTGCAGTTTGGAGCCAAAATCTTGTTGGTCTCCTGTTCTAGGCAAGGTAATTACACAGTGCCCGGCTCATCAGCCAAACCTAGCAGAATTAGAGCATTTTTCATGGGAGGAGGTGGCAGTGTTCTTAGTTTTATCTTGAAAGCATGAAAAGAGCAACAGGAGAGAAAATAATGACAATTTTTTTTTAACGGCAAACTTTTGTGAATGCATCTTCTAAAGGCACTTTGAGGAAAGGGCGGGGAAGTATTCTTCAAACCACTCACAGGGATGTTAAAGGTCTGAGCCAATGACACTAATAAACGTCTTAACTGTGTTTAACCTATCACTATCTGTTACATCTTGCTTATGCAAAAGGCCATTGAAAAGGGTAGAAAGACAACTGGCATTAAATCAATAGAGGAAAAGGTATACCATTTTTCTTTCTCTCATAATGTAGAATTATCCATGAGCAGAAGAATTAACGTTGCAAACTTTGTGTTGCGCATCATGAATTTTCTCCTATAATACTAATTCATCTCTTACATTACTGTATAGTAACTTTGTTTGTTGCCATTTTTCAAGACCATGTTATCATGCTTCAAATTCATGCCCTGATGTCATTTAGGTAATTTTAAGTTCAGTAAACTGAAATTAATTTAAAGTTGATAATTAAAAGAAATTACAAAACAACATATTGTTGAGCTGAAGAGAAAAGTATTTATACAGATTCCTATAGGTGATTTGATTTTTAATCCTTCTGTCTCTTAAAATTTTACTGACATCTTGAAAACTGTTTTAATTTTATGTTGGCTACATCTTGAAAAGGTCTAGTCTGTTTCTTCCTTTATACAATGCCTATTAATTGCTGAAGCAAAGAAAAGTCTGGAGCAGTATGGAGGCAAGATTAAAACCCATTATAAACTCCTGCAAAATTATGCAAAGGCATGCAGGATGGAAAAGGTTATATTCTTTCACCAATTCATCTAGTAAAGGGGAAAAATTCTCTTTTGGACTTCTACTGTTAATTTTTAATTCTGCTCTTAAAAAGGTTTCATTCTCAAAATGAATTTTTTCACTGCCACAGGCGGATTTTGATGTGAAATACTCTGATGCAGCTGCTATTATTACTATTTAATTTTGTAATTCCCAAAAGTTTGCTGAACGTTTTACCAAAGAGGTAAAATCTGAGTCCTGGCCAAGATGCATTTATTTTCCTCACAGGCATACTGTGGTAAGTCTTGTTAGCAATAGGAGTATTTTAGATGATAGCCTGGACCAGAAGAAATAAAATCACACTGTTACTCAACTTAGCTATGAGGAGTCTGTTAAATTCCACTTTTTTTTTTCTATGGAGTGGGGATGAGAGAGCAAAATACAGTTTGAATTCAGAGAGCTTTCTTCTTAAGGGGAGGAGATAGTTTGAAGTTCTTCTCTTCCCTCAACCCACTATTATTAGTTGCTGGGAGCACACAAGCTGAATCACGACCCAGGAGGGGCCATGCAGCTCTTCATTTCCCACACCACAGTTAAAGTGCATTTAGCCCTCATTTACTATACATAAGGCAATAGGATTTAAGGGTTTGTTCTTTGGTTTGGTGGTTTTTTGTTTTTGTTTTTGTTTTTTGTTGTTGTTGTTGTTGTTTTTTTGTTTTTTTTTCACTAATTCTTTCCATATTTTTCTTGTACGATGAAGACTTTTGCTTTGAAATTTTCTCTAAATGTGCGAAAGCAGTGGCTTTGTCAGAGCTGGGACAGTGTTCTCAGTGAAACTTAACTTGTGCCTTGGGGCCAGTACAAACAGCACTGCACTAAAGACATAGGTGGTGACACAGGTGGCGACACAGGTGTCAGGCTTGCTGGTGGCACAGAAATTAATTCTACCCTACAGAATTGGTTGGTTGTCTGGGGAATGGTCACAAAGATGGTTGCTGTACGTAGGATGTCAAAACCAAAGTCTCAAAGCTTGCTGCAATCAAGCATTTTGAAACCTCTCTTTAGCAGGATGAAAGAGTATGTGTGTGTTAATTGCATTCAAAATCATTTATCCATGAAGACAGACAAATGCAGTATGCAAGTGTTCTGACTCGAGACTTTACTTGAGAGTTCTAGCACTTTTCTTTTGTAATTCAGTGCCTCTAAGAGATCATCCTGACTTGCACTTGCAATTAATCAGTGCTGGCATTACCCAGAGGAGCATGCAAAATGGCATCTAAAGCATTAGTGTATTGATTAGAATTAATCAGGAAAGTGTTCCTGCTGAAGCTACATGCTGCATGAACAACTGAAGGGTGTCTAAACTGTAACTATATCTCAGAAATTAAGTTTCCATGAAAACTGGATTATGGCTTCTGAAACCTGGTACCTGGCATCTGGCAAACTGAGTCATGGATGGGAGGCTTAAGAAAATTTGAGTTACAGAGTGGTACTTTGGCTTGTTTGGAATCTAACGCCTCACCCTTGCAGGGCTGAGTGAGGCCAAAGGTGGGATTTATCCCATAAGATGACTAACTTTTCTGTTGCCTTGCTAAAAAGCTTCCTGAAATTAGATTCTTAACATGTAGGTCACTGATAGAAATTTAATAAAGCTACTACTAATTAACATCTAATACATATTGGTTATGCTGAAGTGGATCTCACTGCTGCCAGGCAGCCTGGAGTACAGGATCTGCAAATGAATATGGGTCTATGAAATACAGTGTGTTGTATAGAAAGGTCTGGAGATCAGTCCCTATTCTGCCACAGAATGATGGCAGAATCAATTCCCATCCGAATTTGCCACAGGTGCCTCTGCTGACCCAGTAACTATTTTTAGTATTCCTGATAAATCCACCAGTTAATGTCATCTGCAGCTCATTTATTTTCATGTCTCTGAAGAAGGAGGCCGATACTTGGTATTTCTTTTCACATGAATCTTTGAGTCTCAGGCAACCTATTGTAGGAATTTGTAACACGATGTATGAATATATTTTGTAATGAATCTGGGCGTGAGTGAGTCTGCCTTTTCCAGTCTTGCATTGCGGTGATATAAAATACCTGCTTGGCAACAGCTCTGGGAGTTAATAAAGTTTCTGTGGTAAACTATGAGAGGCCTGAGAATCTCAAACTAAAGTTATTGCACCAGTAACTCAGAAAAGCAATTCCTAAAACTCCTGGCACATTTATCCAGAGGGTTAGTAGTAGCACAGAAATGGAAATCATTGTTGAGAGCCACTGCATACTTGGAATTAAAATCCATCAGTCTTCTGAAGCTGAGAAAAACAATTTTCATGACACACAGATGCTTTTGTATTTCATAATCAAAATTAATCTAGGGTGGGTTTTGACTCTATTTGTAGGGAAATTTGTATCCTCTAATCCTTATAACATACCTAACTTGAGATGACATCAAAAGAAATAACATGCACAGAAGCTAGGCATTTAATATACTCTCAAGGCTTTATTCTATTTAATTTCAGCAAAAGCAGATTTATCTCTTGGGGGGTGGGTGGGACAGAAAAAGAGTGAAGATGCCAACATCCTCTTCTCAAGCGGGAGCCTCGAGCACAGAAGTTGGAAGATGAGATGTCGAAATGAAAACTACTGTAAACAAAGAAGGAAATTTAGCAGTCTATTTCCACTCTTCTTGCTGGAAAAGGAGGGACGAAGACATCTAATAAATCATTAAAAAGCAGCGTTTGCTTTTCTGAGTTGCAAGTTGAACTGCTGTAGCTGTCAGCATGGTCCTTATGCAGCCCTTGCTCAGGAGGTTTCTTTAGGCCCTTCACATACCTGTTGGCAGCTTCCTTGCCTGCTGGGAATTTTGTCCAGTTCATTGGAGCATAATGACACTGTGGTGTCCCTGACAAGATAAATGGTGTGTCTGCCTCTGGAACAAAGAAAAGTCTCCTAACTGGTCACAGTATAGGGCCTGCATTGGGACTGATCCATGCCTGTAGCAGGCACAAGTGATGGTTGGGTGGTGCAAACGTCACACATACGTTGTTTGATTTCCTTTCAGAAGTGCCTCTTAAGTTCGTAACATCCAAATTTTGGTGTACTTCTGGAGAAGGATATTTTTTGTTATGGATGCCAGATAAACTGTATAGTTTCCTTTGCTCATAACATCAGTTCCAGTGGGTTCCCTTGCCCAAGCAAAACTTATTCGAGTTCACAGACCATGGGCAAGCATAAACACATACACCGAGGGGTGATGGGGGTTCTTGATGAGAAATATTTTCGTAAGAGTAACAAAAAATGTGGGGGGTTGTGTAAAAGCAATGAAAAATTTCTGACAACCAGAAATAGTTACAGTCTTCCTCAAAAATGCTTAATTTTGGTGTGTAAAAACAACTTAAGGAAACACAATAAGTTTTTGTTCTCATCTTTCGAAAGTTGCAGCTGGAGCTCTAAAGAGCGTTTCCTAATGGGCTTTGTTAGACCCCTGTTGGCTTGTTTTACTCCACCTGACTACTTAGAGTATGCTACAGAGAGATCTTTTTTCCTTGCTGCTGTGTTTTTCCTGTAACAGAATAGAAATGTGAAAAAGTGGATTGATTAGTAGTGACTGAGTGACTTTACAGAATCTCTTGTCTGTGTTCATGTTTATGGTTAGTGAGCAGGCACTGAATAGACTGGAGTGAAACAGGTGATGGGATCCGTATCGCTGTTGAAGTTATACGTGTCTCTTGGGAAGCAGCCCTTCACAAATGGCATCAAGTGGTTTTACTGGCAGCCTTGTGCCTAGGGATGAAAGGGGAAATGGACTAGAATATGTTAAGTATTTAATTTTTAGAAGTTTTCCTTGCAGATCAGAATTCCAGTACACTGGAGAAAAGATAGGTACTTTTATTTTTACTGTCTACCTTTGGACATGTCTTGCTGGACACAGAATTGGAATCAGAAGGTGGCATGAGGGTCTAGGAATAGTTCTTGGGCTGTCTGGCGCAAGTTATTTCAGGCAAAGCAGCAGATCCAGCTGATCAAAGGAGAGAAGGTGGACGTTAAAGACAGCCAGGCCTTGATGGTTTCTAGCATCTCAGAGAATAAATTGAGTTGAACCAGGCTTTTTGTTCTCATTTACTCTTGGCAACAAGTGGACTAAGTGGAAACACTCTCGGAGTGTGGATGTTAGCCTCCAGAGCCGCTAATCCAGTTTCTTGATTTACTTGCTGGGACTTTTTGTTGTTTGGGAGGGAGGAAAGCAGGAAAAGGGAGGGAGGAGGTGGGAGGAGGAGAAATGGCATGTTTTAGTTGTAGTGCTTCATGCCTGTGTAGACCTTCCAGTCAACTGATTTAGAAGCAAAGACACTGCTGCAGAACTGGGAATTACAGTTATTGTACAACCCTGGAGACTGTCTTACTTCCTGAGTGAGTAAGAGACTTTGCCAGTGAGAATCAGGAGTGATATTTAGAGGGGGTGTGCATGTGTGCTACAGATTTCACAGTTTGCTTTGCACAGAAAGTTAAGTTTCTCTTAAACAGCAGGCAGGCATCTGCGAGAGATCTGGGAGCACAGAAGTGTGACAGAACAGAGCAATAAGCTACTGTTTAGCTGGGTTTCCATATCTTAGCTGACTGGAAATCCTGGTGCTTAGAAGCTTGCTTTTGCAAAATCCATGGGAGGGAAAGGCCCTGACCATGGAGCACTGTGAGGAAAGTGAGGACTGGGTTAGGAGGCACGGTGTGAGTAGCCATATGTGGAGCTGCTCCTTTGGGGGATTTGGTCCTTGTAAAGTAGCCTTTCTTATGGCTCTTCTCCTTTGTTCTTTCCTCTGTTTATATGATGAGACCAGATGGGTGTTACTTCAAAGGCGAGTTGGACACCTAGAGAAGCCATTTCGGATCTCACTGGAGTACATTGCTGCTGGGAACAAGAGCGTAGCAGCTGTGGATTCCTTCGCGATGAAGAACTGCAGTTCAGGTAACAGTGTATTTTATTGCTTCTAGCTCATAATCTTTTGATGCCTTTTTGGAGAGGAGCATGATATCTGGCTGTTACGGAAATTTCACAGAATGAAAGGTTCTTGTCAATTAAATCATTTAAATAAAAAAATAAAGTAGGGTCCCTTCCAAGGAAGATTTTTTTTTTTTTTTTAAGAAAGCCTTAGAAGTTTCCTTTGAGAAGTTAAAAACAAGTTGGCCGGGGCCGGGTGGGGGGTTATGTTTCCATTTGAACAGAATTTCTATGAAAATTTCATTTTGGGAGAAACTGAGTATTCATCCTGGCTTGCCAGATGCCTATCCTGACAACTTTTCTTTTCTGCAGCAGAAAGTAGAACAGATCAGAGGCTTTCCTAGACAGACATCTTGTGAGCCATCTTCTTTATTTTCAAGGTTACAAATTTCAGGATTGCTTTTTAAACAGCTGTGGAAAACTTGATTCTAAAATGTATGCCTTTCTTTGGCAATATTCCAAAGCAGTTATTGCTGAGTAACCCCTAATAGCTCAATGTAATGTGTGGAATTTTAATAATGGGAAACCTTAACGGGGGTTACTTTTTTAAATACAAGCTCTGTTATCAATCCAAGTATGTAAATTTAGTCCTCCATGCCAGAAGCAGCTGCATATTAGTTCTACCAGTTTTATGGACCCTGTGAATCATACTGAAATCTTTAGGTGGCATGTCAGTGAAGAATATTACTACTTACAGCTTTAACACATTACTTTTTGTCCATTTTATTTATTTGGAGTACTGCTGACTTGGACTGCCTGTCCTTCTTCTCAGCCTGTCTAGGACAGGGAAATATTCTGGAGAACATACATTATTTTGGTCATTTATGTTGCTCTCCGCAAAGGCCAGTTGTATTAAGGGATTTATTGCACTGTTTGTACATAAAGGTGCTCTCGCAGCTCCGGAGAGGAACAGCCTGACATTGTGCTGAAAGCACAGGGCATGTTCAGACCTTACACACCTGCTCTGCTGCTGGTACAGGGACAGAGCTCATCCACATCTACAGTGCTTTGGGAATTCATTGCAACAGACTATGGGCACATGAACCCTTCACTTGGGAGCACCTGAAGGGGAACCATAGGTGACGGACTGTGAGCTCATGCCCACACCAGGCACTGCTCTGCAGATGACTGATGTCAGGTGCTGAGGCCATTAAGACACACTGTGAGGAAAAGAAGGAACAAACCTCCCACTTTTTCTACAGATTTGTAGCAAATGGCTACTCCTCTGCTCTGTTTCGAGGATATGGTGTATGAATAATACCGCCGGAAAATAAAACCACTTGTTCTTTTTTTTTTCAATTAGTTTAGACCACTAAGCCTTTTGCTCACAGCTGAAGATGTGGTATGTGTCCTTTTAGGAGAAAAAAAGGGGGTGATGAGCAGCCAAGGGTGGCACCTGAGGCTTGGAGAAAATAGGGAAAGTAATAAGAAAAGATTAATCTAAATCTTATTTTTCTGCAGCTGTTAGAAGCCTTTGGGCAGCTTAGCTACTTGGATACCTTAATGTCACTGAAGCACATAAAACATGGGTGAATTTGGGAAAGAAACATCTGAGAAAGAGTAACATGCCTTCAGCCTCATTTTTCTAAGCCTTTTGAAGACCATAAATGCAATTTTGAAATAAATTAAGGTGTACAGACAGTCTTAGGAAATTAGGCTCCCATTTCCATAGGAGTATGCGGGTTAGATATAGAATCATAGAATCACAGAATGTGCTGGGTTGGAAGGGACCCCTCAGGATCATAAAGTCCAACTCCTGGCCCTGCACAGGACACCTGAAGAGTCACACCATGTCCCTGAGAGTGTTGTCCAAATGCTTCTTGAACTCTGTCAGGTTTGGTGCTGTGGCCACTTCTCTGGGAAGCCTCTTCCAGTGCCCAACCACCCTCTGGGTGAAGAACAAGGGCTTGAAGAAGGTAGAAGCTTGACCTTGGAATCTGCTTTTGCACATTGGTAATTCCATTTTTTTGAGTTCTTTAATTGTAGAAAAGAATTTGCATAGAAAAAAATTATTGCATTTGAACCAAAAAAATAAGTCTATATGGGATTGAATGGGGAATAAAAATTAAAAACTTAAACAGATTCAGGTGCTGATCAAATTCTGAATTTTTAAAAATTCTCGATTTAAAAATCCTGGATTCATATCCCATCTAATTAAAAACAGTTGAGTGGAAACATAAGTCTGTCATTGCAGTGTCTTAATTGTGCCCCACATTTCCCTTTCTTCAGTCAACATTGCAGCAGATTAGAAAATCTGAGTGACTTGTCACTTGAATAGCTTCACATTTCCCAATTTCCATTAGAAAGGGAAAGCTTTTACAGTTTTCTCAACCATAGGGTTAGAATCCAACCAGAAAGCCCCAACAGTCAATAGAAAGACTGCTTGTACTTCGATAGGTTTTGGCTCAGGAAAACTAGCAGGTAGCATCGCCCATCATCCTACAGCCAATTGAGTTTCAATTACTGACTTAAATGCGAAGCAAATCATGTTTGTCAGTGTGTAAAACCTAAGCTATTGATTGCCTAATTTTGTTTCTTACAACTTACTATTTAAATAAGTGCAGCAGCCAAAGTACAAAAAAAAAAAAAAATTATAAATTGCAGAGAAGTAATATATTAATTTAATAACATCAGTTAAGAATTTGTTCCTTCTAACGTGTAAAGTAATTGGTACAGTGGCATTTTATAGTTGATGGTAATTTCTAGTAATAAAAATAGAGTTCATTTCCTAAGTAATGTATTGACTTATTTATGATATTTAATGGGTTTCTTACTGATTTTTTATTGCAGTTGTAAATTAATTAATTTGCTAACTTATTTCCAAAAGTCTTAATTAAAGTACTTAACAGTAAGCACAAGTAAATGACCAGACATTGTTTTACTTAGCAATGTTCGATTTACCAATTCTAAGTAAATTTTTACCTAACGGGCGTGGAGATCAAATGCTTCTGAAATGTGTTAAAGGTTTAATGATGCTCCAAGGCTGTTAAAAGCAGTTATTTCAAACACTCAGCCTGTCCAAGAGGAAGCAATTAGCTTTCAAGTTTTCAAGCTTGGTAAGCAACATAAAAACCATTTATTTTGGAGAGGGGAGAGACAGTGTGTTGTTGATTAAGTTAATGCTTCTGTCCACTCAGCAATAGCTTTTTTCAGTAGATACTGAAAGTAAATAGAAATTACCTTCAGAGCTGTAGGCAGTTAGTTTTGTAATGATCTCATGGTTGTAATAATGCAGATTTCTGAAAATTGAAGTTAAGGTTGTACTGACGGCAAAATCCTTGATGTAAAGCAGAGGACCTCTCAAGAAAAGAAAAATTTTGGAGACCAGGGGGTGATTTTACTGAAAGAAGAGACAGCAAGGAAAGAGTATGGGTATGGACTTGCAACATGTGTGAAGAAATACGACTGACTGCCAGACAGAATTTTTCATGATTCCATTTGATAAACAGTCTAGCAACAGATTTATGAATCAACCGCAGGAGATCAATAAGGGCTTTCTCCAAACAGGATTGCTTCTGTATCTGAATCATTGCTAAAATGATGGTTTTGTGTATTCAGACAAAACCTGAGTATGTATCATTTCAGTTTTCCCACGTATGATCATTTTTTGCAGTTTGTCTTATAAATTAATTTCATGACAGGATGTTGTGGTTAACTGAACTTAATGATATACCAGTGAGCCCCTTTTCAAAATGAGTTCTTGATGCTTCCTACTGGAAAATTGCCTAGAAAAGTTAACCTTTTCCAAACAGAAGACTGAGATTACATCAGTGTGTGTGATAGAATCACAGAACAGCCCAGGTTGAAGGAACCTCCAAAGAGAATCTGGTCCAACCTTTTGTGTGAAAGGAAGTCTAGGTGAGGTTATCCAGAACCCTGACCAGCTGCATCTTAAAAACCTCCGGTGATGGGAACTCTACCACATCCCTGGGGAAGTTGTTCTGGCAACTGCTTCTTCTCACTGTAAAAAAAATTAAATGGTGTTTCAAATTGAAGTCCCACATGACACACAGCTAATTTAGATGTTAATAATTAATTAATTAAAAAAATTTTTTAATAACATTTAAGTAATTTTCACTTGAGTAGAACTGCAAGATATTTACAGAAATTTATGAAACAACTAGCCTAATTGTGACAAAATTTTATTATTAATTATTTGCTTAGTTGCAATTATGGAATGGGGGAAAGAAGATATGCACCTTCAGTGGAATCAACCATGTCATCTTATATGGTCTTGAGATCCACCCCATCCAGAAATTCAGATGAACAGGACAATGAGCACAGTCAGCAGTGTGTTGTTGTTATAAAACTGAAAAATAGACAGGATTAAAAAAAAAAAAGTAGTCATAATTTCAAAAGTAGTTATCTCTACTTGAGGTTTAGGACCAACATTTACCATAATACTTACTTGGCCTATCCAGGTAACTTTTGTGTAAAGGAAGCTGGAGATTTTCCTTTGGCATTAATGCCATGGTTAAAGAGCTTACCAAGACAGAGGAAAGATCCAGACTTAAATGAAATCAATAGGAATTATTAAGTATGTTTGGATTAAGTTTCTTCATTTAAAAAAATAAAATCAGGCAGATTGGATGCATTTTTCGCGGAGTGGTCTATGCTATTTATACAGTTCAACTGAGCTGGTTTTCCTGAGGGTCTAATTTCACTAAGTAGGCATTTGGAAAAGCCTTACTATTTTAAGAATATTTTTTTCCAAATGCTTTGGCAACCACCTTCCTCCTCATTCACCTCTACTCCCCCATGAGGTATGACTGATTATTCTGACTTCAGCCTGTGTGCCAAAAACTATCTCTAACCTGGTAGTGTTTTAATCCTGTAGGGATCTTGTCTTGGGGAAAAAACTGCTTTACAGATGAGTGTGGTGGCTGCAGTGAAGTTAAATCATTTTAAAGTCATTCCAAAGTGAAAGTTATTTGACTTGTGGTTTGTGCCAATTTAAGTAAAATAAATTTAATGAACTTGTTATGGGGCTTATCTTTGTTTTCACTTTCATCTTTTTTAAATTAAGTTATAGTAATGCTAGGAATCAAAAAAATTAAGCAAATTTAGTTTTAATATTGCTTCTAGAAAAGGCACAGTAACTCAATTAGTGGTAGAGTAGCTTCTTGCAGTAATAAATTAGTGATTATGCATTTCTGTTGCTGACTGTGAACACCTACTTCTTGCAGAGCCAGATTTAGACAGTGAGGGTTATGTTAAATAATTTAATCTATTTAGAACATTAGTGTGCTCACCAAATAGGCAGCAGGGGGGAGAAACAAACCTGAATATCTGAAGCATTTGGTTTTCGCAAGTCTGCCATGCCAGTTTGTTTTTGAATGGGACCTAGTGTTCTTTTGTTCTATTTAGTAATCAACTGACCATATATTTGGGTTTTTAAGATACGGAGGAGGGAGTTATAAAGAAAAGTTTTAGATGGTGTAATAATGCACTTAAAACTGGCCTTTAAAATAGATGCTGCCATAGAGAAGGTGAAAAGGCTGGAATCTGCCAGAGCAGCTCCAAATGGGTGTGTTTCTTAGACAAAGTTACTGTATTACCTGAGTAAGCAGGTTCATCTACTGTAATTCATAAAAGGTTAGGTGACTTGGGTTAAGAAACAAAATTGATAAATCTCAGCCTTTAAAATCCAAAGCTTTAATAATCCAAAAGGAAGGACCTGCTCATAAGAGGTACTAGGAACTGCTTGAGAGACACTGCAAATGTTGGCACTTGTGGGTCTTAAGTACTTTTTAACACCTTGAAGAATTGGCCAATACATTATCTTTTTAATGCTGTATATGATTTTTATCCTGACCTTCTCCCTTAATTAAGGCTTATTTCAACAGGGGAGCCATTGATTCAGTGAAAGAAAATGAACTCTGTAATCTGCTTTCCCCAAATTGAACTTATTTTTATTACTATTAATTGCTGCCACTTAGTTCTTGTGATGTTTTAACTGCTTGGATTTATTAAAACAATCATAAGATTCGCTATTATCACTTCAGAAATGGGAAGGACAATGATGATTTAAAGATGACCCAATGATTTTAAACCAGTATTACTCCAGATTCAAAGATTTATGCAATCTGACTACACTGTGTAAGCAGATGACAGACTCACTCTTCCTTCTCTCTCCATAATAAACCCATACATTTTCAAAAGACTGCTGGCCTGTAACAGAGGGCATGCAGATCCTCGATTTTTGAAAAAACAAAGTTGGGATAGTTTTGCTCTGAGTTTTGTTTTATATCCATGAAGTTCCTTACTAGCTGTAGGAAAAGATTTTTTTATTTAAATAGGACTGAGGTTTTAAGTTGTTAAGACTTGTCTGTGCAACTCCATTCATGTTTGGGATGGAATACCATGATAATTCTTTATGAAGAAGTGAGAGACAGTGGGGAAGCTTACAAAGTCAGAACAGAAGAGGGAGATGATCAAGCAAAAATGGTTGAGTCAGACTGTGTGAGCAAAAGAATAGAACCATAAAATCACAGAATGGTTTGGGTTGGAAGGGACCTTAAAGATCATCTAGTTCCAATACCCCTGCCATGGACAGGGACATCTTCCACTAGACCAGGTTGCTCAGAACTCCATCCAACTTGACCTTGAACACTTCCAGGCAGGGGACGTTCACAACTTCTCTAGGCAACCTGTTCCAGTGTCTCAGCATCCTCACAGTAAAGAAATTCTTCCTAATATCTAATCCGAACCTATTCTCTTTCAATCTGAAGCCATTCCCCCTTGTCCTGTCAGTACAGGCTCTTGTTAATAGTCTCTGTCCATATTTCTTGTAGGCTCCCTTCATGTAAAAAAGAAAGGGAGAGGTGAGGAAAGAAGAGATGGTGATAAACCAGTAATGCTGAAAACAGATGACAGGCAGGACTAATTCGTCTAGATAGTGGAAATGATTAAAAAGTTTGACCAGTTAGAAAGTGATTGGAATAAACATTTACTATCCAATTAATTAACTAGACCAATCAAACTTAATCAGATAGCCACTCAATCAAATGGCTGAACTAACTAGATGGATAATCAAACTGGCAAAGAAAACAAGTTAAGGAAATTCAGTGAATTGTCAAAATTGAATGAAATGTGCAAGGATTAATCAATTAACACTTAAAATTATCAAAAGCAAAGATAAATATGTGGGATATTCAGCTGGAAACTAGTCCCTTTTTGTGGCACATCTCACCAGAGCCATTGATGAGCAAAATAGGTTTTGAAACATGAGGAACAAGAATGAGGAGAAGATGGCACAATAAGGAAAGAAGATATTCTGTGTTTGCTTGAAAGTGAAATAATGTCAACAGCAAGAACCCTAGGTTTTTTAAAGCCTGCCTGAGTTTATGCATACCAGCAGTGGATTCTAAGGTTCCACTGCTCTGTAGCAGTGCACTGTATGCAAGATTGATAAAAAGATGTAACTCTTCACCACAGGGAAGAGTTCTTCAGATTTTGGCTCAGGGCACTTCTATAGCTCAGGGCTTACCTTAAGTGCTCAAGTTCAGCTTGATTTCTGTGTCTAAGGTTTCATTGCAAATCTGCCCCATTTGTGTTCTAAGACCCTGTTCAGCTCTTCCCTCTTCTTGTCCAAAACCTCGTGCTTTTTGCCTCAGGGAGCCCAGCTTGTTTTGTCCTGCTGTACTGTTTCCACAGGTCTACTGCAGCCAGCTTTTTAAGCAAAACAATTGCTACATCAAGCCACGGACATTGTTTAAGAATTCTGTACTGTATCCAGCGTGAGAGAGGTGTGACACATCAGTAATGGATACAGTGAAGTAGGTGCTCTTAAACAGAACAACTGAAACCCAAATGCCTCGACCTTGTAATTCCAAATCAAATCCATAATCCAGAAACAGAAATGACGACTGACTAAACCTAACATCTAGATTTTGCCCTAAAAAAATTTAAGAATCTGTAAAGGGGGAACAAAGTTTTCTGAAAAGCAGTTTCAACAAATTTAAGTCCTTTATTTAAGCCTAACCTGTGGCTGCACATCAGAATCTCAGTCAGGATCATTAAACCTGTGTGTTCCAATTCTTTTACTTTGAAGGTGTGAAAAATGTGGGGAAAAGAGGAACGTTCAAAAGCTGCCAAGTGACTTAGGAGCACAAATTAATGGGAACCACACTCCTTAGTCCCCCAGGAGTTTTCAAAAATGCCATCATTACTGCACTGCACTGAGGCATGCCTTCCACTTGTGAGGATGAGAAAGGACAGACTGAGCACAGTGCCTCCATGGAGGCAGCTTTAAGGAGTACCTCCATAAATGAGGCATACAGGGCTTTTGAGTCAAGCCTTTGAAAGCCCTGCTCGTGTGGCTTATTGATCCAGAAGTCACATGTGGATGGCAAGATCTTAGATTACAGTCAGATTTTATAACATGAAAGTTTTAAGAATACCTTTTCCCCTCTCTTCTTTAACTGCCTGCGGAACTGCTCAAGTTTTGTATGACTGGGAGGTTGCAAGCATTAAGTGAGTCGGCTGGATCCTGAGTTCAATTCCAAACTGACGTGTATTGTTAATGGGCCATGATTGATGGAGTATCAGCAAATTTGTAAGCAGAACAAGAGGTTTGGAAATGTTTTTCAGATCTACAAGGAAACATAATTTAGTCAACTCTATAAGAGACATTTATCACGTTCCAAAAATATCATCAGTGGTGGATCTTTCATTAGGTTTGAATAGAGATGAACAAAGCAACTATTTTGATACCTAAAACCTTTGAGGGTTGAGAGGCAACCTGTCTGGTTCTGTGAGATGATGGGTTGTGGCATACTGGGATCTAAGCTCTTTTAGTTGAATTGTCAGTCACAACCTAGGGTAAATTATTTTTTTATACACTGCAGCAGTGAATATGCCATGCACTTAAGCCTAAATTATGTACTAGATTTTTAAAACATCATTTAGAGCTGGAGGCAACAAGGGCATAAATCCAGCATCAGGTTATACAAGTACCAAAAAAAAAAAAAAAAAGAAGATATATATGAAAAGAGTGAAATTTCAGTGTTGCTATTGATTTAGAGAAAGTCACCAAGGTGTTCATGAACATATGTTAATGCAACCAGAACAAAAGAAAAGCAATGGCTGTAAGATCAGAAACATAAAGTTTTGGCAACAGTGTTCACTCATCAAGGTCTCGGTGTACACATCAGTAACAAAACAGCAGCAAAATGACTCACCTGTCTACAAAAATTGCCAAGTGGCTTAGACAGCAAAGTAAAGGAAGTATTTATTGCATGCAAGCCATTTCCCAAAGTAAAGGGAGTAACTATGCAATTACTTGTAAGGAGTTTCTGCCAGTGAAATTTGTAAAGCACATTGTACATCATCCCAATAATTGTTGGAGAAATGACTGTTTGCATCAGCTGAAGATCTGTCCTTAGATATATTTATCAAAGGTTTTGGAAAAAGGAGGAGCCTAACAAGAGGTTTGATAGGAACATTGCTGATTTGGATTTCAGTTTCTTCATCATTGCTCAGCTCTTCACAGCCAACAGAAGAGTTAGATTTAAGTTACAGCTGTTTTTTCATTGTAGGTAAAGGAGGCTGAAGCTGACACTTGTACATATAACTATAAAATTATAGTGATTTTTTTTAATTGGATTGCAATACAAAGTCTATTTGCTAAAAATATAACTTACAACTGAGAAATGCAAATAACCTTTTCTGTTGTATGTTGAAAAAGAGATGTTTGACCTGCTCATGTTTACACAGAGTGTTTTGCAGTGGTCTTCCATGCTTACAGTGTTTATCTTTTGTTTTCTTCTAATTTCACCTTTGGAGCACCTCCAACTTCCTCTGCTCCCAAGTGAAATCAGGCAATTTCTCTCATTTGGACAAGCCTATTTCTCCTCTTCCCCTTTAGTCACAAAACATTTCTGCCTGTCTAATCTCATCACAAAACCTTTAGGGCAATTATTACTCCATTATAAGTTTATATTATAGCAAGTAGTCTTCATCTTAATTGTTGATTTGTAGAATGTGGGCTTCATGTGTCTCTCCTCAAATTATAATAAATGTGCTTCTACTTGCTGCTTTTGTTACTAGCAGTACCAGTCATCAGCAGTGTCTGTACTGCATTAGAACTGTCTTTCTCAAGTGTAACAGCAGTCAGAGCATTCTCTGGTTCATATTACTTTTTGACTTTTCAAGTAAACAGTGCATTCCTGTCCTGGACAATAAAGGTAATTGCTGAAATGAAACCAAAGTGTCATGACCAGGCAGGATGCCACCAAATGGAAATCATGCAAAATTACTCCTCATACATTGCAAGCCCACCATGATACTGTTCTGTAAAGACTACAGAGAAGTTTCTTACCATTTCTGTTTATTCATGCTGCTGTGCCACCTCAGAGCAGTACTCTCAGATGAGTCTGGTCTGTGCTGTGCACCGAGTACAGGCAAAGGACAAAGAAATTACATTGTGAATTCCTTAGCATAAATACAAAGGCAGGTGGCAACAGATGAATAAAGATGACCAAAGCCCTTTGGCCGGGGCACAGCGAGTGAGCATTAGATTAGTTGACACCTGGGCTGGAATTAGTTGGAAGGAAATGGAAACAGTTTTATATAATCCTTTCATCCATCTTAGAAGTGAAAGAGAAGTGAACAGAATCAGGCCAGTTGTGGCATCAACAATAACCAGCAGTTTACAGGTGCTTCTCTAACAACAGGGAAGAGTAGACTGGCTGTCAGCTTGAGTTTTTAGTTAATGTTAGGCATTGCCTAAGATGCAACCACGCTGGTATAATTGAGCGCTGTCTCTGGAGACTCCTCTTTAGCAGATTGCACGAATTCCAAACATTACTGAGGCAGAGCTTGATCATGGCAGAGCTTCATTAAGGAATCTTGCTGTACTTGCATGGGTTTTATGAAGTGTCAAGTCTTCATATAGAGTGCATAGGTAAGGCACTAATGAAATGGCAGTTTCTTTTCCAGGTTACAGAGCCAAGCAATGGACTTGTCCCTTTCTCCATATTTCTTTGTCTTAATAGTTTATAAGAGACCTCTTTTTTTAGCACATGTACAGTCCACTGATGCTGCCTGCTTTTTTTTTAGCGTTTTGTGGTGTTTTGATAAGAGACCAAAAAAAAAATCTTCTCCTAAACTCCAATTGCAAAGCTAATTCAGTTTGCAGTTCAGCAAAATTCTCAGTCTAGACCTCAACTGAACTGTCAGAGAATAAAATCTGTATAATAAACCAGTCATCTAATTCACAACATCATGAGATTCAATCTCCCTAGGCAAGATTTAGTTCAGACTTTCAGGTGCTTTGTTGTATGAAGTTAGACAAGATGGTATTCATCTTTTGTGACTTCAGCTATCTGAAAGTTAGGCATCATGTCAAAGATAGTCTCTAGGGTCCCTCTATAGTCAACAGAGAGAAAAAGAGGCACTTCAGAGGGCAATTCATTCCACCTTTAACATCATAGCATCATCAGAGTGTCAGAAAGGGGACAATGCTTTGGTTGAAGAATTGCTGTCTGGGATTTCTAACAGCACTATCCTTTTAAAGCCAGTGGGTGCTTTAATACCTGTAATCTATAAAGTCTGCCCACCAATTCCTCACTTGTGAATGAATAGTGTCAGGCAGGGAATCTTTAACAAACAGATTCTCTATTGAACATTCTCAACACTCACTGGTTACCATGCCAGATAAATCATTTAATAGTAATTATTTTGCAGAAGTTTATTCAGAGTCTGTTAGGATAAACCCTGAAAAAAGTTTGATTGTTGAGTACAAGATTAATCGTGCTATCCAGGCATACTTTACAATACCAGCATTACCAAAACAAGCTTCATTCGTGCAGCTTTGACAGGGTGCTTCCAGTCAGACCTCAAAGCCTCTCTGCAGTTGGAAACCTGTATAAATTATAAACCAGAAATCAGCCCTGTGGTTTTCCCCTGTCTAGATATTTTATTAATGGGTCTAGAAAAGAAGGTATATTTCTAAAAAGCAGCAAACCCAGTTCTTTCACACAGAACATTCAGATACAGACAGAGAATGTTTGTGAAAGGTAAAGTGGTTGTTGTTAGAAGCAGAGCTACAACCCAGAACCTTCTAATGGAGTCCTGTAGATAATATTTGCTTCTCTGCATCCTTGCAAAATCACTCTTATGTAAAAGTTTTGGTATTTTTTGTAGATCAACTTTCTTTATAGCCCCTCAGTGAAGGGTTTTTGATAAATCTACTTAAATTGAGTTGCATTTGGAGACTGGATCCCATACTGCTCTCCAAAGATTGGTAATAGAAGATTCACATTAATTTTTCAGTTACTTCCTTACTAGTAGGTGCAATTCTTTCTATTGCATTATCTTGTTTATTTTTATTACCCTTGTGAATGACTCAGTCACTTCTGTTTAAGCAGAAGCGGTAACTCAATCCCTTAATACAGCCTTAAATAACATTGCTTCCAAATGAGGTTAAGATCTATATTATATTCAGCATTTGTCTTGAACCTTAATTCATCCTACTTCTGAAGGATATGTCATTACATTTAGGAGTAAGTAATTTCAAATCCAGTTCCTGGAGATCATTGAGTTCTAGACTAAATTTCAACTGCCAGGACTTCTTAAACATGATACGCTATTAAAAGTCATGTCAGGGAATTTCTGTTCCATTATGTTACTATAATCAATGTTTCTCTTTCATCAGGAAAATTTAAACTGAAGGTTCTTTTCTAAAGAGAAAATTGTACCGAGAATGGTGTTGCTTGGGGTTTTTTTTGTTGTATGTTCATTGTGTTTTAATAATTTTAAATACTATTCTGGAAAAAAAAAAAAAGCTGTAATAATTTCCTGTACATAAACCCATTGTTTTATCTCTATCTTTGATTTAAAGAGAGATTCCTCTTGTGCAGGTATAAATTAAGACAGAATTTCCTCTGATCTTGAGCACACTTGCAGTTACTTTTTCCATTCCCCTTGGTTTAGGAGCAACTTGAGCTGAATATCTCAGGAAAAGACCAAGCTGTGTTTATGACTTTTCCCAAAGCTGCAAACGTAATGCGAGTTAGCAGTCTGATGTTCCACAGTATACCCTCTTTAAAAAAGGGAAGGGAAATACTCTTCCACAAGTTGCTTTGCATGGACTAGTAAGAACATTATCATGTATCAGAATTATCTCGTGTTTTAGAATGATGGTTTCTAAAGGTGACTAGAGCACAGCCACTGAGTTGCTCCTCTACCTTGTAGCACTGCTGTATTGTGGCTCTGCTGCTTTTAACAGGTCACAAGAGTCTGTGAGATGTTTCATGCAGCCCAGAGAGCAGCTGTCATTTGGAAATGAGAGAGTTTCACATAAAATCCTTGAGTAGGTAAGAACTGTTGTTCTGGTGTCACCTGTCTGACTTTGCCTGAAATAAATTAGGGAGTACTTGCACATGCTGCTTCATCAGCGGATCAGGAGGGAAAGCAGTCATGAACAGATGGAGGCAATAACCTCTCCTGCCAATGCAACTGGGGAAGGATGTCTACCTGCAACCAAAGGGACTTACCTGTACCACAGCTACAAATAACTCCAGGATCTCATCACGATCCAGTTTAATTCATTAGTGTTGGCAACTGTGAGCTGAAGTGTTGTTGCTAAGGCTGGAGTCATGCACTGCCTGGGATTTGTGGAGGGGAATATCTTCACCTTGTGAATTTGTGACTCTCTAGCTGAAAGTACTTGGGGTCTGTTGATTCATGGAAAGTAATATCCATGGAAAAGCACAGACGAAGGACTCTGCCTTGTTTGCAGTAGTTGGGCCAAATAGTTAGATCTCAGGGCCCTTCTGTGGCATTTCTTGCTGCAGTTTCTTCGAGCAAGAGATCTGAATTTTATTGAGTATCAGCAAAACTCGGAGATGGGTGTTTCATAAAAGCACCGTTTTGGAGAAATAGATCATGATTCTAAAGCATCTCTCCACCTTCAAATATGTCTCCAGTAAAAAAAACTTTGGATACAGACTGGGTGCTGTTAAGTTTCTTTTCCTATTTTCTACTACAATGAAAAGCAATGTCCACTTGAATTTAGGAAATCTGGGCGGTTATAATAGTATCAAGTAACTTTGGTCAGAAATTGAAAGTCTCAGTACATAATCTCATCCTAACACTGTAACAGATACTCAGTGCTTCATCTACAGAAAATTTAATAACTTACACAGCATCAAAAATTGTTTGACATCACATATGCATTGCTGAGTGAAGGTAGTGATTTATAACATTGCATGTGAGATGTTAGTATCTAATTTACTGCATCAATCAGTGAATGCCAAACAAGTTTGCAGATTGCATGTAGATCAGTTTAATCTGTCATCTTGTCAGTGAAATTTTTAATGTTGAGTTTACATTAACTGTTTTCCGTGCTGCTTCTCACTGAGAAGGGCAATAGCAGCATGATACTTCTGTAGTGCTCACGTGAGAAGTGTGCAGGCTTTATGGCTGGTTTTCACTACTCTCCAGATCTGAGGTTCCCTCAGCTAAACCCGCATTTTGCTAATACTTGCATGTTTTAATGCATGCCAAATGGAGAGGACGTTGTCAGTCCTGTCAGTATAACCATGATAAAAACTTGTCCCATTGGTACACTGAGTAGATTTCTGGAGACAGGACCAAGCTGAAATGACCCAGAGCTTCCTTAGACAGATGCTGCATTAGCATGTGGCAATGACTCAAGTGATTCTGTCACCCTCCATGCTATTCAAAGTGCAAACTTAGTAAGTGTTTCGACAAAACAAAAAAATAATGGAAGAAACTAAGTTTTCACACCTTTTCCCTTGACTTTAGAGGTTTTTTTATTGGAAACTATGTTAAAAGGCATAAAGCAAGGATGAAATATATGAACTGAAAAAAACTTTGAACAATAGCAAGTTTCCTGGAGCTAACCAGTGTTTTATTTCAGGTCAAATAAAATCTTTTTAAGTACTGCTGAGCAAACATTTTCTTCTACAGGGGACGTTTTCATTTTAGAAGCTCTTAAAAATAAGATTTTTTTTTTCTGTGAAAAAAAATTATGCTGTTCTAAAAAATAGCAAGGCCATACATTCCCCAAGAAGTGGCACTTTTTTTTCTGTCATGGCAAAAAGAGACTTATCCAAGGTCTTTGTCAAGCAAAGAGACTTATCCAAGGTTACAACATGAGTACCATTTTGGAAATCCTGACCATCAGATTCCTAATTTGATAGACAGCATTCCTGGAGGAGATCTGAAAGCAATGCAGGGCACCTGCACACACAAATGGAGTCTGATTTGAAGTACCTCAAGAAATCATGCTGGGCTGCTCTGTTTGGGCTGTTTTGTACTCAGTCCTTGATTATTTAATTATTTTTTCATTTAGTTTACTATTGGGAAAAGGATGCCAGGCTTTTTATTGACAAGAATTACCTGGATGACCAATAACTTGGATTTGCCACCCTGCCTTTGCCAGGTCGCAGATTGCTCAGCTGTGCTGCTGTTCTGCTGAACACTTCTCAGAAAATGCAACAGCTGCTGCCCACAAAGACCTGGCTGATGCAGGCCTGGAGGCCTCTGGGCTTCCTGAGCGTTACCACTATGGGACGTTGGATCACTGATTTTATCCACAGTAGATACTAGGGCAAGGCACTTTTATCATCTCTGTGATACCTCATTGACAGACTGTTTAAAATTATATTGCTCACTAAAAAGCAGCAGTAATGACCTGTGGGATGGGAAGGAAGGGCACGATCCAGGTAGAGCTGACAGCCTTTTCTGTAACTACTGTTGCATAAGAGTCCTACTGCTGTTTCTCAATCCTGGAAAAGAAGGCAAGGCATTTTTCCTGGTTTAAGTACAAATCCAGGGCAGCTGACTTTGTTGCTGGTATTTCACTAAACTTTCTGCATGTAGATTCCCCATGCACTTTGTGTTGCATTCCAGGCTTTGAGATACTGCACTGATGTAAGTAGTCGGCCAGTGACATTCTTTATGGCTGGTGAACTGCATCCACATCCCATTAAGTTAAAGCCCTGAGAGGGCTGAAAGTCAGGTATTTTAACTGTTCTCTTTGTAAAAAGTATATAGTGGATATATAACACCTTTGCACTCAGTATAACTTTACTGTACCACAGAGAGGACAATGGGCAGCTTAAGGTGAATGGAAGTACAAATACAGAACGACCAGTGGACCACAGCAAGAAAGAGGAAGGGTTTCTGTTCCCTAAGATGGCTGCCCTCATCAAGATGGCCACTGTCAGAGAGAATACTTCAAAAATTAGTGAAAATTAATGAAATTAATGTTAATCATTATTTGGTGTTTTAAATTGATACTTCAAGACCAAGTGTGGACACCTATAAAGTAGCTTTTAGATTTGCCCTAGTCCTTTTCGTGGCCAAGAGAAAGTTTGGTGGTTCTTTCTTCATTATTCAGTGTGTTTGTGGACTTTGCGCTCTAAAGCGAGTCCTGTCCACTACAGCTTGTTAACCGTAACTCTCTCCTAAACTGAGGGGGTTTTTGCCAGTACCTTCTTTGAAACCATAATCCAGGAGATGTTTGGTGGAGAGTATACGGAATTTCATTACTTCCCGTAACTGGTAAATTGGTTTATATTTCTATTTTCTTAGTTCTTCATATGCCTAATAATTTTTTTATTGCAAGACAGTCAGAATAGTATATATGTATGGCTGGGCTGGGTTCTGGATGTCATTTCTACGTGCTCTGCTCCTCCTTCTGGACCTTCCCATAATTATTTGTGGGTACTGTACTATCCTAGTTTACCACAAGACCAGACTAACCCCATTTAGTTTGCAGTAGGGCTTGCCATTTCATATTCTCTTCTTATTACTTGTTTTGTCCCCAAATGTTTGTTTTTACTAGGACTTCATGAAGAATGATCCGTAAGCTCTCCTAATTCTCTATTTTGTATAATAAATTATTGTGCAGTTGTAAAGGATTTGCCTGCCAGGAAGAGGTATATTTGCATTTTATAAATAGATTTATCAAGACTCAACAAGGTTGCTGAAACCTACTCAGATGGGAGGAGCATTTTACGTAATAACAGCAGTAGCAAATTTGTAAGAATTTAATACTGTTGCTGATGGTATTTTAATGATTAATTAATGGCCAACTGAATCTGTTAGCAAAAAGAGGGTAAAAAGGGTTGGAAAAATTCTGAATGGGAGCTTGCACTCAACAGAAAGCTTATTGACAAAGAGGATATAAAGGATTATTTTGGGTTGGCATACATTTTATGGTGCCAAATTTGAACATGAGAACTGTTAAGAAAATGACTGTCCATTCTGAGTAATTGCATAAAATATTCTGAGACTCAATTGCACAGTCTACTCATTGAAGGGTAAAGATCATTAAAAAAACCTAGAGTCAGAGAGAGGCAGATATGACATGTTCTGTCTCCTTGATTTGTCTTTACTCATAGCAACTGTTTGTTAAGATTCCTATTACTATATTAAAAATAATTTTAAAAGCCATTTTAATATTATTTAACTATTCTACTGTGGATGGCAACCCACAAGCATCTCAACCTCAGGGCATGCTAATTCTCTATATTTATATCGGTCAACTTTTCCAGTTCTCTCTGCACCTCAATATACACTTGAGAAAGAGATCTTACATAGAAAGCATTAACCAAAATGTCTCTCAGCATGCCACAAAACAGTAGAGAGACTGCCTAAAACCTGGATGGTCATCTTGGAATTGTAACGTTATCCCTCCTTGCATTTTTTCCCAAATAGCTTCAGTAAATTCCTTGGCTTACACAGAGCTAAACACTATGTTATTCACCGACATAGTTGTTTGTTTTTTTCATTAAGCATTCGCAATTTGTAAGTTTTTGGCATGTTCAAGGGTTAGCAGAGGTCCTTCAGCAGAGACATGGACTCCTGGAAGGAGTCCTTCTCCAGGCTTTTTTTGATGTTGAGGACCATTGACCTTCAGCAGCTTTGCTCCTGGGATAACGTCATTCAAGAGCAGCAAGGCCTTGAAGCACAGCCTGATACCCAAGAGCAAAGAACTGCTACTTCTCCATCCCACTGGACTGGCTTCAGAGCACTGAAATGTAGGGCAGTTCTCGGTGCATTCAGCTGGAAGAGTCACCCGTGAGTCACAGGATTCACCAACATACTGATGTTCAGTGATGTGTGGAGGTGGGGTAAAATAGCAGTTCCCTTTTGTTTCCCCAGGACTAAAAGCTTCATAGCCTCCATCCACATTAAGTCCCTCCCAGTTGCAAGCCTGTTATGTGTAACTGTTGCTCTCCCTCACAGCAAGTATTCACGTGCAATTTCATTTTGCTTATTCTTTGAGATTTTGAGGTATTGTTTCTGGCTTTTCAAACAAAGTAGAGATTATTTCCTTGATGACAACTTGTTGCACTTACACAACTGCAGAGGTTGGCCCAGTGGAAAGGGGCACTACAGGAAACTCTCTTCCCCAAGCAAGCTTCTGCTGCCACCTGGGAAAGCTATTGCTCTTCCACTGTGGGGCCACTGCTTTGCATAGTAAAGCATTGGCTATGATGTGAGGATGCATCACTGCATCCTGCTGAAAGGGACTGTATATGAATGCTCAGAATTATGCTGATTTGTGATATTCCACCCACCGCCCCCAGCAACTGGTCTGTAGTAAGGCCATAAGCCTCAGTATTGCTGACAGCTATGCTGGAGAGAGACTGCTTTAAACAGATACAGAAACCGAATTGCGTTTTAGAAATGAAAAATCTGATTCCTGTCTAAAATGATGTTTGAATACAGTTAAGTGCCATGCCTCATGCCATTTGTGTTTGTCACAACAAGTCACACAAATATATCTCTCTTGTTGACTGGATTGGCAATGCTAAAAGTGCATGACAGAGGGATTGCTGTGATGCTACTGTTGCAGGGTTCACGGAGTGGTTATATCTGACCTGTGTGGAATCAGCTCTTGAAGATCCAAGCAGTCTTGTCCAGTGTCTCCTTTCTGCAGCTTATTTCTTGGATCTAGGCAACTTCAGTCCGACTGGGAGAGGTTGCAGCAGGAGTCAGTTAGTCTGGTTTATTTACAGTCTTATTTACGTAATTGAAGTTGGTTGGTGTACCTCAGTTCCCTCACCTTTAAAATGTTATTGATATTTGTGATTTTCTGTTGTGGTATTTTAAAGAACCAAGAATTGAAAAAAGTCTGTTGTATGTAGTGGCAGTGCTGGTTGTGCTTGGAACTGAGAAACTTGAACAGGCAGAGATAACACTCACTTTAATAATTGAAAATGGATTTGAACTAAGCCTCCTAAGAAGCAAAATGTGGAAAATTACATGTACTACCTATCTAATCAGCTCTTATAGTTTACCCAAGAGGCACACATGAGGTTTGGAAGCACTATTTTCATGTCCTTTCTCCAGTAGCCTTATTTTATTTCATATTCAGTTCTGTGTCTGATGCTGAAATTGGGCCTGTGTTAAATCTGCTCCTGTTGACTAGAAGTAAGCCTAGAGATCTTAACCACCTCATGATTTTGTCAATGCCCGCCGCATGTGGCAAGCAGCATTCATCTTCCAGTGAGCTGGCAATCAGCCTGGCCCATGTTTCTTGTGGGAAAGGTTGCTGGCTGATAAGAGCTGGTCTCCGACCCTATTCAGACCCAGAGGGGTCTGATGGGAATAGCAGAGTTAATAATAGAAGTTGGACCTTTTTATTTTCCCTCTACAAGGTGCGTACTTTGAGAAACTCACAAAAAATGGGTGGTTGGCTTTTTTGTTTCTAACCAGTTGCTTCCTGTTACAAATATAGTATTCACTGCTTATAGAAGTATGAAAGCTGGGAGGAGAGGTTTTTTTGTTGGTGTTTTTTAATCTCACAAAGATGCAATGGTAGCAACAAAGATGCAGTGGTACCCTAGAGAAAAGGGTATCAAGCATCAAGTGCAGTCTGATATTGAAGTAAGGGCAACAAAAAGCAAGCAAAATAAATGAGATTTGACATTTTAATAAAATTACTCTGTCCCATTATATTGTTTGAAGTCAGAATGTTCACATTTAGGGATGAAAACCTTAAAGATCTAATGTGTTAGATTACATTAAAAAAAGGTCCAATGGCTATAAAATACACAGTATTTCATAGATATTTGGGAATAAGTATTTTTGATCTCCTTTGGCCCTTTTCAATTTAGTAGATACCACAGAATGTGTAGGTATCACTGCATGATGGAAAATCACACTTTCTTTGTAAGTTCACTGCTGCTGTTGACTGTTAATTTTTGGATGTGCTCTAGGAGCTGTTTATTCACTGGTAAGCAAATCACAGGAAAAATTCCTGTTACCTAACAAAGCCAAAAAAGCAGCTAGATTTTGCGCAAGATTAATAGGGGAAAACATTATCATGTCATTTATTGCACTCAACAGTTTTTTGCTGTCTCAGGAGCTATGAAGACCCTCAGCCAACTTCCCTAATTGAAAATTGAGAAAGTGTGAAATCCATCTAACTTTCTCTTTCCGCATTCTTATTTCATTATAGTTTTAAGAAAGCTAGCTTTTGCTGTAAGTTCAGGGAAGCTACATCACACCAACATTAATGTTGGCAAGTCATTCAGTCAAAAGGCAGGAGAAGTAACTATACCTGGTCAAAACCACTTCCGAGATAACACAGAGTGCCTGGCTAGTCTGAATGCTGCACGACTCTGGAGAGAGTTCATGCTACTGAAATGTGGCAGTGAGCAAGTGCTGGCTCCTCAGGTGTGCTGAGAGGCTTTCTTCTGTGTAAGCAATCATGCTGAGATTAGGCAATGCAGAAGGAGCAGATGTTTTAAAATTTGTATACTAAGCATAGCATCCCTACTTTGAAGCAGCAGAGAAGGAAAGCATGTTAGAACTGAGCTGGCTGAGTTACTGGCATGAGTGTGTTCCAAACCAGTAAGTTCCCACTTGAGTTTCCTCCCCAGCATTTTATTTTTGTCTAAATTCAAGTTTTTCAAATTTCTTGGGTTTATGACAGTATTACTCCTGTACTAAAACCTCCAAAGTCAGTATTTCTAACCCAGAATTGATTTGAATCTTTTGTTCTGTGAGAACTTCGGCCATTTTTACTTTACGGTTAGATACATTTTGAAATGTTGACATTTTCTGTGAGATGAAAATTCTGTTTCTATGTGGCTCTAATGAGCAAGTTTTCTCATCTTATAGTAGCTCTGTGGGAATGCTGTGCCCTCAGCATGCAGGGCAGGGGATGCTCCCTCAATGGAAAGTTATTTGCTACCCTCTGTCCTGCCTTCATCACATGTGTGGCCCTGCTCATTTTATACTGAAAATTATTCAGACTGCACTGTGAAGACAGAGTAAATTATTTCCTTACAGTTTTTCATGGCTTATCATAGCATCTTAGTTCCTTACAAATGGTAATGAAACGAACATCACAGAGCTCTTGTGATGAGTTTATTCGCATTTTATGTATAGGAAGTGAAATAAGAAGATTAAAGGCAATTTATGTAACTGGAAAAATGGGCAAGCTTTAAGGCATATAATAACATGGGCTGTTTTATCTGCATGTATCAGGCAATCTAAGGAAAGAGAGAACACTTCCTCCTACAAACGTGGCTTCGCTTACATCTTTAGGCAATGACAGTACCTGTAGTAACACTGTTACAAATATTAAAGTCAGAAATTATGGAGTGTTGACCAACTTTTGCTGCCTGGTGTGAGAAACCTGGAATCCAATTTTTTTATCAAAGCATTTTTTAAGGACAAGGTGTTTTCAGAGTGTCTCTCTCACTGGTCTCATTTGCAGCTGCGACTACTTGGCTTCCTTGCTGATACGAATACAGGTGTTGTGGGGTGTGTGCCTAGAGAATGAGAGCAGTGTAACTCACTGGGAAAGTTCTGACTTATGTGATCCTGCTGTAGTTTAATCCTGTTGGAGTTCAATGGCCATTTGCCATAGATGGCTTCAGTTCTCTCAAACATGAAGTTGTCTTTTGCTTCTCTCGCTTTCTTACCTCCTTTATTTCTTACCTTCCAAGTTCTCTAATCATGAAAGCAGAGGTATTAATGACTTGTATCAAAAGAAAATTTACTTTGTCCTGGAATGTGGCTAGCAGCACCAAGTGAGCCATCAGCCTTCAAATGCCTGTGCTGCTATAAGGCTGGAGGATTGGAGATGAAGGATGAGGAAATGATGTACCCATCAGAAATGGCAAGTCATAGAAAAATCAACAATAAGAAACTCCCCAGAATTTTCACTAACCTTTTATACCTAGACAGCAGCCTTTTTTTTTTTCCCCACAAAACCTTAAAATCCCCCAATTGCTCTTTTCTTAAATATCTCTGTCAAGTCAAAGCCCTTGAAGCCAAACCAAAGGAGGAGCAGGTGAAATTGAGAAGTTAATGACAAATACTTGTGACAGATAGACATTGTCAGGGAGGTTGCACAATCCCAGATTTTTAGGGGCATTTAGTGGAAGCACATTAGACTGCAGCACTAGCCCATTAAAAAAAAACGTGTTTCAAGAGGCGTAATTAAATCATAGGGAAGTTTCTCCTTTTTTTGAGAAGTAGCACATATGGTTAGATAAATATGGTGGACTTACATGGGTAGGTATTTCTTACATGCAATTAAAAATGGAAGTTTTTCACCTTGTGGGCATACAGGGTTTTGCCTTGAGAACCACTGGAGTCAACTCAACTGTGTCCAACTGGGCTCCTCAAGGATAGCCCAGAGAGCAGCTGCTTGTTGGTAAAATGTGCAAAAGACTGTACATTCATCCCAGGTCTTTGGAATTTTTGCAGAGTACAATAGACACGGTTTTGAACAGCAACCAAGTACTGTCTTACTGAGCTCTCTTGTTTTAATGTGTGCTGAGAGGGAGTGCTTCACCTGGCTCTGTTCATCCCAAAAGCTTTTGGTAGCATTAAAAATTATGGCCTAAGAAGTTGAATGCAGCATGTGAATGTATAATTATGTTCAGCTTGATTAATCCTGCATGATAATTAGCAGTGTAGCCAGTTTGCAAGAGGTATTTTTGTGGATGCCTGCAAGAATTTCAGTCTTCCATCCCGCCTGGCCAAGTGTGGTAGCAGTAAGTTAAAGTCTTCCATTTTGCTGTGATCAAACATCACAATCTTTCTGGCTATGCACCTCAGAGACAGACTCGCCAGCACACTGCATTTTCTCTACTGATCGAGGGACAGGGAAAGAGAGAAGAGGCAACCCAAGTCAGAGAAAATCTGATGAGGATTGAAATACATCCCGCAGTCTGAGCAGTAAGTTGCTGATCCTACATTAGGCTAAGCCACATGATTTTCCTCTTTCCATCCTGATGTATTGAAACTAAGTCTGAAAGCATGGGCAATAAAGATCCGAGAATATTGTTTGTGTCCAGGGTCTGGTACTGGATTTGAACACTGGCAGGGCCAGACTATGTTCAGAAGCAGGACCTGTGAGGTACAAAATCAGCACTTGTTCCCCAAGGAGTTGTTTGTTTCTCCTTTCAATTTAGAGCCCGAAATGCCATTTGTTTAATGCTGCTGTTTAAATAATGATTTATAAGCCTCCAAGCCAGCCATGGTACAGCTTAATTACTGCTGTAATTTATGGGTGCCACTGGCTACATAAACACTGCCGTAAATATAAAGGATGTCTCACACAAATTTTACTCTGATACTTATTTGATACCATTCATTTTCTTTTCCTTACATATCTTCTGTGTATGAGCTGAGGCCACTTCACTTAGCAATCCAGGTCATTCTGGTTCACTTTGCCAGGAGTGCTTTGGGCTGGGAAATGAAAAGATCAAATGTCTATTTTTCTTACAAAGTATTTTAATTAAAAATTGAGTTTCCCTGAGCTTGGATGCAAACATCTGCATCAAGTGGCCCATTAAAAGGGTTATTTGTATTTGGGCTTTTTTTGGTTATCTATTTGTTTTACTAGTTAATCATCTCCTTTATCCAATTCATTTTGCCTTTGTGCACACAGTAAGCAAGCAAACAAGAGACAGGAATAAATCATGCACTGTCCCAGAGCCCAGCCATTCCTCGGGGTTCAGCTTTGCTTTTTGTGTTCTCTAACCTATACAAAGAGCATGTATATATGCATCTAATGCAAATCTGAGCTAATTCAAGCCCCGTCTCCACAGAGATGAGTAAGCATGCAAATCTGCTGCTTTGTTCTGGAGGAATAACTCCTGGAATTGCTTGATTTCTACTTGCAACTGACATCTTTTAAATACTACTGTCAGTTGACTTCGGGAGATTTGTGCTCCTGGCCTGCAACAAAGACACCTGGAAAGACAGTAGGTTCTCCTGAATGCCATGGTTTCATTATAATTAGTGTTAATGGAGTCATGTGCTTGGAAAACCGAGTGCCTTTAAAAAGTTATAATGAACGGAGTGAAGAGGACAACTCCACTGCTTACAATAACCACTCCTCTGAATCTGTGTAACTCTGCAGCTGCTAGGATAAAACATGGACATTGCTGAAAAGATTGCAGATAAACTGAGTGGGGCATGAGAGCTAGTGATAAACATGGGGTTCAAAACCATCTGTGGGATAATTCAGAGAGACAAGAGTACTTCTGAATTTGAGTAGAACTTACAGATTTTTAGGAGTGTCATGATGTTGCTAACCTCACGGAAGTGCCCTGGGACGTCTATTAACTTTTCTTTAGGTGGTGCTTCCAAGAACACCATGCTGTTCAGGTTCATTGCACACCCCTAAGAGAAAGGATCACCTGCTGAGTTATCAGAGTCACTTCTTACAGGTTTCTAGCATCCATTCATTTGCACACTGACCTGAGCCCACTATGTCTGACTTGTGGCATGTGAAGAGCTTTGTACCTCACATAGGGGAGGCTGTCAGAGCTGTCTATGAGAGTGCATTTTTGTAAGAAGCACAGCAAAACCAAGGAAGATAGCATGTCATTGCCTTAAACCCTCACCAAGGAGCCCACAGAAATTGTCAGCAGCCAGCTCCAAGTTACTTGGTCTGTTTTTTCTGCAAAGCTCTCCTCTGTAGTCACGCCTTGACCCTGACTGAAATACAAGGGCATTGTGCAGCCTGTATGTGGCAAGCCAGAATTGCTCAAAGGCAGGCAAAAAAATTGAGCTGACAATAACACAGAGCACCCTTTTCAGGAGCCGTGGTCCTTTATTAGAAAGGTTTGGCGTGTATTCCCCCCACTCTTGAATTGATTTGCACCATAAAATATGCTTGAAGAGAAATAGTCATTGTTTTCGTTCATGCTTCATTAATTTTTAGTTTTGGCAGGCAATAATAAATAAAAGTATCAAGTGCACATCTAATTGAATCGCCAGTGATTCCCAACTCCCTGTAGTACCAGACAACATGATGTAGCATCACTGTTTAGTGAGCATGGATGAGTTAGGCAAACAATGGCTCACTCTGCCCAGAGGCTTCGGTTTAATCTTGTGCATTTACCCATTTAATATGAGACACGGCAGTTGTTGCTGCAATGGGGAATTGACAGCACAGATCTCATCTTACTTCTGGGCTTGCCCTCTAGAAGTGACTGGAATCACATCTTTGCAGAGTCAGGAAGGTGTTGGGAAATTGCATTTACACCAGATTTTTGTGGAAGGAACTCTGTCATTTCTCAAGCTTAGCCTCCTCCATGCATACTGCCTGCAGGATGTTGCTGAACTAATTCCTGCCTCCTGCAGGTGTCTGATCTATAGCATGTGCCTCTTAAAAAATTTAAATTGAAAAAAAAAATGCCTTGTCCTAAGTATCTCATTTGGCCACAAACAAAGAACTTGGGATGAGAGAGTTCCTACAGTAAGGAAGATGACACCTCTTGAGCCACATGATCTCTGACTTCTCAGCTGTCGAGGTAATCAAGTGCCTCCAGAAAAGAACGGTGTTACAGGACAATTACTCAGGATCATTTCTGAATGGATGATACTGACCTCTGATTGTAATGGTCAGTGACCTCATTTCATGAGAGATGGCTCCTTTGCACATTGCTGGCTGCCTTTTGCTGCTTAGCACAGGGAAGATGAACTGGTGATTTTTGTATCTTGGTAGATGTAGTCTGTTGTGGGCTCCCTGACACACAGGGAGTGCAGGATGCAGGAGCAAGAGTAGGTATAGAAGAGAAATAAAACTACAAGTAGAGATCAGATGGTTTTCTTTCCTGCAGAGAGAATATGACAACACAATACATCCAAAGTAAAGGTAATGCATGTTGCCAGGAGAGCATGATGAAAGCTTGTGTTCTTTTCAAGCCCTGTAGCCATATTTTTCCTGAGATAGGCAGAGAGGATATCAGTCTTCAGGACTGTCAGTGTAGGAGTAAACAACACACACACAATTAAAAACCTATCATGTGTTGTGTTGTTCTTGAGAAGTACCACAGAGCAGGCTGCAGGATTTCAACCCTTTAGAGGTCAGAGATGTATTCCATGTTATAGCACCAGAAAGGCCTGGGGAACTGAAATGCTCTGTTAGGTGGACCATTAGACAGTTAAACAGGTCAAGCAAAATAATTGTCAAGTAATTTTTGTATTGAGGGGATTTTGCAAGATGTTCTTCCCTTCAGTGCTATGCAGGATCTTATGACCTGTTGGCTGAGAGGAAGGCAATTTGATAATCTGGAGTAGTTGTGGGTTTATTTTTTTCTTTGTTTTTCTCTAGGATCTTCTTCTCTCTCAAAAATGGCTCTGGAGGGCTCCTTCAGCTGCTGGAATGGATCAGTGATCAGGCTGGGGCATGTGTGCGACTTCAACAGGGACTGCGCCGAGGGAGAAGATGAGGGAGATATGTGCAGTGAGTAAATCCAAACACCCAGGTTATATCATCCTTGTCCAAAAGCACTGATTGCTTTGAATTTTAGTGCCTGAGACTTTAGCACTAATAGATTCATTTGGTACTATCAAAAGACCCGTTTCCTCCATAACACATGCAGTTTCTCTGGATGTCTGCCTGGAGTGGACCATTTGATAGGTTTCTGTACTTGCCTACATTAGCTCTGCAGCAGGTTCTTAACATGCTCTTGGTGCTTCATCTCTTTCAAGGACCTGATCAAAAATGCAAAGGAAGTATAGCCTGAATAGCTAGATGCCTTACAGAATTATGAAAGGTGTAGTTGGTTAGAGCCTTTAATCAAAATGTAGCATAGCATGTGGCAGAAGGGAGAGGAAGGAGAAAACTTCTAAGATGAAAAATGAGTAGAGCCAGTAGCTTGTCTTTGACCAGCTCCTGTGTCTTTGTATTCCTCTGGTTTTCTGCCCTCTCTTCAACAGTCAGTAGTCTAATAAAATACAGCAGAAGATAGATAGCAGCCTGAGTTTTCTGAAAACTTGCTGTGCCTGAGTACTTTCTAAAATGTGCTGTGGAACTTTAGCACCTTCCTTTAACTATCCTGAAGATGCTTTATATCTTTTTCTATACATTCTACCTCTCCAACATCTTCCCCTTTACCAGTCTACAAATAGGAGTGGTGGATTGTCAGTTGTATGGTTGTCTGCAGGGCATGCATATCGAGGAAAATAAATGTTGTGAGTTCATCATTTAAAGTGTATGTGTCACAGCTGATCTAGCCTATGGGCTGTTGACAATAGAACTGCTTTGATTTGGTGTGTAAAAAATGTGTTCCCTGATGAAAATACCAGTACCAGCAAAAGCCTTTGGAATAGAAGAGGCAGCTGTTCTCAGTTTAGCTTTCATATGTGGCAACTAGAGCAGTGGAGAATCTGTGTAAAATAGTTCAAACAAGCTGTGTTGATGTGTTTGTCTAGACTAACACACCTTTGCTGTTTCTAGCAAAAACTTAAGGTAAGAGTGACACACAACTTCAAGCAGATTTCACTTCTCTGCTGCTAATAAAGAAATAAAGTAACAGACTTTATTGGTGTGGGGAACATTAGTCTGACCTAGGATCATCTAGTAAACTAGTTAAAAGCTTGAAATTATATGCTTCTCCATCATGTTAGACATTGTTACCATTTGGAATTATGTTCATTAATGACACATTCAGTGAACATTAAATTCATAGGAACAGTGTGCACACTGTGGACTTGCAGCTCCTTAGAACCAATAATGCTTCATATTGAAACCTTATTTTCACCTAAGAGCTTTAAAACAGAGCTCTAAAACCTCATAATGGTATTTCTGTTGTGTTCCACTTGCTAATTTAAAAAAAAAAATTAATAGGTTATTATAACCAGTAGGTTGAATACATTTTCATTTAATTGGAAATAGGGAAAAATTATCGTCAACTGTATGTTCAGAGACACTGTTGTGTCTGTGTGCTGTAAATGATTCTGCCTTGTGAAGGTAATCCTGTCTATACCAGTGGGAAGAGCAGAGTAGTGCCAATCGGGGGTGTAAACTGAATACCACCACGGGATGGGGCAGGCCTGGAGGAACACGCTTCCCTGTTACTTTCAAACACTGGGTGCACCTGTGGCTGGTGTGTTGCCCGTATGCAGGTATCAGGAGGCTGGCTCTGCTTTCGCCCCTTAGCCCTGTACCCCATGGTGAGTCCAGCTGGTAAAGTGGCCAACCCTTGCCTGGCATGTGTTATCCACAGGGTTTGGGTTCGTTGCCTTTCTTCCCTCCATGCAGTATTCATCTATGGCTGCGTTCATCTTCCCATGAAGCACTACATCACTTACAGTTGTGTCTGCAAAAGAACGTACAGAGAATGTCTATGAGAAAATGTAAAAAGCAGAAGATATTTAGCCAGCTGTTTAGCAGAGCATCACTCCCTGGCTTGAGGAGAAGACTTCATGTCTTGTATTCAACCACAGTTATTGGGCATGAGAGTTTCTACTCCCTGCCAAAAGGTCCAAAAGGCCCAAAAAACACCATCTTCCATTCAAGCAACAAGAAAGGGTGGTTTGCCTGAGCAAGAGACTGAGTTGTAGATATGTCTGTTTATCCATTTACAAACGTGCTCAGTTCTGTGGCTGATTTCTCTGCTTTTGCCTCTTTACTATATTGAATATTGTTGGCATAAGGCTTCTTACACAAAACAGAGAAAGGATCTAATATTTTAGTTGTCAGTTATATCTGCATGGCAGCCTAACACAAAACATATGCCATCTTTCAACATTTTAGTTGTCATTTTGCTCCTGAGCAACATGGATGTTTTCATCAGCTTTTTGCAAGTATGGTAAAAAGTGATTCAGATTTTTCAGGCAGAGAAAGGGGTTTCCCAAGTGGTTCTGCTTACACAAAAGAGCTGTCAGAAAAAGATGTAGTTATGCTCAAAACTGAGGGGAGAGCTTTTAAAATTACCATTAACCAAAGGCTTCTTTCTTTGAGCTTCAAGGAGATGTTGGGGGTTTTTGCCTTTCACAGTCTTTTAGCTGTGCAGGTACTGATTGGTTTTATTATTATTTTAATTTTTTTTCCTATTCATTTGATTTTTGTTCCTTTCTTAGCTGAATAAAAAATCTCCCTAAAGCCTGCTGTTTGTTAACATCTCTTTACTTATTAATGGCCAATGAAATGTCATGGTGCTTATTCTGCATTGCAACCAATTAGTCTGTGTAGAGAGTGTAAAATCAGAGAGGGATGACCCCTAGAGAAAAGCATGTTGCTGTTTGAGTCATAATCAGATATTTTCGCAGGAGTAAAAGACAGCTTCAAAGAGGCAGATGCAGAATTAGATGCCAAACTGTGTGTGTGTGTTGACTTGGGATCAGACTTACAGGGTTAACAGACTGGTGGAAGTGCCACACTAGAAATTACTTTGCAGAGCACACTTTACAGACATACATTAAGTCTTCAGATAGCAGTGGTCTTACGTCTTTGCTGGTAAATTCATGCTTTTATGTGCTACAGAAATTACACATGCACCATAACAGACTTAGACTGTAGGTTTCCGCTGAAATGATAAGCTGAAAGATTCTTCCATGAAAGTACTTTTTTTGAATAGTGAAATAGCTTGAGCTAGGTGTCTCCAAAGGAGAAAACTGAACAAAGAAATCCCTGAACAAAGAAATTTTACCCTTACAATCTGAATTCCTCACCTCTCATGTGACTGTTTGGACCAGTAGTCCCCCATATGAGGATTGGGGAGGTCTCCCCATTCTTCGGTGGGCCTCTGTCTCTGGGGTCTTCACTTACTTGACTAGGTGGAAAGTTCAGCATATCCAGTGAAAATTCAGAGCTTGCGCCTAACACTTCAGCAAACATAGCATGCTATTAATGCTACACGAGAAGTTGTGTATAAGTAGTATACCAAATTACTCAACATACGGGTATGGCTTACTGTAAAAAAAAAACCCAAAACCAAAAAACCCCTATTTCTTCTTATTGCAGTAATCACATGTTATATACCTGGTATGGTACAAGATAGAGATGAAAACCCAAATTATTTACTAATACAGGTTGGCAGAACTTTACGGAAAGTGTAAATTTGTTTTAAAAGTTTTATACTTCTCTTTTTGGTTCAATAATCTTTTGTTACAGTGCAGCAAGTCTGGGCAAAAATTAAAATTTTACTGGAAAAAAAAGGTGCATATAATTTTGACTAGTCCCAAATTGTTTTACTTTCTGTCACAAATTCTTGAAAAAGTTTCATCTTGGGAAAATATTGGTTAATCAGTCTGAGCATGTTAGGAAAGTATTGGATATATTTAAAAAATACAATAAAATTAAAAAGAATGGAGGTTCCCATAGTATATTTATTATCTAGGCACCCAGAACTTAGAGAATTGACTTAGGATACAACTAACCCGGGACTGATTCCATCTTCTGCTTAAGTGAATTTGAATCCATAGTTCCTAATTCTGTGCAGAGTTTCCAAGATTGTGGTCTGGAGTTCTGGTCTAGTTCAGAAGAAAATGAGTACTCAAGTCTCTCCTGGGGTTGCTCTTTTACAAATTTTACGTAGAATAGAGAGTGAAAGTAATGTCCTACATCTCTCAAATAAATCTCATAATCACTGGGTTATAGGATAATTTTCACTCTTTGCCTCATTAAATATTTAAGGGTATTAAACACCATACCAGGTGAGATAAGGAAGACTAGTGTCTGATTCCTGAAAGGAGTGTCTCAGGCTGTGCTATGTGGTTGGAGGAGTACATGCCAAAAGGAGTACATCTGCAAAAAACCAGATGGCAGCTACAATAGGAACCCGTAAAGCTTGAATTTGTGGTAACATGGACAAGTGACCAAAAAAAGCATAGATAATCAATTCTACAGGGGCCAGTTTACTTTCCAGGTAAAAATGTATGAGGGAACCACTGGGCTCATTTATATCCAGATACAGCCCAGCAAAGTCTCCCTGCCAGCAAAACGATGAAGTAGCAACCTGTTGCCATGCTACGCTCTCTTAAGGTTCCTGTCATGCATACGCTAATCCTTCTGCCTCTTCCTTGATCAAAAGCTTTACTTACAGCAACAAATTCTTACCTCCGTCAGTTCTGAATTCAGCAAAGCCATCTGGCGTTAAAGGATAACTCTTTGTCAATTGCTGAAAAGTATTTCCTTTTTTTATGCTTCATTTCTGGTAGAATTTGGCTGGCCAGCTTTGCCAGCATAGAAGCAATCATTGAAATAAAATCATGTGTAAGAGTCGTGTGGTTCTTTACATTTTTTGAGTAGCTGATCTATTTGGCTTCTGAGATTTCCTCCTTAGTAAAGGTCCATATGTACAGAGTACTCTTTTATGCTTTTCCTGTTTTTCACATTGGTCTGGAATTTCACCCAAAAGTTTAAACTGTAGTATCTGGTTGATTTACACCTAGTTTTGAATCAAGAGCCTGCTCCATCTGCTTAATAAGTTTTTCCAGTTGCTAATTTTTCTTGCTATTAATGGATGAAAAGTCTGAGTTAAACAAAAAGAACTTGAAAAGTATTTAATTCTGAAGACTTTCATTCCGAAGGCTGAAAATATTTGGTTAGGAACAAGTTTAACACCTGACAGCTTTTCTCTGCTTCATCACTCAAACAAAAGCAGAAACTCATATTCTCCAGTGCTTCAAATTCACTGGACAACTCTGTTCTCCATTTTTATGTTCTCTGTTTTTCCAGTAAAGTCAGATTAGCTTCCCCTCATCAGTGCAGAGTCTGTGCTAATGTGAGTTTCAATCACAAACATTCCTAAAATTGAGAAGTACAGGTCAGCAGAGAAGTGCTAGCCAAAGAGGTCTTTGTGGAGTAGCAACACATGGAATCGTAGGTGCTGTATTTACATTTAAAGTAAAAAAGAGCAGCAGAGAAAATGCATCCAGGGCACAGGACAACTGAAAAGACATAAAAAATTAATTTGTGGAAGGGGAGTGAAATATTCTGTGGAAGTAATAGCTTCTTATTTATGCCCTTACTTGTTCATCGGCAGTGAGCTTTTCCTGGCCTCCAGGCAGGGATTGCTACTCAGATGACTCCTCCTGCTGCTCTGACTTGTTTACATCATCCTAGATAGCAAATGGCCATGACATGAATTCAGTTGGACACTGAGCCAAGCTGTTTCAGTAGGAATTCAGGGCACATTATAATTTGTCATTTTCTCTGTATCCCAGCCTCAGGCTGCGCAATGAAATATAATCAAGTTCTATAGAGGGGTAAAACACTAGGAAGTAACTCTCTGCTTAAGAGCTTTACATTTAAAGACAAGACTGAATGAGTCTGGAGACTTTTTAAAGAAAAAAGTTGAAAAAGCCTGAATTTCAGTACGGGTTCTAAAACTTTTCATAACAGATTTTAATGCTTGCAGATAATAACACTAAAACATGGCTCTTGCCTCAGTGTCGGGTTCCAGGTTCAAAATCAGCCCTACTGAAAAGCTACAGAGAGACGATTTGTTTCAGTTTCCTCTGCCAAATGAATTGTTTCTGAGACTCCTAGAAAAATAAATATTTCTGATCTAGATGCTGCAGCTGTGGTGTTCCCCAGTTGTTTTCTTTGGGTACACCAAGGAGCACATGCATGTGCCACTGACAGTGAATTGCCTTTTGAGGTGTGCGAGTCAAAGGTGAGGCCCTGAGAGCAGGTATTTAATTGATGTGAAATCTCAACTGCAGGGATCTGCTGATACTTTAACATTTTGAATGATCTGGACACTAGAGGCACTGGTGCCTCAGTGTCTGACAGTCACTTTATAGACATAAAATTTCAGGGGGAAAAAAATTCAATAATCATAACAAAATATGTGTTCAGGAGACTCCACTTCTCACAGAGGGGCTAATGAAATTACCAGTATCACCTGACCAGAAGATTCTCTTAGATTAGGAGTTTGTAATCTATCCTCCATCTTGTAGTTGAATTAATTTTTACTCTGGTTTTATCAGGCAGCTGAAAGGTAAAGCAAATGTCCTGGGTATGTGTCTGCACATGAAATTTCATTTTTTTCTTGCAATTTTTAGCAGGTTTCTTGTATCATTTTCTTTTCTTGGGGCAAAAGGAGCAATACATGCACCCTTTGTAAGAAGAACTTGCAAGTGGAGGTAGAGAAGCATACCTTCTGTTTGAATGAGATTGCTATTGCTTTAAAACTGGTTAATATCAAGGCAAAAAGCTAGTGGAGCTCTGTTGTTTGGAGCTGAGAACTTGAAGCCAGTGACAGAATGAGTGGGCTTCAAAGCCTGAAAGTCTATCCTCTTTTCAACCATTCATCTGACAAAAGAGTTTCACAGGTGAAAAAATTGAGGCACAAAAGGATTCAGTGCTTTACCTGAGGCCACATGAGTATTCACAGAGAGGAGAGGTCACATTGCTGAGCTGGATTGAGTAAAAACCTAGACTGTAAGGGAGGGAATCTTTTTAGGAATTTATCCCTCTCCACAATTTCCTGCTGTGGGGCTGCAGAAGCAGGGAAGTCATCTCCAAGATGTAACCTTGAGGGGGCTTATACCTGTGGAGCTGAGAGGCCAGACATTTAGGAGACCCCATGGTGTAACACTGAGATATGTCGTCTCACTCAGGTTATTCGGAGTGGGGGGGAGTCAGTCACAGCCTGGGGGTTGTTTCCCTCTGCACCAACCCTCCCCACAGTCAGGCGTGTGCATGACTCCACACAGAGGGACTGAATAGCTGTGGGGTGCCCACATGCCCTGGGCAAACCAGGTCAGAACAGTCACTGCAGCTTCTCAGTGCACAGGAGACTCCTCCTCAGCTCACCCGGGTTCTTCTGTGTGTGTCTGTGCGTCTCTTTCCCTCTTGCAGGAAAGCTTCCCTCTGGCTTTTACTGTTCTTTTGAAGAAGGGGACTGTGGCTGGATGCCAGGCTCCTCTGCATCCCATCCTTCTCCATGGCGGATTGGAAGCCCGGAACACAACCGTTTTCCTTCAATAGAAGGTGTGTAATAGTAAATAGGAAGTGTAGAGCATAAAGAGCAGAGAGGAAAAAAAGATGCACATGTGGTGAGGAGAGGGAATAAAATACAAGGCAGATTTTCCTGTATACTTACATATTCAGCCTCCAGTGAAACAAAAACAAACCCCATCTTTCTACTCTGAGGGCTTTGAGCAAAAGACTATTCTGCTCCCTTTTTGTCTTGAGGGTATAGAGTGGTACCTTAGTCTCCACCCCTGACACCAGATACAGATCTTGACCCTTTCTAAACAACTTCATACTAAATGTTCATCTGCATGACCCTCCTCCATACTGATTTGTTTTTTCCTTTCTGATTTTCCTTTTTACTTTCTCCATTTCTCTCTACCGCTGCTATTTTCCCCTGCTCACATCCTAATTTTTCTTCTCTTTGCTTCATGATCCCCTAAGTTGCACTTTTATGGATAATTGATCCTCCTACCTAACTGCCAGTCATTTCTAATCCTTCTCATGCAAACCATTGAAGGTTTATACTTTGGGCACTGAACTACTGATGGCTGAGTTTTGGCAAACCCACTACCTGCCAGGATAAGCTTTTTCCTAATGCAATAATGTAAATCATTACAGACATTTATTGCTGAGGTAAAGAGCATCTAGACGGATACAATAATAACAGGAAGTTAATGATACATAATCCCAACATCATTTTGGAAAGGTAAATCCAGAGTTAAACGTGAAGAGTAAGATTCTCTACTTTTGTGTGAACTGTGCAGCTGTTCTGATTTATGTTGTGTGATGGTTTAGCCCTTGATAATACAGACCACAGACTGATGGAAACACAGGTAAACACAAAGGCCAAGAGCCAGAATGAGGATACTGACAGGGAGCTGGCAAATGCTGTTGCTTCTGTGATATTTCTATGCTGCACAATGAAAGACCAAACAACTGGACTCTAGGTAATGCTACCATCCTGAGCTAGATGGCAGAGCTGAAATAGGGCAAAACCACATCCTTTCATGCAAAGCTGCCAATGGAAAACCCTAGTGTTACTACTGGCCATGTTCCCCTTGTTTACAACAAATTATTAAAGTAGCAAAGAGGTGGCCAGCTGCATTAACCTTACTCTGATGGCATTTTGCCATAGCTGTATTTTTGTTTGGTTTTGGTCAAGATAAATACTTCTCTTCTAAGTTACTTCTTGTTGATAAAAGATACACTCTATTATTCACCCTTGCAAGGAGGATGAATCTGAAGGCAAGGAGCAACAGAAGATAGCTGTAGGAGAAAGGCAGGCATACTCCTTAAATGTGGTTCCTGAATATGTTTTTTGGGTAGGTGAAGCCGCATCTCTATGAAATTGAAAAAGCCTTCTGCTCCCTTGCATTCTGCTGTAGTAGAAGCCAGCTAACATAGGTTTTGGGGAGGTTTCACAAACGCTGAAACCTCAGAAGGTGAGTGCTGCAGTTTGACCTTCTTCCTTCTCTTTCATCAGGTTGTGCACTCCTCCTTAACACTAGCAAAGCATCAGCAGTAGCGAAGACTGTCATGACCAGCACTGCTTTTCCAGCTCCTTTGAGGAACTCCCCCTGTGAGGTAAGTCATAATGTTTTCTTTTCTTTTGCAATTTACCAAGCTTTTTTGTGTGTTTGACTCAGGTTTTCAAATATAGGTACTAGGTCAGTAGCAGAGCAGCCACTTTCTCTGATGGCTTTTCTATAAAATATACTTACTTATGCCCTCTGTACAGGAGAAAGATATGGTTATCTGCTTGAATGGCACAAAATATGCATAAGCTGTCCTCACTGTATGGCCTCACATGATGTATTGAAATCTTCATAATTAGGTGTATATGCTGTAAGAGTAGGGCAGACAGCATTACATAAATACAGAGAGGAAAAAGTACATGAACAAGCATTATATTTGCAAGATCCAAGAAAGAATAGGCTTCAGGACTGCCTCTGAGCCATCCAGAAAATGCAGTGCATGCTTTCTCTAGGTCAGCTGGGATTTGAGCTGGCAGGTCTTCATCCTTCTGCACCTAAAAGATACTGATCCTCTTGTAGGCCTTGTTCAGAAGAAGTGGTGAAGTTAGCAGCAGCAGAGATAAATTTATGTAGAATGTGACCATGCTCATATTTGAGCAGAAAAGCTATTGACAGTCATAAGACATCAACTTAAGCAAGTATATCAAGGCTTGCCAGGCAACCTTGCACGTTGTTGTAATTTCTGAGTCAGTTGTACTTAACCCCTAAACTGCAGTTTACAGAAAGATGACCTGTCTGCATACTTTTACTCTGCCTGTAGCTTCACAGATTACATTATCACTGATGGAATTTATTTATGAGTTATGACTTTGACCCATGGCTAGTGACTTGGAGCATTTCACATCTTGAATAGTCACCCTGAAATGTCACATAAGCTCCTGGATCCTGAAGTAGAGGGATTTGAGAAAATTAATCCTAACAAAGCACAGTTTGTTTGTTGGTTGAGCACTGAACAGATGAATCAGATTTTCCCTCTTCCAATGATCTTAAAATGCACAAAAGAGGGGACTCATTAGAAAGTCCCCTGGAATACACAGAAGAATCTATTTCTTTGTCTTAAAGTTTGGTTTGGTTCATTTCCATTAGATAACTCAGTTCATATAGCAAAGCACCTCTGTTTTCGCTCTCTTGATATATTCACATTCTCCTTCTTTGAAATATATTCTACCTTGTTTTTCCTCCCGTCTGTGACAAAAGCATATGCAAGTTCTGAATATTTTAAGACCTTGCTCTGCCACGGACCAGCAAGAGCAAGTGTTTTTCATAATGCACCTGACACAGGAATCACAGTGAATGATTTCCCAATATCTGTGTATTTTTTTCTTGTGTATACAACACTGCAAATAATTAAACTTGCCGTCAGGGGAGAAGCTGCCATGTATTTCATCTGCTCACATGCCATCCCACCTCCGTCACTCCCCTTGGCTCTTAAAAGGCATCCGGACGCATCCAGCGTTGCAGCTGTCGGTAATAAAGAGTGAAGGAGTTTTGGCAAGGGTTTTGTTTCTTGCCTTTTCATATAGTGTAAAAGCTTCTCTTCCCAGTGGGTCCCTGGTGGCTTCAAATTCTATTTTACTGGAACAATCTGTCGGTGCACAGAATAATTTAATTCCACTTTTCAGCACAAAGCAAGAGGAGAAGGAGATATGCCCCCCTGCGCACTTATTTCTCCAATAGGTGCCAACAAACTTCCTAATAGGGAAATTTTACTCAGAAAAGAGGTTGTGAAAATACTGTAATGCTGTAATGTATTTATTCACCCTCAATCACTTCTCAATTGAACTGGCTCAAGTTCAGACACTAAAAGATGAGTTTTCTCTTACCTGTCACTGCTGACAGCTCCACCTGGCATGTCACAACCAGGACAGATTCTCTGGCAACTGAAATCCCACAGACAAAACTCATTTAGAATTCATGCTGCATAGGGATCTCAGCATGTGTGTGTGAATTAGACCCATTTATTCTTCTACCATAGATCAAGCCATAAACCTGCCCTCCCTCTTATGTTTGATCCAGCTCTCATGATCCTTTAGATATCTGCTTGCTCTCCTTGTGTGTTCATTTTTGTGTGGCTTGTTCTGACAGATGCATCCACTACCCCAGAGAGGTTAGTCTCAGATACACATAATGTCAACGATAGAAGCTGTCCTTAAGCCTGTTACTTAACATCTCCTCCTTGTGTGCAGTGTCTACCCCAATATAAACATACCCAACTCAGTCCTGAGAGCAAGACTGAGTGTGTTCCCCGGCCTGCTCAGGTCTCTTGCTTCTCTGGGTACGAGGAGCTTCCCTCTGCTCTGTGCATGGGACTTCATCTAAGCCTGTGTGCTGCACACCCTGAGAGCAACAAGGAGGCCAGCAGACATCCCCACTTTGTTCATCTTGATTCCCCTCTCTTCTCTCCCTGCTACATGGAAGCTATGGCACACTACTAGGCCTGTTGTTTACTGAAGCTACTATTTTTTCCCCTTATCGCCTAATTTTCTTTTCTTTTATCCAGTCAAGTTAGACCAATTACACCCACAACAGCAGATGCTGACACCCTACTTTTTATCCTGAGGTGTTCACAGGAATTAATTATTTCAATCTCAGCATGAGGAGCTTTACCTGTCACAGTGCTGTTTACTAGGCTGGAGGATTCTGCGTTTTGGCCAGAATGCCCGTGTTACCAGGACTCGATGCTGATAAGGAAACAGTCAAGCAGTCCACGCTGGGTGCCACAGAGAGTTTGCTAATGCTTTAAGCTTGTTTTTTTTTTTCTCTCAGCCTGGCTGTTTAATCTTCCACTGTTACAGACTGCTGAAGGAGATGACTGAAAAAGTAACTGCTGAAGACTTGTGGGGTGCCCTGGTCTAAACATCTTCCCTGCTGGCGTTCTGGGCAGCTGCTTGCAGCAGCGTTGATGGTAGCACTTGGAGACACCAGAGCCTGGATGATCTTTGGCATATATATTGCCACTGAGTGCAGGACTAGTGTGATCCTCCATCTTTGTGTTCTCTGCAGCTTGAGGTCGGTCACCAGGAGCATCCAGGGCTCCCTGCAGGAGGCTCCTTGTTAACTCAGGAAGGGAAAAGTCAGCCTGACCTCCTCTGTACTGCCCCACATGCATCAAAAGATGGGAAGAGGATAAAAATGCATGCAGGAGAGACCATAATAAACACAGCCTGCACTTTCCCACACATGTTTGGGATTGGCCTGAATGTGCCTTGTGTACAGCTTTGTATTGCACTTTGCTCCTGTTTGTTTTGAGCAGCCTTATATTTTCATTTGCTTTGTTCTTCAGTGCTTTTGGCAGGTCAAAGCGGTTAGTTTCTGATGCTGCCCTTTGTTCTTGGTTCAGTCAGTTTTTCTCTTTCCTTTTGTTGTTTTATTAAATCTGGGCTGCAGTATCCTAGCTTCAAAGAATCTCTCTTGTTTGCAGTCCAGACAGCCTTTGTTATCTTTTTCTTGTTGCACATTCAGTAGAGTCCTTTGCCTGTTGACCCCTTTAACTGTGTTTTAAAACCCAATTTATATGGAAGAGGGAAACTGTGGCACTTCCACTAACTCTTGGGTGAATGCAGGAAGTGGTGCGCATAGTCCATGAAGAGATGCTCCATTACCCTGAAGTAGCCAGAAAAGGGAGAGGCAACAAAAAGCTCAGGAAATGCTTCTGGAACCAAACTGAGTCACAGCAATCAAGAGTGAAAATCTTTTAACCTACATATAAAAGTCCATTGGAAGCAAAGCACATGTAATTGAGCATAGGAATGCATATAAAGTGCAAAGAATTAAGTGAAACAGTGGCCTGATTTAAAGGCAGAGTTTATAGAGCTCAAGCAATAAAGTACATCATTATTTGCGCCTTCTCTTCACGCTGTGAATCCCCTGCTCTGAGTGGGAAGCAGTTGACCTGCACAAGGCTGACAGGGCAAAGAGGATCGTGGGGTGGTTACACATTTCCTCGTTTTGAAGGAGAAGTCCAGATGCATGTCATTAGTAGCAGTACTGGTGTCTGGGAATCTAGGAAACCACTTTGCAATTAAATCCAAGGGAAGTGCTGCCATCTCAGACATCACCATGGCAAAACCAAATTGCTTTGCCATGGTTGATAGCCCCTAGGTGTGCACAGCTTCCAAACTGTAATGGCCACCTACTTCTCAATGCTTTGCAAAGATTCAGAGAGCTGACAAAAATATCGCAGGTGTCCAGGGAGCGCTCACCTTTGTGTGGAAGCTGGAGGCTCAGTTCTGGCTCCACATGTCTAGACAACAAGGCAATCCCATCTCCCTTACTCCCAGTATTATTGCTGTACAGGTGCAGCCACATATGCTGACTTGCTTTTCATTCCCTGTTTTAGAGATGTTCCCTGCTATCTGCACCCTCGTCCTTGAAGAATGTTGTGGTACCTGTAGATCATGAGTCGTATCTGTGTTTTCCCAAAGTGTTTGGGTTTCTGTCATAAAAAGATGCAATACCAGGTACAGGACCACTGCATTCTGTGAGGCTTGGTACAGGGTGTCTTGCATCTATGCTGCAAGATTTCATTTTGTGATGGGTTTTTACTACTCCTTCTATTTGAAAATCAGTGCAGAAACATGAGCAGTCTGGAGAGTGATTTTTAGAAAGGCTGTGCTTTGCTCAGCACAAGGGAATCTGTGACAGAATCTTAGTAACATACCTGAGAAGTAAAAGCCATGCGTGCAGCATAATGTGGGCTATCACAGAGAAGGACAGTAACAGCAGAGGTGGTGTTGCCTGCATGGTGAGGAATTTGAAATTAGCCTTAAATGTTATCACATCCATCTCCACAGAATAAGGTGACTCTTTGCAGGAGAGACTGCATTGTGATTCGGAACTAGATTATTTCATTTTTCTGTTAGGTCCTGGGTCAAATATTCTAAAGGGTATAGTTGTGCTGGAAAACAATGAAAAACAGGTTACAGTGAAAGTAAATGTGCTTTGTGCTTTTGGCTATGTTTAAAATAATGGAAATATTTTTCTGATGGTATTTTGACATTTCAACTAGCTGTTTCTTGAAAGCCTGTTTCTTTCATTATGTTATGTAAGTTAGTACAAAATTGAGCCAGACTTCTTTAAAGCCTGAAATTACTTTTTGCATGTAAACATACTGTCTCTAGAAAGTAAATATAACATGTTGATATAAAAGTTTGCCCTCTCATTCATGTTTACAGATATAAGAATGTTTTCATCCTCTGTGGTTATTAATTCAGTTCTCTTTTCTATGCAGAAGTGTTGTATTTTTTTAAAGCATGTAAATCAATGATATAAATCACTCCTTGAGTGCATTCTGAGCCCCATGCTGACACCTGCAGAGTGTGTTTCCTTTTCTCCTCTATTCCTTGAGCTTTAAATAACTGAGAAGGGTACATGGTTATAACATTGACTCTGAACATTTAAGAGCATGAAAAATGCAGTATAGAAACACCTCTAGAACAGCCTTTCATGTGTTTTATTTGGCAGAATGTTGTTAGCATCCTTTTTTATTTTAAAATGTTGTTTTTAAAATCTGTACAGCTTATTCACGGTTATCTATCTTCTCTTGCTTCCTTTGCCATTTGTCTCCTGTGTCATTGGTTCAGAGGATCTATATCATCTAAAATTTCTTGAAGGCCTGGTCACTCCACAGTACTCTGACAGGAAAATTCTGAGCACTTTCTTTGTCTTTTGTTGTTTTTATTTTTCTGTTTGTCTGTTTTCTGAAATCAAGAAAGAAATAATGTGAGAATAAATATCAGGAGAAATTGTTCATATAAAATACAAGCTTCTCTTGCATGCTTAAATATTTTAAAACTACATGATCAGATCAGTTAATTATAATTTTGTCCTTTATAGGAGGTTTTCTCTTGCACACCTCAGTCCTAAGTTAAAGCAGAAGTATCAGCAGACTACAGAAGAATCTAATCATGCATAGTTGTAGATCTGGCCAAAACTAGGAACAAGAGCTTTTGATCCTCTTTATTATTCATAAGAGTCCAAATATGAATTGCTGAACAGTACTAATTGATGTCTTGCTTGTATTATTGCGTGCAACCATTTCTCACTTCTAGTAAGAAAAGAAATATCATCAGTGTGATAAACTTCACGTGTCAAACATCACTCATATTCATGTACAAAGCTTACTGAGACTTGGCAAAATTGTCTGCAGCTATTGTCTAATTCTGTGTAAATCATATTCCAATTCGCAGCTTTGGTTTCTCTTCAACAATGAGATGTTTTCCAAGCTTCTTTAATGCCTTACATTTACTGAGTCAGTGCATTCACATCTGAAAACAGTTTCTGCTCTTTGCCATCTCATGAAGAAGACCCAAGACAAGAGTAACAGTTTTCAGGAGAATAAATGTCTGCATTTTAAGAATCTACAGTTCCTTGTCAGGCAAATTTTGAGCAATTCCTTTGAGCAAGTATCATGGAGGGGGAGTAAGGACTGGGGGCAAGAGAACTGAGTAACATGCTGTCTCACAAGATGAAAGATTGTGTTGTGGAGCTGAGATGTGGGTAGCCAGATAGCCAGCAGTGAGATCCAACCACTGTAGTTCCTTGGGAGAAGAGTGCCTGTAGACTCTTCTCTGTCTTCTTAAAAATACCTTCCTCCAAGCCCTGTTTGAACTGTGTTCTTCTTTTCCCCTTTCTTTGTTTACTAACTTTTCCTGCCAGGTAGGACCATAATACTGATAGTCAGGGTCATTGCCACTCGGAAAGGTTGGAAAAAGAAACAACTCTCCAGGGTGTCACTGCGGAATGTTTTATTTATGCTGCTCTGAGTGTGTGTTGTTAGTCCTCAGTCAGACATCTCAGAGTTAGTTTATGCTGGAATGTTTCTAGCCATTGAAGTAAACTCACAGGTGTCAGCAGGCCCAAACTTCACCCAGAAGGTTCTTGGTATTTTATTTCTCTTTTTCGCATATAAGGAAGAAAAATGCAAGTCTCAGTTCTCAAGTGGTCTTGAAATTATGCAGCTTGTGCTAGAAAATCTAGCTTTCCTGTTTATCTTCACCTGCCAAGCCCTGTTGATATTGATAAGGATTAGTTTTTTTGGTTTTTCTCTCTGGGATGATTTGAGTCTCCTGTTTGTCAGTTCAGATATTCCACCAACTCAGAGGCTAAGGGGATTCTCAGAAGGCATCTTTCCAGATGGTGTTTGCAGTACAATGCATGTAGCCATCTGACCCGAGTTTTGCCTCAATATGCTGTGTATTTGCCATGGGCTTTCTCTCCCTTTAATTTTCCCCAGATCAGTTTAGAGCATTTCATTTACTGAGTCAGTGGGTTTGCATATGAACAGCTGATCAATGGCTCTGGTGGATTCTAAAGCCAGAAAGCAAGGTGCCATTGAGCCACTGTCTACCTTCCACGCCTGATTAATTTCTCAGTGATGTTTCTAGTTTCTCAATATTTTGCCGCTAGTTTAACACAGAGGGAGATGTTTGATGCATAATGTTAGGGGTATTCCACCAACAGCCCAGATTTAGATTTTTCCAAATGTGCCACTGCTCTACTTGCAGGATGCACTGTGTGTGTAGTACCATCTGCCATCATTGATGCCGTATTCTGTAGAATGAATGCCAGCCCAATTCGGAAGTCTTTACTGTGGTATCCAGCTCATCATCTGCTCCGGTTCACTTCAGCAGGTGTGAAAAGACCTGGTCTGCCCTGCTGTGAAGCTTAGAAACCATGGAAATCACAGCCAAAAATGCCCATTTGGACACAGTGCCAGTCGATTCACTCGGAGCCAGTTCATTAGAGTTTGCATATTGCACTTTGCCAATGAGCTGAACTCCCACATCTATTGCCAGCTACTTCTTTCCTTCAAACAGCTGACATGTGTGCAAAGGCATTCATTCCAATTCATCAATTGCTTCAGCTTTTGCTCTAGTGTTACATTAACAGCTATCAAATGCTCTCTCTTTCCTCACTTCTGACCATGTAGATGTTGCCTGTTACTGTCTGGCAGGTCTCCAGAAGAGACAGAGGTCTGAAAGCTGCTGCCTAGTAGGAGCTTCAGGGCTTTACCTCCCAAATTTTGAACTATCAAAATGGCACAGTGCAGTTGTTCCAACTCACCTGTATTAAAAATTTCACATACTGTGTTACACAGTGGAGTTAGCATTAGAGTCCTAGAAGTACTTCATCTGTGGACTCTCAGTAAGAGGAGTTGCCTTCCCTGATATAATTTGAGGTTTTTAAATTTCCACTGGCATTCCAGAGTTATTCAAACAAAAAGTTTAGTCCTTATCAGTTTTCTTGAAGAAAATTACTTTAGTGGATCTGAAAGCAGCCGCTTCTACCAGTGTTGGTTCCAGTGAACCAGTTAGTGGGTATGAACTGAGCCCTCCTCAGCTGCCTCCTTGGCCATCACTTTGTGTTGTATCAGAAATAGTTCCTGGCCATCCTGCTGGACTCTGCTTTTTCTCTCTGGTGTCCTCAAGGTGAAAATCCTCCCATTTAATGCTATGTTTTCCAATGTCTATCATCGTGGATGTCGACATGGGAGTCTGTGAGTCCTTTCCCAGACTTGAGGTGAGAGTGAGCTGGTAGTCAGACTTGACCAGTGTGCAGACTTGACCACCTTGTTTCCTGAAGTGCTGTGTTCTGGAAGGTGCCTGTGATGGTTTGCCAGTCAAAACCTTACACATCAATTTTGAATGTATGGTCAAAAATAATGTAACAAAATTAATTCACAGACTCAAAGTGGCATATCAGTTTGTACATTTGTCAATACTTGGGTCATACAGTACAACAGACCCAGGAGTGATTCCAGGCAAGTGCAGTGATTTTTGGACTGGAGAGAGAGAAGAGCCACATCTAGATTTTTTCAGGCTCTGTCATATTTTTGCAGTGTAAAGTCAGTGCTTTCTTCGTAGCTTTGGAGACAGGCAGATGAACTGTAGTGTTTACCTAAATTCAGTACTAACAATTAATATAATGGATATCCAGAATTATGTTCCACCTACCCCAAAACTGTGACCAAACCAGGAATAATAGCAACATTTCTGTCCTTTTGACCCCTGAATCTTATTTGGCTGCCAGGACAAGCTTACACCATGAGATAGGAATAGCAAGGAAAATTTAGTAGTTGCATTTTATTCTGAGAAGTGGATATGAATGTTCTGTACTATCAAAGCAAGAGTGTAGGTAATGTTATCAGGTGTTCCTGTGTAAAAATAATTAATTAAATCCTAGCCTCCTGACTTTGGTGTTGGCTTCGAAAGTACTTAAAAATAGAGGGCTATTTTTTAATATGCATGGATCCTAGATACTGTGCTAAACACTTTTTTGTGTCCAAAACACCCATCGTTAATGTAGATTTAATAAACTCGTTCTTTCAGCATTCTCACCCCTACTGGTTATTGAGATGAGACTCAGCTCTTGTACATAATATACATTTATATTTTACATGTGCTCTTTATCAACAAAGGACTATCTCCTCTTCTTCTTCCCAAGAAAATTAGAAGATTTACTAGTATATATTCATATACTATGGATTGTGGAACTAGCCTGATGTGGAAGGAATTGTTTTTCTTTTTATATAATGAGGGAGAGAAAGTCATAAAATGAGAAAACTACATGAAATAATTTTACATACAGGGATAAATGCATAGAAATGGATTCAATTACATTATCATAACAGAAATGTTAGAAAAATGGTTCCCCAAAGTATTTTAATTAATAAGAAAAAAAACCAAATTATTGCTGAACTTTAATTGGAAAGTCTGTAGAAACTTCGATAGAAAGTAAAAAATGATTTTTGAAAAGGGTGTCTGGGGGATGAGGACGTGATTATTAGTGATGCCTGCTTATTGCAGCTCTTCTCCCTGTGTTTTTTGTTGTTGCTGTTGGAATATAAAAGCTTATGGCTGAAAATTTCATTAGTTTAAACTTGAATCTCTTAGGTGGCATCTTAGGGGAGTGTAGTCTTTGTATTGCAGACAATAGAGGTATGAGCTTATCCTTTTAAAATTAGACACATATGTGAAAGCTCAACTTTACAAAAAAAGAGGCCAGTAGTTCCAATATTAAATAGCATATACTGAATATTACTGGCTTCCACAGCTGTGGACTTTTCTAAAAGGATTACATGAGTATAAGGGAGTGAGAATCGAATGAAAGAAGAATTGAGAATTTTGTTGACTTTCAAATAATGTTTGATTGTTAATCTCATGTGTTCTGTTTCTTCTAGCTACAAATGTCATGGCTCATCCATGGTGTCTTGCTGGGAAATATATCCCTGGTGCTGGTTGAGAACAAGACAGGAAAGGAACAGAGCTGGACATTCTGGCATTCTGATAACAGCGAAGGTTCGGGAATATGGCAGCGGATGATCTTACCTCTCCCAGATATACCGGATAGGTATGGGTCTTCTCTCATTCTCCTTGGTAATCAGTCATTTCATCACTAGCTACCTGGCAATGAAAATGGCCAGCATAGCTCCTGGAAGCTGTTCCCTCAGGGAGAAGTGCTTTGTCCCCGTGAGGTATCTTCTATTAGATGCGAGGAATGAGAATAACTGAGTATTTTGAGCAAAGCACACAATTTTAAAACTCTTGAGTCGAAGTCTTGGTTCACAGTGGGCCAATGGGTAGCCTACAGCAAGGTGCTTAAACTCCTGTGTCTCCATTTCAGTGACTGGAAACCATTCACTTTGCATACTGTTCTATGTTGTATGTTTGATCCACTTACATGGTTTGCTAGAGTTGGATGTGAGCTCCACAGCTGATTTTTTTTTCAAGGTACCAAACCCCCAGTGTTCAATGGTCTTAGATCTGAGGATGAAAGAAGTGGGAGAAGAACCTGCTGTGAAATCTGACAAGGATCCATCTGAACACCTTTGTGTTAGCTGTAGCTATGACCTTAACAAAGAGCTGTCTCAGTTACGGCTGTATTCTGTCTTTAAGCATAAAAGGTTTATCTGGTAGCATATGCTTAATCTGGTAGCATGTGCCTATTTAGAGTGTTGGTTTAGCTGTTTCTTACAAGTCAGCTTTAAGGGAATACTCTTGTTAATTGTTTACTTTTTGTGTGTGCTCTGGCTTATACTGTTTCTAGAGAAGATACAGACATACTTCACCTCCATCTGCCCTGGCCCTTAGATGCCTCTACAGTCTGTGCCATTTTGTCTTTTGTCTTTTTGGAAATCTGTGCCCTGGAAATAATGGATTTCATTAAGGGATAGTTTGCCTTGTAAGAACTTTGAGCAAACAGGGTATGAGTATGTCTTTTATCTTCCTGGCTCTTGGGGATGCACGTAGGCTGCAAATACAACAAGGACACTGCCAATGCTTTGGTCCTGAATGTATAATTAATATGTGTGCGTCAAAGATTTAAAAAATACCAGCATTAGGCTTATTGTGCAGTCACTGCTGAAGCACCATTTGTAAAAATACCTGGTTGCTTCATTCCCTTCAGCTGTGTTTCCTTTGAAGAATGGTATATTTTGCCATTATTATTTATGTGATTTATTTTCTAATGTTGCCGGGGGAATGTTTTGTACCTGAATTATTCTGTACCTTTGTACTTTTTCTTTCCTTTAAATTCTCTCTGGTTGTACAGTCGGGCAGAGAATACTTTGATCTTAGGAGCCGGGCTGGTAGTGGTTCGTGTGGAATCACAGATTCAGCTGATAACACATGCTGACTATTATGTATAAGGTGCTGACACCCTTACTTCCCTGTTACTTACAGAGAAAGACAGATGGGTTCCCTGAAGGAAGGGAGCTTGTTGGAGGTTAAGACATAAGCAAGGAAAACTTCGAAGTTTTATTGTCTCTTGAAAAGTTTTTGTCCCCATTTATTCACAGAAAGTGCACTATTTTAATAAATTTTTCTTCTAAGATTGATTTAGTTGAAATCAATCCTTCCTGGGAAGACAGAAATCTCCTGTGAGACTTGGAAATACTGCAGGCATCTTTCTCACCATCTCAAAACCTCTTTCGTAGGAAATCTGGACTGATGTACAGATTAGGAGGGAATTCTATGGAAATATACACCAAAATGGTACCAGTGAGACTCCAGTATATAAATGGAGATAAATGACAGTTCTATTGAACAGTAAGAAGTACTTAATTGATGTGAACACAATGCTGGTGCTGCTGAAGACTTGCTGTGTCTGTCTTTTTCTAATTGGTTCCTGTGTCAGAAGCTGTGAGGGTCTGTGTTAGAAGAACCACGATATTGCAGATATTCGTACAGGAGGAGCTGAAAGTTTAAATCACCTTACAGAAGTAAAGCTCTTTAATAAAGCACACCAGTGTACCAGTTTCACACAAAATTAAAGCACATTCTTTTGTGTTTGGGAAGCTGAATGGAAAGTGTTATTAATAACAAGATAATATGCTCTAAAACTGCTTAAAAACATGCTTGTTTAAAAGCTGCTTAGACATAATTTCCATGTTTGGCTTATAGCACTTCAAAGAATCATTAGGAAGACTTCCAAGAAATTAGATCAGCTCTATCTTTAGAAACAGATATTTCTTAAATGTTTGATATCCCTCAGGCTGTTGGGAGAAATTATATTTTGGCAGAAAATCACAGCTAAAACATTTCAGGTGAATTGGCAGTACCAGAAAGAAGGGAGGAGTAAGACAAAGAAGCTAGATTGAGATTGAGGGATATTGGATTTCTAGCATTGAATTAACCTGAGCAAACCTGGACTTAATTTCCAAGAGTATGATTAGGAGAGGACTGTCTTCTTTCCTTACATTTGATCCTTAGGAAAGCATCCAGTTGCAATTTCACCCTGTGTGAGGTCTTACTTTTCTGTGTGGACTTGCAAGAAGCTGAAGTGCTTCTTGTAAGCTTGTAGGCTTGGCACTTCACATCTTCCTGAAAGTTACTTTTCCTTCCTTGTTCTGGAAGATGTTGGCAGAACAGTCTTGAGAGTCGGTTCATGTGGTGTGTGGATTAACAGAGCTGCAGCCCAGTTCCAGATTCTCAGTATCTTCTGTGCACGGAGAAGGAAAGGCAAAGTGGCCGGTGAAGGATATGTCATCAAAGCAGCTACAATTAAGGAAGCCAACTGTGGGCAAGAGCTCCTTAAACTGTTGGATAAACAGGTTGCGTCTACCAGAGGCAAAAGGCAACATCCCCAGAGGTGCTGTTATTTAACTTGCTACTTAGATAGACTCAGCTTGAATTAACAGTCCTTGCTGTGATTCATTTAGCCCCTGTAGAGCCACCTATCCCTCTCTGAAGGACACGTTATCTGCAACTCAAATAATCTTCACAGATTAGTGAAATCTAGAAAATTGGTCATTTTTACTTACTGGAATTTACACATTAGTGCAACACTACAACATTTGGGTTGAGATTAGTGTAGAGAACCTTGTTATTGTAAGCTTGTTTTGTTTGATGGAAAATTACTATTTGTTTTCCAGTGAAAAGTGATGAGTCTGTCGAGGATTGTTCTTTTTTAACTTTACAGAAAGGCAAGTAGGAAACAGTCTTGAAAGCTCTGCTGTAGCTGGGAGTTTGGGCTTGCTTTTTTAATATATTTGCTTTTAATTAGTACATGTGAGTCTAAATTTTTAGTAATGATGTAGTTTTGGGAATGTGACAGCAAGAGCAAACAGAAGCCTGATGTAATTGAAGATGAGTGATTTGTGTAGCTAATAATTAGCCATTCTGTTAGTTCAACAGTATGGTTAAGGTATATCACAAAGATAAAGTACAAGCACCTGCAACTCAGTGATTCTCTGAAGCTTACTGTAGGCTGATGCTCATTATCAGCAACCTGCTTAGCAACTGTTTTGCTACACAATGTGAAAGGTGGAAAAGGATTAACTCTAATAGGCTGAAGCCTGGCTGGAAAATTAATGCTTTCAAAAACAAATTTTAAATCTCTTGATTTTTGCTCCCTTGATGAATCTGAGGCTGGTTGTGTGGAGCAGCATGTTGACTAAATATTCTATGGGTACCTCTACACCACCTGGCTGAACTTGCCTGGAAGTGGACTCCACATGAGCCAGACCAGCCCAGCTCAGGTCTTTTAAGACCTATATTCTCTGCTAAACCTGTCCTTTTCTTTAAAGACTTCCCTGTAACCTCTGTGAGAGAAAACTGCTAAAAATGGCTAGTATTAATAACAACATGTCCAACCTCAGCACAGTCTTATGACAGAAGAAGATTGTACAGACATATAAAGGGAATTTAAATGTGTTTACTGGTTAGAAAGATTTCCTTGGTCTCCTTTCCTCTTAATTTTTTTTTTTTTTGGCATTGCAAAATCTAAATTTGTAGGCTGTCTTAAACAGAAATGGCCAGATAAGGGAAGGAGGAGTGAAAGGAGTTTACTTGAGGGCCTAAAAACTAAATTTTCAGTCATACATAGCATCACCATTTGCCTTGTCACTGATAGCAAGGCTAGGTCCTGTGTCCTTCAAACAGGGCAGCATGTTCAAAAAGTAAAAAGCAATTTTCTCTTGGTCCCATTGTGCTCACAGAGCTTCAAAATTCTTTTCTTGCTGATGACCTTCTCCTGAACACAGACTGAGGAGTTTTATTCCATTGGAAGGGAAAAATATGACTTACCTGAAAAGCTAGGTAAGGGAGAGTTTCCTGAGGAAGAAAGCAAAAAGGTCTATAGACTTCAGTTCCCTCAGAAGGTGATATTCTGTTGCAATCAGTCAGAATTCATGTCCAAATGATGGTACTTTCTATTTCTTTAAAGTGACCTCTTTACCTATTCCAGTCTTTCCGATTTCCTGGATTTTTACAAACTGCACTGGTTCTCATTAGGTTTTTTGTCTATGTATCAATGGGGGATTCTCCCTTTCAGTCCATGGGAGTGAGATCCTTTGTACTATCTGACCCCTTCAGCCGCTCTGGTCTCAAAGGCAGCCAAAGCAGCTGGGGACACTCTCACTTATTGCAGCAGTAAAAAGACGAGTAAAAAGAAACTGTCTCGTATCATACCACTCTGCTGTTATCTCTGCCAGCTGTGGCTAAGCGCTTTTTCTGTCCAATAGTTTTTCTTGCATTGTTCTGTCTCTTTGTCACACTCCTTTCACATTTTCTTTCTGAGTTTCTGTGCATCAGGTTTCCCATCAAGGAAGAAAAAGGAAAGGAAGGTTCTTGGCAACATTTTTGATCCAGAGGCCTGTTTATATCATGTTATTCCTAAACTTTCTTCTCATTCTTCTATGAAGAAGCAGGGACCCTCAAAACAAGCTAGACATATGTCTCCCTACACATTATCACCACATATATATTTTTTGGTCACATCTACACCCAGATCTCTTTAGTCCCTCTTCTTACATCCATCCCACAAGCCTAGCCTGTGTTGCCTTGAGGTGATCACACATTACTTAGTTAAAAACAGTGAGACTTTAACACTCATTTCACTGCTCTTCTGCTCTCTAGCATTAACTCTATCTGTCTGCTGCTGTCCTCCTCCTGAAAAGGAGTTGTTCTTCCAGTGCCTGTTCTGTGCATCTGAAAAGGCAGTTTTGGTGACAGTGTGTGCAGAGCATTTTCCCAGAGAAAATACTGTGACAGATTTTGTATGTGCATGTATTCTGCATGATTGACTTAAATAACACTTTTGGATCTCAACCTTTATTACTAGCTATTAAGTAACTTCCTGCATGGCAATTCTGTCACTGTAACTGAGTTGGTTAACATGCTTGTATTTCTCCAAATAATCTTATTCCATCTAAATGTCTCTTTTATCCCAAATAGTAAGTATTCCTTTGCGAAGTGAGCTAACAATGCATCATTTGTAACAGAGAAGTTAATGGGAATCTGAATGTAATAAGGGTTAGTGACCTGAAACTTCTCCATTCTGTACGTACCTTGGTCTCAAGCAGGTTCAGCCATAATTATTTTAGCTAGGTTGAGAGAGAAATCAGTTCCATCAGAGATAAACCATTACAAGTTATGAAATGAGATCTGTACGTACAGACGCAGCGTGTTCATGTCACTGCATGGGGGATTGAGTACAGGGGAGATTAACGTTCAATCTTGGTTAATAATCCACGTCTTTATGATAAAATGAAAAAAAAATTATTATGAGCCTTTCTAAAATAACGGCATGAAGACAGCTGCCTGAGTCTGGCTAATGGGAACCTGAACTGTCTGTATGAGCCAGGGACAGTATTTAGGTGGAATTGAGAGTAGTTGCTGAAGGGAAGGAGCTGCAGAATTTGCATAAAATCAGCTTTCTGAGGTCTTCAATTCAAGAAGAATGTTTTTCATTTCCATCCCGACACAAGAGGATAGAACACATGCAAAAGTATTTTGAATACATAAACAAAAACATTTCTGTGCAAGGAAGAATGAAGGATAGGTGACATAAGTGAAAGAGTTTTTCCTCATGGAAACTATTCCAACGTAGCTATAGATCTATCCTCATAATTTTAGTTCTTCATTTCCCTCTGTAAATAAGCCTCAGATATTTTGGGAGAATCAGTTTTCTGTTTAGGAGCAAGAGAAAAATAAGTAATCAAAATGAACCAAATGAACAGAAAACCCAAGATGATGTTATGGAGCTCAAATGCTGACCACGCTGAAATAAAACCCAAGCTTCAAAAATCCAGAGGCATGGGAAAGATTATAGCCCAGAAGCTTTGATTTTATCCTCTTTCTGTCATATTTAACTGAATAATATTAACCGAATAACTGAGCATATTTAACCAAATGCTTGGTCCTACCTTTCAACTGTTCATCTAAGTTAAAATTTCACACGTTGGGCCAAAGAAGCAAACCAAAAAAAGCTCATTTGGTGCCATTTCTTATCTGTGACTCTGAAATATTTGATCAGTAGTCACCTTTGAGTGGTTTTTGAATTTATGTAAAACTTGCAGCCTTCAAACAGATGAGTTGATGTTCCTCAAAGAGGAGATTTGTATTACGGGGGTTTTGTCCACTTGGTACAGCATTTCCTGTTTGCCTCAAACAGAATTTTTTTAAAAAAATAGCCCTTTGTATGTATTTGCTTTCACAGCTAATGCTCAACTCTACAGGATGTAACCTGTGCTTTCCAATTGTCATACATGTAAGGAACCTTATTTCTAGCTGTGCTGCAGGTCAATTAGGGTAAAACAAGAGACAGTTAAGAATTAATTTCCATTGGTCCTCAAGTAATAATTTTTCTGATAACCAAGTTATTAAAGTGTTTTGTAGCAGCCATATTTTCATTCTGATGAAATATCTTACAAACACAGACATATCTGATGAGGATTTGGATTCCATGGGAAGAAGTTGCTGGGGTATATGAAGCAACAGTCGTGACAAACTTGCCAGGACTAATTTTACTGCTCCTGCATAATTGCCTTCAGTAATATTCTTTCATGGCTATTCCCCACAGCATCTGTGTTTGCAGTGAGTAGGTCTGTGCAGTGCTGTGGACCAGTGTCCATGCTGTACAGGTGCCAGCTGCAGTACCGGGGGTGCAGCCAGCTCCCACTTTGATCTGTTCAAAAATACCAGTGAGACATTGCCACCTCCAGCGTGGTAATGAGTCACTGCAAAACACGTGCTTCTGGTGTTTCAGTATCAGCTTCCACCAAAGTCAGAGGGAGTTGTTTCACTGATTTCAGGGATCAAACGGAAAGGAAAAAAAAAAAGGAGGGGGCAAGGGAACAAGATTGTCTGTGGGGTTTTTTCCATCTCACTGATGTGTGACATTTCCATCTTCAGTTTTGATTAAATTTCCCTTAATTAGCCCATTAAGCTAAAATCACCAAAGCTAATGATTGAAATGTTGGTTAACTGATGATCTTGTTTCAATGGAATTTGAAAGACATCATATTTCTAAATTAATAGTGGCATTAAACTGGAGAAGATAAAATGATGAACTATTTGTTGCAGAAATGCTGGTCTCAAGAGAAAGTTTGTACTGAAACTGCATTTCTGTTAGGAAAAAATAAGATTAATAGATAACCAAAGCAGCACTGATAGTCCTAACAGTGTTTAGCATTCACAGAATTTTTGTATTTTGGAAGGATTTCTGTCTTTTTTTTCATCCCTGGTGAACTTCTGGAAATTTCCTGAGTGTTTTGGTCCCAGTGCTCCTGCAGGTGAAATCAGCAAGGCTCTCTCTTCACTTGAATGAACTGTAAATGAAAGTAAAAAGCAACCTATTGCATTCAGATATGGGCATGTTAGATGGCACTCCCTTCAACAACAGAAATACTGGTTTGTATCATGCCTTCAACTTCTTAGGAGATGAACATTTGGCAATTCTCATAAGAACAACCCTTTATTGTCTGAAGAGGCATGACATGAGAAGTGCATCAAAGCATAACATCTTGGGGCATGAACCTTAGGTTCTACCAAGGAAATTGCCTGAAGCTATTTTTAGAAGTGCTTCATTGCCTGGAGGTACAAAGAGGGTGCATAGTAGTCTTGGCAGAAGTATCTGTCTCTTCTTTTACGTTGCTTGAGCTAATAAGCTTGGAAGTGCAGGGAAAAGCTGACAGATAGGGACTGCTTATTTGTCTTTGTAATTAATTTCCTAGCCTCAATTTAACACCTTACGATCATAAATTCACATCAAAGTGTCTCTGTCTCCAAGTGGCATTTAGTGTGCACCCTCAGGAGAGAGGCTGAGGATCAAATGCATCACAGGCTTGGTTTCAGCAGTTCCTTCACCTTGTGGGCAGGGCAGAGCATTGATTTTCAGACAGAGCCAGCTGAAAGATGTGCAGCTGAACAAGTTTCCACCTTACCTTTTCCTGGACATTTCAGCAGCATATAACGGGAAACAAGGAGCTTCTGCTGAGCTACAGCCTGTATTTAACAGCCCAAGGTGGTGGTTCTCCATAACATAATAGGCTGTGAGCAGTGGTGATTCGGGACCTGTTTCAGTCATCTCTGCTGCTGGCACAGTAACTTGCAGGGAAAAGTAGATCAGAGCCCACTGTGTCTGTCCAACAGCTTTTGTTTAAATCTTGTATGGCAAGTCTCAAACTGAACAGCTTATGTTTATGCTAGAGCTTGTAATTTCATTTGAAGTACCGTGGGATGTCAGCTGTAGAGCAAATGAGGAAAGAGGCAGGGGGAGGGCAGCCAATTCAGTTGGAAGCCAATTTAATATCCAAGGATTTTATGTTCCTTCCAGTTCTCCTCCTAGACATACCCACAAGGGGTTTCAGGTATCCCAGCTAAGAACTGTGAGACTGCTGACAGCATCAGACTGCAGTTGCACTTTGTATGGATTGGAAAGGCAAAAAATACATTTTTGTGATCTTCAGGCTTATATGGAGGAGCTGCCACCTTTTGAGCTGGTAAAGATTGATCATTTAGCAAGGAAAGTTATGACTTGCTATTTGGAGTTTCCTCTGATGCTAGGGATACTCTTCCTTCACCATATCCACTATTATTCGTGTCAATCATGTGCTCTTTCATAGCAGCTGCTCATGTCAAAATAAAAAGTTGGTTTTAGAGAAGTCTCTCCATATGGCCAATGCATATCTCCAGAGTGAGAAATTTCATTATTGAAGCTTCATTGTTTTTCCTTGCCAGAAATAGAGGAGGAACATTGCAACTATATCAGATCTTTTCTGTTGTGAATGGACTGTATTCAGTTCTAAACCTATTACACTTTTCAGAAGCTGACAGGAGTTTTTTCTGTTTCAAGTCTTCGCTTTAGTTGGGTCAGCTTTTCTGGTCATGTCCCCACCTGCAGCTTAGCGAGAAAACTAATTGCAGGAGATGATGACACTTCAGTTTAGATATGCTCAAAGGCACATGCATCCCTGGGGTCTGTTTTGGCTTTTGCCAAACCTCACTGTCGTCTCTGGTAGCGGAAGCTGCACTGTTTAAGAACAACGTGGAAGTTGGTTATGTTTGTTGACTCAGTCAGGAGGCTCAGTCAAAATCCACATTCAAAACACAGGAACATGCTGTCCCAGAGTAAATATGCATATGACCAGAGAAACTTCAGTTGAATTTTGGTTTTGAGGTTGGTTTGCTGGTAAAGGAGTGGTAGTATTTAAAAACAATGGGAGTCAGCAAGACTGATGTGAGAATACTGATAGCATACAAAAAGCTGAGAGAAAATATTTTAGACCTATTTTAGACCTAGTACTATGCATGAAGGACCAGAGTTTGTGAGAAGAAAGTGTCTGGGTATTTAGATTCTTGCTGCAAGGAAGAGACAGGATTTCTAAAGCCTTTCTAAATAAATAGGGCTGCTCCTCAAAATATCATGTTCTGTGTGGTATTTGGTTTTCATGTCTAAACCAAAACAGCTGCAAGAATTCATCTTCTGACTGAATACTTATATCTAAGAGATAGAGCAGGAACCATCAGCAATAGATCTACATTAAAAAGACCCGTGAATAACTTAACTTCTGCTGGCATAAAACATCAAGATACAACAGGTTTAAATAATATTTGGTATTCACTTGCAGGTTCTTCTACAGCTCATGTTTTTATAGACTTGATGTAACCTCTCAGCATTGTATCTGACTTCTGGGCCATGGCCGGCTGCTTTTAGAAATTGTTCTCCTTCCTAAGCAGAGTATTATGATTTTATGTGGCAGATATGCATTGGGAGAACATGAACTTACTAAGCCAAGAGAAAACCTAAATCTGTGAGTGCACAAAATTAATGCGTGGTCAATATAGTGTCAGATTTGAAGTATTTGGTTGTGGGTTATTTATTCCTCTTCTAGTTGACTTGTAATATCACTGAGGGTGAATTTACAGTGATCTTGCTGTTGGTAATGTAGGAGTGGCAGAACTTCTTGGCGATAGCCAGCAGAGAGGGTGGAGGTGATTTAAGGCAAACCTGCTCAGCTTCTATAAGGAGATAATGAGTTCTGCTCTTCCTGTGGACTACCCAGTGTCAGTTCCTCTCTTTTGTGACTGCCAGGTCTGTTAGATATCCTTCGCTCCCTACAGGGTGGATCAACACCAAATACTTTCTAAATTAGTTTTGGCCTTTGATTGCCAGTTCCTTTTAGAAACTCCAAATTGCTTCAGGAGCCCTGCCTACTTATTTTTCTTAACACTTTAGGGTATAAAATCACTTGAGAGAATAAAATTACTTAGGGGAATGTTTGGTTGGTTGGTTTTTTTTCATTTGTGCCAGAAGCCAGGGGACTTTGTGTATGTGTCTGGTCAGAAAACACACTTCTACCTCCTTCAGGCTATATGTCTCTGGAGGGAAGAGGGACTGTATTCTTTAATTCTGTCTACCTGTATTAACGTATAGCTCTCCTCCTCAAATCATCTTTACTTGTTAGGAATGAAGATACTTTCTCTGTCAATTTAATATTTTTATATGTGAAAAGTTTTTGTCCCCCATTCAAAAACTGTGTTAATGGTGAAGAGCTCTGAATTTCATCTTTTTAGCAAAATTTAATCCTATTTTTTCCAATACCTGCAGGTTTTGGTTTCAGATCATCGCTTCATGGGAAGAAGGATCTGATGCCATTATTGCTTTTGACAATGTCTCCCTTAGTCTGGACTGCTATTTAACAAGTACGTTTTCATTTTATCTCCAAGTGACTTGTCCTTTATTTGCCATGTAATTGAAATTTGGAAACTGTGGGGAAGGGATTCAGTATCTTCAAAAGGCTCTTGAAAGGTAAAAGTGTGTTTCAGAAATAGCTGTGCTAAGGCAGAGCAGCCTGTTTCAGGTACATACCTTATTAGTGGAGCCAACCAGTGAATGGGTTCCGAGTTTGGCAGTAGGTGGGTAGCGAGACATATGGTGTGGGAGAGCCAGCTTCCAGCTGAGACAGTGGCATCACCTCTCCATCCAGGCTGATGCAGCAGCCAGTCTGTGATTTGAGATTTCCAGATGACCTGGTTTGCAGTGTGACAGTTATCAAAATGAATGACAGTTGGACTCTGGCTAGGGAAAGACAGGCAGCCAGTGATTGACACTAACTTTGCAATAACATTGGGCACAATCCTCCAGTTAAATTAGAACAAGGTTATTTTATTCGGACTGACATGCATTTAAGTCTGAATCAGACTAGAATCTTCACACTCTACTGCTCTGGGGAAAAATTTGGATTCTGATCCAGGCTTTGAGATTGACTGGCCTCTAGAATATGCCCAGTCTATACCTCTGATGCCAGATTTCACCACATTTAGATTTTTATTAAATGTTTGTGTCTGGCTCGTCTTTCATAATCTCATGCATAGTGAATTGCTTTAATTTGTAAATGTGTTTAATGATCTGCCACTCTGTACCTCAGACCAAAAACTTGTATGAGGATTGGAGGATTTCTGCTCTGAACAAAATGAAACTTCTGCCTCGGGTTGAGCAGTAGAACTTAAGTGCATTCTTTCGTCTCCTAGGCTTGAAGCTACAACCTCTGTAGCCCTGTTCAGATGAAAACATCTAAGCCACTTCCTTATCCAACAGCAGTCAGAATGTTTCATCTGCTTTGTAGTGTGTTAATTTGCGTTGGCTGGAGCATGAGTCTTTCGATTCATGCAGTAATACCTCTTGCTTTCTATGCATGAGTATAGTATACCTCAAGTTCAAGTATTCTAAAGAAATCTTAAAATCAGGTTAGAATTAAAAAAGATTGCACATACTTGCATTCACTGGCTAAAGAGAAAATTTATAACAGTTGCTGAAGATTATATTCTGGTTTTCTGCTTTGTGTTTTCATTCACTTGCTGTTTTGCCTACCACTCATTCCTGTTTATTTTTCTTTCATCTCAGTTCTGTAGCAGCAATTGAAAGTCAATCTGCCTATTCCTTTTAATAGTGTTATGTCCTGTGACTGCAGGCTCTTATTCTCAGCAAAGAAGTCTGTAGCCTTTAATTTCACTTCAGTTTTGGATTACACACTGACTTAGTCACCCTCAGTCATAAACCAATCTGTGACTTCTTGTTTTCTAGTCAGTGGAGAGAAGACACTTCGAGGTACCACTCCAGACTCAAGCAATTTGCTCACCAGTAGAGGTGGCCAGAAGAAGTTTGGATGGGAACAAAAGCTTCTAGGAAATCTCCAGCTCAACAGTGCCCCCACTTCTGGTCCAGCAGGTAATTGTCTGTTCTGAGAAGCATCATCAGATAGGAGAGATTTCCAACTGGTACATATCTCAGTTAGATGTGGCTAAATGCAATATGATTTTTTTTTCCAAAGCCTTTGTTTAGAGCTTTTCCCAAGTGCCTCACAAACAAAACAAAACAAGCTCTAGAGAGCAAATTACCTGTCGCTGCTACCTGTAACTTGGATTCTGATTGCAAGCTGGTGAAAGAACAAGAGGGAGCCTCTCTTGGAGTAAAAAGTGCTTTTGAACTGTAAGACAGTTTGTTTGGTGTCATGGCCATATAAAAATTGTCAGGAATCAAAGTGAACTGTCCAAATTGACTGAAGTTGGCCTTTGGTAATATGAACACCTAGCTCTAGTTAGTATGGGCTTGGTTTAAAATAACATAGCCTTGCTTTTTCAGTAATATTTTCATTGTCTATTTGAAGCAGTATAGCATTGGACTCTGTTTTAAAAATATGATTTTTATTTAGCTAGAAAAGTCTTGTATGTTTATGTTATTCCATTCTCCCCTACCCCTCAGCTCCTCTTTCCAGCTTAACTGTAGTGGTGTGGGCCAAACAGATGCAACAGTTCCCTTCCCTTCCGTCAGCCTCCCATCGCTGTCTCCCAAATGCTTCTCTCTTACCTCTCCTAGGCTTGCCCACATATTCATAATATCTGTTTTGGGCTCTACATGGGCATTTCTATTTGAATCTGCTTCCTTCCCTCAGCTTCTCTTCCTGATTTGATTTGGGTAGCCACGACCTCCTACCTGGGTAAGCAGGGCTGACCATGGAAGTGAGAGGCAGCTACAGGAGAGAGCAGCACTTTTTGTAACTGCAACTCTCAGCACTGTGTGCAGCTCCTCTCTTAGGGCTAGCTAGTTACCTGCCAATTTGAAATACCACCCTCTTAAGTTAGGGAACAGGTGCGTGGTTGATATATGGCTCCTTTGTCAGTAAGCCTAGGGATTTAGTCCTCGTGCCTCCTTTTCTCTCCACGTCTTAAGAGAGACTTCTTTGCATCTGTTCTATCCCGGGTTATATTTCACTTTCCTACCTGCAGTGTACTGTTGAAATGCACAGACTAGTTGTGTTAGCTCTGATACCGGTAGTGGGCTGGTCAGTGTGGTCAAAAGCTCCACACGGCCTTCAAAGCCTGCCTGAAAAGCCGGATGCGTTAGCCCACTCCGTGCTGCTGCAGCGGGGCAGCTGCTGCTGCCTGAGCTCTCTTGTTCAGAAGCGAGCTCTGGCAGCGGAGGCTGATGGTACAGTCTGTGGGGCAGGCTGAGCTGCCTCAGGTGGAGCTGATTGATGCTTTATGTACTGAGCATCATACAGCAACAAAAGTGCAGGAGCACTGACAGGAGTCTCGAGGGAATGAGTCAGAGGGGAGGAGCCCGCATGAGACAATGCTGGGCTGGGTGGAGCTGTGCTTTAGCCTTAAGGGTTGTGTCTGGGTCTGTTACAGAGGTTATGTGTGAGCTTGGGCTGGTCAAAAAAGCATAATTTTCAAAAATACCTTTATGTCCTGTTGAAGATTCTTTGATGTCTTCCCTTCACTATCTATATATCTGTTTCCTGCCTGTAGGTGAAGTTGTCTTTTAAGTGCTCTCAGTATTGCCCTTAGGATCTTGTGGTGGGATCCCTACACAGGTATAGGTTATGGACTTCTGGCTGACTTTCCTTAGCAATGTCAGTGCTTCGGCGGTGATGTAGTTTCCTAAGGCACATGTACATTTCCTTCCAGTGTACCTACTGTTTTAGTAACAGAAAAAATGTTAGATATTGGATTCAAAGTTATTCTAAACTGGGTGTGTGGGCTAGAAATCTTGTGGCTGTAGATTTCTTTGAGAATTTTGTTACTCCCTACTTCTCACTAGACCTGACATCATCTAGCTCTTCTGCTCGCTTCTAGCTCTTCGCTCTTCTGTCCTGTGTGAGGAATGCAATTTAAAGAAATACCCAGATAGTAGAAATAATGGGAGTCAGATTGCATGAGAGTAGAAGAGAAGATCACTGAGGTACTTTGAGCAATTAAAATAATTTTTTACCACCTTGGGGTGAAAATTAAAGGCAATTCCTATGGTGTCTGAGCCAGCTTGCCTATTCTCTGGGCTTTATCCTCTGTGCTGTTCATATTCTGTCTAAATCTGTGTCTAGTCCTCGAGGTTTGAAATCACTCCTATAGCAATTTTCTCCCTTTGTGCCCTCCGAGTAGACAGGACAGAAATCAGAGAAGCTAAGCAGCAGCAAGCCATTGCATTTCTGATGGTCTTTGCAGCACTGAATCACCTTTTTTCTTTGTGTTGCCGAGTCCCTGCCTGCTCTCAGTAAACACTGCAGATGCGTGTTTGGTCCCTGGGCTATGCATTTTACCCAGCTTTAATCTTGTTTCTTTCTGCATCCTGTAATGCATTTAAGAAACCTCAGGCTGAGTCTGTCAAGGCTTTTCCTTTGATGGCCACATATTTACTGCTGTGCAAGTGAACCAACAGCATCAGCACCACCCTGAAGTCCCAAAGACTGCATTGACCAATATGAGCTCTGCAAAAAGTAAATACAGCTAATAAGATCTTTGACTTGTGTGATGGATCAAACACTGTAATATTTCCTCCTTAAGAAATCATATTAAAACAAAGAACTGTGTTCCTAAAGCTGAGGAGACAACAGGATAATAAAATGCCCTCCATAAGTCCCCAAGCCAGCTCACCCTAAGCAGCAGGAGCTACAGTCTGAAAGACAGGTAGCAGTTTGTTTACGTGCCAGTAAGTCCAAAGAAGCTCCATTGCCTTCAAGGATATGGGCCCTCCATTTGCTCCTTTGTATCCGGGAGCAACCTCCTACATACACCTGCTGCTTTTGCCTGTGCTTGGAAATCCCTTTTCAGCAGAAGTGATAGTCAGCACCACCAGCCTCCCAATCCTCTCTGTTGTCAGGCCCTGAACCTAGTGAATTATTTCTTTATCCTGGCCCTTGCTTATTGTGGCTTGGCGTGCCTCCAGGAAGTGTACACTGGAGGTTCAAAACACAACACAGACACAATGTGAAAGATGCCAAAGCTTCCAGAAATCTGTTAACCCCTGTCGTGTGTCACACATGGGATAATGAATGCACTGTGTGGAATGAGACCTGAAATTGCTGCAACCAATGTGGTGGTGTTATTTTCTCGAGTTTCTAGTTGCCCAGGACCAACACAGAAGAATTCCTGTGGTTTTCGAGTCAGACAGTTACTTGCAGTGCAAGGTGACCATTATTAGATAGATGTTCACAGAGCAATGCAAATGCTTTCTGTTTCAATTAACTAATGATGTTTTATTTGCTGAAATACCAGCTTCTTGCTGAAAGGTTGCAGGTGAAACTTGATTCTAGAAGCAGCTTGCAAAAAAGTTGTAACAAGGCCTGCATATATCTGAAGCAGCTTTAACGGAACCAGGATTTTTGATTGAAATGGTTACATCTGTACAAAAGACTGGGTGCTCTTTATTTTGTTGTAAACCAGGCTTACTTTGGCTTTGGTTTTACATTGATTAGGTATTAGTTTAAGTAAAACTTAAAGCTGCTTAAACCATAACATTGTTCAACTACCAATTAAAAAGCCAATTTATATCAAACCAATGCAATTTTCTTTTGTACACAAGGCTAGAATATGGGAAATACAGGCATATAAAGATACAGTGAGCAGTAATGAGGAACTCGAGGTAAACAAATTATTATCATGGAAACTGGAGGAGACAAAATGGGATTCTCAGTAGGCAAAAGGAGATAACAAGACACAGAGCAATCAAGCTTTAATTAAAGATTTCTGGTGTTTCTGAATAGGCTGTAAATACCATGAGGATAGCCTCTCTTTTGATGTTACAGCTTCTCATCTGTCCCACTGACAACTTATTTGTGTTAGGGCACATAGTACAAAAACTGCATGTTGTGAAATGTGCGAAAAGATTACCCGTTTTCCCCCTCAAATCTAGCATTATTTTGTCCCTTCTGTCTACATATCCACCTGCTGCTCTACGACTGTGGTTTCTTTCATGGAAACTGTCATCAAATCATTTTCTCATCCACACTGACCTACGGTTTTCCTCTGGTCTCTTCCCCACAGCAGTTAGTGGTTGCACAAATTTTGTCTTTTCCATCAGGGAGAGTCCTGTTATGAGTACTTCCTAGGCTGTTTCTCGGAAGAACTCTGAGTCACGTTAGTTAATCAGATGAAGGAGCTGAAAGGAGCAGCAGAGCAAGTATTAAGTAAACGAAAATTACATTTGGTTGCTCTTTGTGTGCAATTATACTAACTGAACTGTTGGTATAATGCAATAAAGATATTTGCAGAATTGTGTTTTTGTATTAAGCATCAATTAACACAGTGAATAACAGCTCAGTTCCCTCCCCCCAACAAAAGTAACATCCTGAACAGTGATGGAAAATGTTCAGAGACAATGGTGGGATCTCAGAATATGTAGGTATGAATTTCTTTATTGCACTGTTTACACTTGCTTTCTCTGTAGGATTGAAAATAGCAAAGGTGCAATACAGAAAATCAGCATGCAACCAGATATCAACACAGCAAAGTTGAATTGGCATAACTGCTCTCTAGAGTTAATCATGCAAATGAAATAAACAGGGCAATTCACACATTTCAGAGTTAAATTTTAAAGCTGCTCTCTCTTAAGAACAGCAGGTTAAACTGTGCAGAAACTGCTATAGAGTCAAAAGGTTTTGAAATAGATTTGCCACCTCCACCTATTTTGGTGTTTGTTATCTAACATTTCTACCATCCATTGTAATTGTGAACAAAAAAATTCTAAAAAGTTAGTAGCATATCTCACTTAACACCCTTTATGGAAGACTTTTTAAGTGATACATAACAAAGAAAAGAAGTTAGTCGTCTTCATGCTGCTTTGTTAGTACCTAGTTTCAGAAGGTGGCAAGAAACAAGGCATTCTCATTGCTGTTTGAAGTCAGCAATGCCCTTACCCTGTTATACTGACCACTTACAAGGATGCCCTGTTTTATATAGACACTTAAGAAAAATATAAAGCATGAATCAAGCTTTTGATTATTTCTTTGAAATGATACTCATGATCAATCAGGCATACGTGTGTCATCACTGCAGATCTTGTTGAACTGAAAGACATGTCCAAGTCTTCCATTGCTGCCCTCATTTAGAAAATAGAGACAGAAATAGTAACTCCATAAATAGTGGAAGAGGCGACCTACTTTTAGTCTAGCCATACCTCTACGACTGGTTCTGGTATTGCTGGCAAGACTCACTGATTTCTATGATCATTTTATATCCCCTTAATATTTTGTAGACATGTTTAGGAGGTCAGGGACTGCAATTGTGAACACAACCTAGTTCTGCAATTTACCATCATCTTTCAACCCCCTCCACTATTAATCTCTGGCAAACTTAATCCTGGAAAAGGTAATAATCTCAAATTACTGCTCACAGGACACTGTTAAATGGCAAAACCCAAAACAAAATTGAAAGGTTTGTCCTCCATTACCTCACTGAGCATGTTTGTTATATATGCTTCTTCTATATTTTGCCTACAGGCTTTTAGCACAGACCAACCTTGGAATGCATAACTGAGATTGCTCATGCACTGAGTAAAAGTACAGCTCTACACACAGACCATGGTGCCAGTGGCAGCCAAATGTTAGTGAAGATTAAGATGGGCAGTTTCCTGTAAGCCTCTGATTTCCCATATTGGCCAAATACTGTAAGGGAAGCTTTTGAATGTTTTTACAAATAGATGAAGCAAACCTTCTGCTTGTTCATGGCATCAAGTTTGATGACATCTGCCTTAGAGGAAGAAGTAAAATGAACTCTCTGAGGAATAACTAAGAGAATTAATTGCCTCCAGAAGTTTGGCCACGGAGGTTCTTATACCCCTGAAGCATGAGACTTTATAGCCCTTATTAATGGGGTTTTTTATTCTTTTGGAAGTAGGAATAGCCTTTTGTCCTGAACATAGGTTGTGGCAGCAAGTCCCACAAACTGCCTAATTGTTGTTTTAAAGCACTGATGCATTTCACTAACATGTTATTCTGGGTTCCAAAATAAGCCAAGTATCACGACGCTTGGTTGGCAATTTTCTCAAATCAGTGAAGTTTTGGTTTGGAATGAGTTTAACCTCGGTTCAAACCAGCTTGATTTAACAAATGCTGGTTAATACACTTGAGCCCTTGAGGTATAACTAAAATGCCTCTCTCTGTTTTGAGGTGCAGAGTTTATGTGCTGTATATGTGCCAGTGAAATTATTTTCTATGTTAGAAGTACAAATGTGGTTTAGGCTTTGCTCCACTCTTCAATGTTGCTGGTTATTATTTGCAGCAGTGCCTGCAGGAGTCCTGCCTCAGGCTGCAAGTGGTATCAGAGCTTCGAACAAATTAGTCATTGTAAGTCCTGTGGGGTTTAGTTCATTTTGTTTTCCGAGAGCAGGACATCACTCCCTTTTACTGTTGCTGAAACTGCACCTTGATTGCTGTGCATTTTATTTATCTAGCCAAACTGTGTGAAACCCAGAATATCTGCTGTACTCTGTTCTGCATGAGTGACTGTGTGTGTAAATACATCAATCAGTAAATCTAATTTCAAAAGAAAACTTGGGAAGGAAGAATTTCTTTTAAAATTGTTTTAATAGAGCCAAAATTGCGTTTCTTGCAAAATGTTGTTTCTGGGACCCTACCAATGTGTTAGGGAGCTTGTTAGGGAGCTTGAGGAGGGCAGGTGAGTTGGATGAACAGGCAGAAAGTAAATGTTTCCTCTGTCATGTTTCTTGTGAAAGTAAGGATTCTGTCAAATGAACTAATGTATAAATTATTCACTGAAATGTAGTACCCTAATTCTGAATCTCACTGTAAGCTTTTTTTTTCCCACCTCAGATAGGGATTGTTATTAAAACAGTTAGCATCTTGCAGCTTGCAATGACAGAATATATGGGGACTCTACATTTAACTACTTCTTTGGTTTTGTCATGGGAATGCTCAGCTGTTTATGGAAACTGTACATCTGTAACTTGTGTGAAGTTGGGAAAAATTCCATTATCTGCTAGTTTTTTGGGGGAAGGTTTAGACTGGAGAGGCTTGCTGTTTTTCCCATCGTGTGAGTGTGAGGTGCCAGCAGTTTTAGCCTGTCGCACACAGCAGAGGGAAGGAGAGATGTGCTGTGCCGTATGCGACAGACCACAGCTCTGCACAGATGGAAAAAAATCTATGCTTCTCACCAAGCTGCTTAAGGATTTTCGATTCAGTGCTGCTACTTCAGTCTTTGGAGATCAAAATAATGCTTCAAACTGAATTACTGTAAACTGCTGTGGCATGCAGCAACCTGTAGAAGTGCTCTCTCTGAGCTCATAAGACATGCTGCAGTCATTTCTAGAATCAAGAGAAAATCAATACTTTACAGGGAGTGAAATCTTACTTTTGAAAGCGAGTGGTGGGTTATTTAAGGCAGTCAGTACTCTGTTTTGTTACTGGGTTAGCACTTTCAGATCTTGGGCTACTGTTACATCTGCATGGCTCTGTGAAACGTGTAAGAGAGCGGAGGGGGGGAAGTGCGGGGGTTTTAGTCTGTATCCAGAATTGTAACTAAGACCCATCTGTCCTAATTATCTTGAAATGAGGGGTGGCTTCTTCCTGTGCCATATTCTGTCCCATTTAATTCAGTGGCAAAGCTGTTACATGTTGGACTGGCTTCCAGTATGTATAAACAGGAGGAGGACTGTTTGCAAGTTAATGCAGGAATGACAGATGAGGAGATCGTCCAACACCTGGCTGTAGGTTTTATCAAAATCCCTGCTGGTTATATTAGGTGCAATCTCCCCATGGACTTCACTTGGGCTAGACTTCCCCCTGCAAAGTTTTGGGCAAAGGTGACTACCCAGCTCTGCTAGTTCTGAAACATATCTTTTCTCATTCTTGTCTACCATCTACCTGAATAGAGCAAATAAATATGCTTGCTAGCACTGACTGAAGCTGCAGAACCTGGAAGGTTTTACTAACAATCTTGTATACGTGACTGTGTCAGTAATAACAGGGCCACTTCTGAAATCTAAGATAGCACCTCCTCTGCTCAGTCATCTCCAGGTTCCTTACATCATACTCCCTGGCATAACATATCTGTGGTTTTTCACTCCCTGTTCTCTTAAGCTCTTAAAAGCCAGATTCTAAGAGCTTAGTGCAGATTCACTAACCTTAAATTACCGGCACTGTTTGCTCTTACCTTCTGCCTCTGCGCTGGAAGTGAGCCCCCTCTTGTCTGTCCTAGAGGCAGGAAACACAAAAGCTGTTCTGGTTGCTTAAGTTTGAAGGCATAATGTTTGCAGCAGAAGGACGTTCTCCTTCTGCAACACCAGGGCTTTTAAGGAACCAGAAGGCCATTAAAGAGCATTTCGGAAAAAGATCCCCAGTCCCTGGAACCGAGTGGGAACCAAGAGCTGCCAGACCAGCTGTGCTGTGTGTTACATGTATAATAATCTGGAGATAAGTTTGCCAAGGTCAGGTAAGCAGATACGTGTGGAACAAGATTTATTTCAAAGGACTAAATCAGAAATGAAAAGCTTAACCATAGCAGCATTATGCACACACTATGTCTGTCCTAGGTTTTACAACTTCCAGTTTTCCTTTTTGATTCTCTCGTGTTTTGGGCTTATTGTCCCCTTGAAGGTCACCTGCATCTACCTTTGGGAACGTATTTGATATTTCACTGGAGACATCCAAATGGCTTCTTATTGTTCCAAACGAAGACACTTACCTGCCTGCTTTACTAAACATATGTTTCTGTGCAGGTGGCTAAGCCCACTGGGGTATTGCAATGTTAAATCACTGTGATAGCTGACAGAATGAGTCTCTCATCTTCCATTTAGTGTAAGATTTTGCTTTGGTTTTGGGGTGTTTTTTGCAAGGATAAGTATCTTCTGGTCTGAAACTATTGATACAAGAGCTATTGAAACATTTTGCTTTAGTAACTTCTATACCTTGCTTCCTTAGGTACCCTCTTACCTGTTGTATTGTGAAGTTTTGGGGGGTACATTTGAGGCAAAGGAGGAGAGGGAAGTTCTTCCATTTACTATCTAAGGATTTTAAGACTTTATACTGCCACTCACTGCAGAAGGATTGGAGAAATAAGTGAAATAAGTATGTAAATACCCATATAAAACAAGTAACAGTGGCAAAAACCGTGGAGGACCCTTGCACAGGAGTTTTGAGGAGGGGTGGTTCTTCCCTTGGTCCAGCAAGCAAAGTGAATAAAGAACAGAATGGCTCCTTAATCTTTGGATGTTGGGATCATGCTTTGTATATGTCCTCATTTCAGAACACTGGTTATTTACAACATGTGGTGCCAGTGGCCCCTATGGCCCCACACAAAGCCAATGCAACGATGCCTACAGGAACTCCAAGCTCAGTGTGACTGTAGGAGCTGAAGGGATTCTCCAAGGCATTCAGATCTGGAGAGTACCAGCTACTAACACATACAGGTAAGGGAACCATCTCTCATTGTCATGGTGTATCTTTGTGTTGGAAACTTACCCAGGCTGCAGATACATACGCGGCATTTGTGAAGTGTTGCATTCAGAAGTTTGGCCAGAACTACTGAGGGTTTTACTTCTCCTTGATCCTGTGTTTTCCGATGTCTCCAGTCTCAGATTTGTTCTCTGGAAGATGCAGCTTGTTTGGTGAAAAAGAGAAGAAAAGAAAGAGAAGCAAGTATCTGAGGCAAGCAAATCTTTAGCCTAAATGGTTACAGTGGCTGTATCAGTAGCTGAAAATGAAACATTTTGACCTTCCCAGACCAAGGGGAATTTATATTCTATATGTCATTCGTTGAGCTGTGGGATCAGAATGAGTTTTTCCCACTCTTCACCTGGCATAGGAGACACAATCATATGTCAGCATTTCTTGAAGCACAGCTTGCAACAACCTCTGCTCAGCATCTTCACTTTTTTGAATCTAGACATGGCAAGTCGAGCCTGTAAGCCTGGCTTACCACTGTAGAATTGATTTTGGAAGCCAGCCACCTAAAAGGTAGGCTGTGTGATACTGAGGGTTCTAATGCTTACATCCCTCTGTGGAGTTATTTTCAAAGAGAGGTGATCAGATACGGTTCAATGCTACTTAATCAGATTTTCAGCAATCATTTTTTTCTTTTTGCTCTTGCTGGGGAAGGAAGTACAATCGAAGTGTAGTTCACCGTATCTGAATGGTAACATGAAGCCATTACATGCATCACTTCGTAAGCAGAACTGTCATTTTGAATCAGTGGCTGTCTAATGGTAGTTTTTTATGCAACATTCCATATTGAAACCAATGATGGTATCATGGATTTCAAAGCAGAACATTTCACTGAAGGCTTTGAACAAATTTCGGTTAAAATATACTGGTCCTATCTTTTTTCTTTTTGTTGAAGAAGAAGGTTAATATTGAGGCTAGACATCAGTCTCTAACGGAGGTCTAGTGCAGAGCAGTTTTGAGAAACTTGCTAGGCTAGGCACAAGTTCTGCCTGAATGCCTATTACCACAAGGATTGATGGTAATGAAAAAAACCATTAATGATATTTTACCCAGCTATCAACAATGAGGTGCCTGAGGTGAACAGAATTTTTCAGGACCAGCGTTCAGTAAATATGGTTTTAAAGTACAGCCCAAAAGAGAACAGGCAATAAACTTACAACATTGTCATGTCTTTAATATCTGAGTCCAAGAAGAGCCAGAATTGCCATGCAACTATAGGCTGATTTTTGCTACACAATACAAACCAGGGGCCCTGCAGGGAGGACATGTCTATTTAAGTCCTATAAATGACCTAACAGACTTTTAGGTTCTGTATAGATAATAGATGTATAGTGTCATGTGTAACATATATATAAACGGCTGACATTTCTCTTCTGCACCTCTTAAGGCTATAGTAGAAAATTCACAGCCTGGGGAAAGGAGGAGGCAATTGTGGGCTTAAATTAAGTTGACATCTTCCTGATTCTGGTCTGCTGAAGGAGCAGCAGAGTCCCCCAGTATAGCATAGCCCTAGGAAAATGTCAAGTTGCAATATCAATTCTAGGGCTTCCCAGAGTCTGGACTCACTGCCTGTATTTAGCTCTCCCCTGCAGGCCTGCTGCAGTGTGGGTCCTGTAAGTCAGCCTGATAGCATTGCTGATATACCTGACCTGGAGATAAATCCTCCAGCTGGCTGTTGGGCTCTTAAGAAAGCTGCTGCTATGCCATATAATGTGTTTTACACCATGTAATGTACACTCCTGATAATTCCATTAAAAAGTTGCATAATAAGCTTATGATTTCGTGAGCACGAGGCAGAATATGCATTATTAAAGTGTGTAAAACTCTACTTGCACAAGCCAACCACACCCAGAAAACTCCACCATCTATGAGGGTCTGGATAGGCTGCCACACACCTGAAAACTGGAGTCTTATGTGCTCTGGTTTGCTCACATGGGACTGCACATTATGTAACAATGAAGTTAGACACTCTAAAAGAGTATTTTTCTTTCCAGATTTCCTTCTAAGGTCTTCAGAAGGAATTCCAAGGATTCAGAACACCTTGTCATCTAGGCCTATGATCAAGTATGAGAGAAGTGAACTGTAATAAATTACATGTTATCATCCACAATCCAACTTCTTTCCATTTTTAAAGGGAGAGTCTCTGGTTCATTTTGTTGAGCGACCCATTTGTTGTCACTTCCACTGTCCTCTCTTTTCTATGGTCCCTTGTTGTAAGGTGGCACAAGAACACAGCCCAGTGGAGTGCAAAAAGGTGTCCTTCTAAGTCAGCCAGCCTAGGCACTGCATTTTCTCATGCTCTCAAAGCTAGCTCCAGTGTTTCTAATAAACTGGATCTTGTGGTGGATGTTTTAATTCAGCCCTGGTTTGCACAGCCAGTGCACTCTGCTCATCCTGATCCTGAAAGGTGTGATTTTGTTTTTCAGTTCCTGCAAGTGTCATAGTAAAAGAAAAGGAGGAAGACAGTGGAAATTATTCTGTGTTCTTAGTGTATCTACTCAGGGTGCTGTGAATCTTTCTTCAGCACCAACACAGTTATAAATGGATTCCTCCTGTAAATGAAAGTTGTGCCTCATGAAAGGGGTCCTGTTAAAGTTTGAAGTTAAGATAACCCATCTCTTTAAATAGTGACACCCATTTTGAACAGTGAATGACTGTCACCTCAGTCTGCTGGTTTTTATTTGTCTGCAGACTCTGAATGAGGTCAAACTGGGTTCTCCTGAACTTCCTGACATCATTGCTTGTATGCAAAATCTGTTCTTACACAGAAAAATATGGCCCCTACTTGCAGCCAATTAGCCCTGCCAGCTTGCTGTGCCTGGTAGTGCACCACATTAGTCATTACAAAATTCTACAGCAAATCAGCTCACTCTTCAGGTGCATGCAGCATCTGTTCAGGGTGGCCCAGTGCTGTGTCCATCACTTGTTTTGCTGGCTCCAGTACAGCCTTACTAAGGACTGATTGCTCTGGTTATCAGCAGTGGCATGAACATAATCATATCACATTGCAAGGATCTCATATGCTTTATGAGACACTTGTTGCTCCATAGTTTTTCAACATCAGGACAGCTCAGTGCTGGCTGCCTCAGAGCAGTGTCACAAGGTGAGTTCCTCACGCTAACCATCAAGGCAAGTTGCTGGCTGAAAGTGAGCTGGCTGCCCAGCCTGTTCAGGGTCCTCACTCACAATGGGCACTGCTGGTTCGCTCTGCATGTGGCCTGCTTGCACACAGGACTGTGCTGGGCAAAGACCAGCCAGGTGCTAAAGGAAAGGAGGTGCTAGAGCAGAGCACCTAGACTGTGAGTGGTAGGAAGCCAAGAAGAAGTTTTGTGTTCTCAGTCCTGCAGTCACTAGTTACATGCTCCAGGTGGAATTTTGCTCTCACGGAAATGGCTGCAAACCTACTTATGCCAGTGGAGAATCACCTGCTTATTTCAGATCTGAACTGGGCTTGCTGTACCATCACTCACTTGCTCAGAAAGCTGAATAACTCTGTGTTTTGTTGCAGCAGAGATTTGTGTTTTATCATTACCTTCATAAAGTACTTTGAAATCCTCTGATAAAAGCCGCTTCAAGTATTTAAATCGTTAGAAAGGGAGAGGGGAGAGCTGAGAAATACGATGGTACGGCCAAATCTTTGGGTACATCTACAATAGCAAGCACCTCTGAATCCTGACTGCTTGAAATAAAAATCCCAGAGCAGCCTATATGCAACCTGTCCACTCCTGGCTGGAGACGGTAAGACATTCCTGGTGACCGTGAGTTTAGCCAAGGGACTTTTGCCTTCTTTGTTTACTGCAGGTAGTGCCATCTCCATCTACTCTTCTATATTCCTCTGGTCTTGGGAATAAGAGAGCTGTTTTCCATCTGGTCCATGCTACCAGGACCAGTTATACTGTCTGCTTTCTCAAATCTCTCTCTGTCAATCTCATGCTTAATGTTCTCTTTAGCCATATGTCCTGTTTTTAGTAGTTCTTCTGCTTCTGTTCTTTCTGTTTCTTGCTGCAAACCTCTCAAGGATGTGCCTTCTGGGAAACAAGATGCATTTCATATATTAAAGTTGGAAACATAAGGACTTGCTCCCTCTGTCCTGAGCACTGTTTGCCCAAGAATCATGTGAAAGAACCTGTTTTGTAGCTACCCAAGTTCACAGATTCAAGTAGAGCAGAAAACCTCAGTCTTCAAGCTTTGGGTTTAGATCTATTTAGAATGTCAAGTCTTCAGGGCACGGCTCTGTGACACTGTGTTCAGGTATGCATAACTTTCAGTGCCCAGAATTGGTTTGTATTCCCTTCCACCTGTCTGGGGCAACTCAGGCATCAGGCTCTTGTTTTGTTTTTTTCCTGCAGCATCTCAGGCTATGGAGCTGCTGGTGGGAAAGGAGGGAAGAACACCATGATGCGGTCCCACGGCGTGTCTGTGTTGGGAATTTTTGACCTCCAGAAGGATGACACTTTGTATATCTTGGTGGGACAGCAAGGAGAAGATGCTTGTCCTAGTGTAAGTGATTGGCCTTTCTGTTTTGCCTTAGTCTCTTCTGCCCATCAATGGAGTTTTGTCTGTTCACATAGAAAAATGTTGTCCTCAGGGGGCTTGGGATATACAGTTCAAGAAATAGGTACAGTTTTACTGGGAGAACATGAGTGTGAAAAGATGAAGTACCATGTCACTATGCACACTTCCTCTTCAACATTTGGGCCCTGTTGATAATACACTACAGGTTCCTGACTGATCTGCCTATCTCGAATCATCTGTGTGGGTTTTTGGAGAGAAAAGACAACCGTGCCTTCCTTTTCTCTGGAGATAAGTCTTCAAGGTTGACTTCACAGGGCTTTGCCCTTGTTCCACTGTTCAGGCCAGCCCTGCCATTGGCATAGTCCTCTGCAACTCTGGAGACACCCACTTCACGGGGCCTGTATGGGAATAGGAGAGACAAATCAGTCACTGCTGGGTCAGCCCTGATTTTTGTGTTACTAACTAATCCTTGCTGCAAATGTCTTGACAGCAAGGTGCAACTTCCACTGTTCGCATGCACAATAATCTATTAATCATTTAGTATTCTTTGGAGGAAGAGGGAATAGGAGATTCTTATGGAGGAAACTAAGCATAATCTGATGAAATTTCACCTGCAGGTTTGAGCTGGACATTTACATGCTGTGCGTTTCTCAGCTGTTAATGGCTGGCATCCAAGAGATGAAAGCTTAGCAGTCTGTTACAGCAGAGAAAGGTTGAAGGATATAGACAAGAAAGAGGGATTCTCAAGGCCAGCTGCTGAAGTAAATAATGTTAAAACTAGAATTACACATATCTGCAAACAAACCATTAATATAAAGCCTTTTTGAAATGAGAAATGCCCTAACTCAAACTTCCATCTAACGTCTATAACTAGGACATTCCAGCTGAGTGTAATATATGGACTCATTAAATTGCAGGCCACTGTAATCTTAGTGAGAATTTATTGAGTGCTAATGTAATTCTTTCATTGAGGCAAAGAGATTGCATTGACTTGTAGAGGGGACTTTTACTAGATTGGATTGTAATCAGTTATGTCTTTGCCATGAAGGATTATTTTTTTTGTAATCTAGTGGTTCCTTTGGGTCATTGACTTTGTCGTTTTATTAATCATTCCCACCCAACACCAAATCAATTAAGGAGAAGGAAAAATAGGGAAAGGAGAACTGTTTAGTTCCACAGGCAAGTCTGCATACACAAAATGGATGCTATTCATTCTGTGGCACAACCTAGGACACATTTTGTGGTCAGCAGAATAATTTGTAATTTGAGGATGCTTTTATCAGGTTCCTCTTCCAAAAGAAAACACATGCATGAAAATAGAAGGAAGCAGAAGGTCAATTCTACTATAACAACTGTTTGTGCATTTTTCCCTAAAAGTGTTGTTGGTTTAGTAAGTTCCATGTGCAATATAACAATATAGTGTTACCTGTGAGGTAAAATAAGTTTAGAAGCAAAGTTTGCAACTTGAAAATGCTTACAGCAGAGTCCTGCTTGTCATGCACTTTATTGTTCCAATTTAAAACCAAAACAATAGTTGGGTCACGGTCCTGAAGTACTTATAAATTATGCTTTAATGTTGTGTTTGAAATCAATTGGTGAATCCAGTGATTTGCCTAATATAGAAAGTTCATTATGTTTGGTGCTAATTGATGGAGGAGGGAAAAATGCTAGGTAAGAAATATGAAGCCTTCTTAGATATTTTCATTAACATCAGGTGAATATTGCAATCAAATGTGGGATTGCTGCTGTTTTGGTTGGCTTTGAACTGGTAATTACAGTAAAATTGCTGCTGCAGCATGAGCATCAGATCAACATCAAAACTTGCTTGGAAGTCCAGATAAATATTGGGTGGCTATTCTATTTTGAGCTCGTTGCTAGTGTCCTTGCTATGACTGCCTAGGTTAAAGTTAGCTCTGCTATGTGAGCCACCAACAAATCTTAGTTCTGGATAGATACACATTGGTTGCTTGGCCCACTGGAAGTGAAGAAACTCAGGTTCTCTCTATATCTCTGCCATTTGGCTGTTGTGTGACATGCAGTAATTCACAGCATTGCTGTTACTCTGTTCCCCCCACTCGTGAAATGCAGACTGAACACTAGGAAATATTTGCAACAAGTTCTGCTATATTTTATACATTAAAAGTTTATGGAGCTGTTGTACATGGTAATAGATGTCAGCACCGAGCTTGATTCAAAAGAATTCTATTAAAAATGGCAACAAATTCTTCAGACAAAGGTTGAAGCCCAAAGCAAGATTCTTCTAGGAGAGCATTCATTTGGTTCTGCTTACGTAGTTTCACTGGAGGACAATTTCTAGTTTTGGGAGGGTGAAACATCCTTGAGGCTTCAGTATATACAAGGACATGGAGATTTCATTCAGACCTGGTCTTCTCTTTGCAGACTAATGATGTTATACAGAAAGTCTGCATTGGAGAGAACAATGTGATTGAAGAAGAGATCCGTGTGAACAGAAGCGTCAGTGAATGGGCAGGAGGAGGTGGAGGCGGGGGTGGTGCAACTTACATATTTAAGGTATGGAAACATAGTCCGCCGTACACCTTCAGCCACTGTCATCAAGTATTGCAGCCTGAAACATCTGAAAATCCTTTGTACACATCAAGGAAAGGGGGCACAAAGTGAGCTCTGAGAATCCTTTATTTCCAGCTGATAGCTGTAGTGATCTGAGCTGGCCCTTCACACTTCTTCAAACTGTGCAGTATGGCCACACTTGCTTCAGTGGCTTGGAATTTCCTTTGCAAAGATGGGGTTTGAACGGGATGTTTTTCAACAGAAACTGAGATGCTGAAGCATAATTCTACAGCAAATTCTGCAGAACTTTACTAAACTGTGTCATTGTAAAACATTAGACTTCAGCTATACATTTGGTCTCTACAGTGCAGTGACAAGAAAAGTTGAGGATACCCTGTGTGTTTTCTGTTGGCAACCCTATAGCTAAGGATCACTGATCTTTTCTGTCATTTGCTAGCTGAGACAGTACTCATTCCAAACACTGGTTTCAGGCAGTCCTTTGCCAGTGGAGACATTATATTGCACTGTATAGAGCAGTGTTTCATTTGATGAGTCATCACACGGTAACATTACAGGCTTTCTAAGAGCCATCAGCAGAGCAGGTACAATTCGTGGAGCTGCTGATGCCACTGTTCACTGTTGCACAACTTGGTAGGACTAGTGCTATGCATTAATCTTCTGGATATGGGTACATAAATAATGCAATGATAATCTGTAGTGCTGAGCAGTCCTAGATGCCTGCTTGGTGCAACGTGCAGTAACTACCATGCGGCTGAACTTCCGTGTACGTATCTGACTCAGCTTGAACATTGCCTTTATTTCTGAATTTGTTAAGATGGAGAATGGAGAACCAGTCCCCTTGATAATTGCAGCAGGAGGTGGTGGCAGGGCCTACAGGGCCAAAAAGGACACATTTCATCCAGAAAGGCTGGAGAATGACTCCTCTATTCCAGGGTTGAATGGAAATTCGGGAGCTGCAGGTAAGAAGAGTTTATTCTTTTTGAGAAAACCTTTGTGAATATGTAGCACTCCCAGATTCCTCCTCACAAGGAGGTGAGGCAAAACTCATGGAAACATAGTTCAGGGGGAACATAGAATCATAACAGATGCAAATAGGAGGTACCCACAATGCTGGATACTTGGCATAAATAAGGGTATAAGAGATCATATAGCTATAGCGATGGCAACATTCTCCCAAAATACCTCTCATAAACAAAGTAGTTTGAATTTTTGATGCGGGAGTTTGCAGCACCAATGTGGCCATCCTGCTCCCTGCACTGTTTTGTGCTGTGTAGACATACTCACAGTTTCCCTGGCTTATGCAGAAAGAGCTTAATTGCACCCTGGCTAGAAGTCTCTGTGAAGAGACCTTGGACTGAACAACCAGCAGAGCTGAAAGTGAGTCACTGGTGAGTATGTTGTATGGAGAGTGGGGCTGGGACATGTTTTCACACCCCTTTCACTAAATTCCTTTTGTTCCGCTTCAGAACTGACATAGGTTTTTTTCAAAAGTATTTTTTTCAAAGAGAAGGGGAAGGATCTTTAAACCAGAAATAAGTGGTTGGAGAGTAGGTGATATCTTTTTATATTTTCCGTGGAAAATACTTGTCGTTGTAGGTGAAAAGCGGCACAGATGGTTAATATGGCAAAAGCCCTACAGAAAGGTCACCGTAGCACTGTGTAGTAAGCACATCCTCTCTTCTAACCAAGGCATGAGATTCTTACTTTCAGCTGAAGTGCTTTGAGTAGGTGCTTGTTCTTCAGATCCTTGCAGGTTTTTTTACACAAAAATAACCCCTACCTGTGCCATTTCTCTTCTCTCAACTGCAGGTGGTGGAGGTGGCTGGAATGATAACACTTCCTTCCTGTGGTCAGGAAAATCCTTGCTGGAAGGTGCTACTGGAGGAAGATCCTGCCCCCAGGCCATGAAGAAGTGGGGGTGGGAGACAAGAGGGGGTTTCGGAGGGGGTGGAGGGGGGTGCTCCTCAGGTGGAGGAGGCGGAGGATATATAGGTAAAGTGGCTTCGTGTTCAAGGTGTCCCTTCCCCTCCTTTAGTGCTAATGATCAGCAAAATGCTGATAGATAATTCTCCTGTAGCTAGCATATTTGACTGTTATGTAATAGTATTGTCTGTGTGTTGCCGTTTTAGCAGTAGATGAACATATGGCATTTAGTTTTTGAGCAAACAGCCGGATGTCAGTCCTTCAGCTGTAATCCTGGCTTTGCACTCTGCAGTATGTGACATTAAGACCCTGCTATGCTTCTTGAGCCTTTCATGTTGGGGTGACAGTGCTGAAGAAGGAGGGAGCCATAGGCTATGTGCTCCCACTGCCAGCACCTGTGTTTGGAGGACTTTGGTCCTGGAGACTGGCAGCCAGACTTTGTGCCAGGGGAAAGATGCAGCTTCTACCCTGCCCTGCTGTGGGTGGGCCTTGGTCCTGCACAGGTGTCTCTGGGGGCAGAGGCTCAGGCTGCCAGCCAGGACCCCTCTTAATAACAGCAGTGGTGTTGACTTCAGTCAACAAGGAGCAAATTTCATGTGCTGTGGGTCTCAGGACAGCTGTCAGATGGCATTATGTTGATTACAACTGGTGTGGGCCAGATTCAAGATCTCTACTAACCCGTAGTCTCCTGGGCCACATAGTTTCTTCAGCCATCTGCACTGTGGTGGACTCTTTAACCCCTGGTTCTCCACAGCTCAAATTGAGTGTTTGGTAGACTAGAAATCCTCAGAGGAAGTAGTGAGTTTAAATGATCAAGTGCATGTTTTGTACCAATGTTATTGTGTAATGCTTCTTTTTCCAACAGAATGCCTCACATAACATTTTTAATTTCCTCAAAGACAACTAAAGAGGAAAACTTTTTTGGGGGTGAGGTGGGGGAATCTTTGCATGCTTGTAGTACAAAATATATGGCTTGTACTGTGCTTCTGATATTTTTTATGCTTTGCCCATACTTTGCTTCGGATATGTTCTATATGCTCAAGCACAAATGAGCAACTCATAAATTCCTTCAGTCCCCACTCCTGGTGGACCACCCTGCTTTCAGGGTGCAAAGGAGAGGAATGATCGCAGGTTATTCATTCCCTCTGCTGACATACTAAATACCTCAGTCAGCAAGGATACTGAATTTAGCCCTTGAATACTGGTGTTCTCCAGTTTCTTGGCTACATAAATTTTAAGAAGGGTCTATATGTTTCACAGCATCCAAATGGTTAAAGATGAAGTTTGCACCTTAGTTCGCAACAGTCTGCCCAAAACAGAGCTGATAAATTGATTGTCAAAAGCTGCTGTTATTAAATTGAAGTTCTGAGAATAAAGTCCAGTGGTTCATGCAACAACTCGCTAAATATTCCCTATATATTACATACCTTAATGTTTCTCTTTTCTCGTTTGGATGCCTCCCTAAATATGCTGAAATCATGCATGTTGCAATGTTTATTTGTATTTTATTGCCATTGAGCCTCAGACTGTCAAGGTAACTTCTGATTTGACATAGGTGGCAATGCTGCAGTGGACAATGACCCAGAGATGGATGGGGAGGATGGTGTGTCCTTTATTAATCCAATTGGTACTTTATATACTCCAGCACTTAAAGGTATTCATATTGTTCAGAAGTTTTCTAGTGGGCTTATTTCATTTTAGAAATAGTTTGCATCTGTAGGACACTTTACAACCCTTTGGGTACAGTTTAGTGTCATGGACACAAGGAGGCAGAAAGACAGCAAAGTACAACGGAGAATAGACAGTAGTAGGAAGAAAGCAAGTAGAGAGAACATCAGGGTTATTAGGAAACACTCCCAACAGTATAGAACAGAACCTCGTAACAGAACCTCATAATTCAGATATGTTAGGAAAGAAACAGGCAAAACACCTTACAATTCACTAACAAGCAAGTTCCTCAGAGCATCCCTCAGCAAATTATCCAAGTTAGGCCAGGGTGTTTCTAGAGAAAACATTGCATTGCTACTCAGCAGTGCATAGGAGTGATGAATACTTGTATTTGCCCAGAAGTCAGTGTCTTTAACATGTTTGTGATGTGTGCATGAAACACACAAAAAAATACCTAGTTGTTAAAAAAAATATGTTTGAATAACCAGAACAAGAATAACCAGAAGTATTTTCAAATACAGATACACTCTGGCCTGGTAGATTCAGCCAGAAAGTTTCGAAAACATTGCAGTGCTTGATCTTGGAAGGAGTAAAGGCCAGGAAAGAAAATGGTGAGCCCCATGGACCAAGGCAAGGGCAGGTTTCCCTTAGCCTCCTTGCTAACCTGGTAGGACTACCTGCTTAGAGAGCCAGAGAACCTCAACTGCAGTGGGGCTAAGTTAGCTGTCACATGTTATTTTCTTTGTGAGGAAAGGCGGGGAGAAACTGGTTTCTTAGATGGGGCCTACCCTGCCACATCATGCAACAGCAACCACCATGTCCCCTGGTTCTGTCAAGGCCCAAGGGAATTATAAGAATGGTCTTTACAGTAATTAACTCAGCTTCTTCATCCACTCCCTAGTGACAGAGGGGCATGGAGAGGTCGATATTAGGCTGCATCTTAACTGCAGTCACTGTGAGATGGACGAGTGCCATGTCGATCATGAGAGTCAAAAAGTCATTTGCTTTTGTGAGCCAGGCACAGAGTTGGCTGAGGATGGTGTGTCTTGCATAGGTAAGTGGGTGTGTGGGGTACTGCTAGCATGTGAAAACAGAAAGTGCATGGACAAATGCTGTGGTTTGGACTGTAAGACATCCTGGAAGTGTTATCTAGTCTTTCTTAAACCTGACTTTTGTTGAATGTTTCCTTCTTTCCTGCTGCAGAGTTATTTTGCTAGGATATAGCCACATGATTGCTGAGGACTGGTGCACTGAGCAGCATTGCTGTTTTGCTCTACAGCATGTTTGACATACTGGGCAGATCTGTGGAGAGACAAATTTTGTGCTTGGTTGCGCTGGTGCTCACATTCTGCTCTGAAATCATGAAAGTGAAGGAGTTTTCCAGCTAAACTCAGATTCCAGTCCAGTTCTCTTAAGAACAAAAACAATGTGCAAGGTGAAGGAAAATATAATTCCTGTGGATTTGGGCATTTAAGATGCAGGTGCAGAATCTGTAAGAAATTCTGTGTGAGATCTCTCTGAGGACAACTAAAGACAGTGCCTGTACTTGCCTGTCTTGAGAAACCAAATGGTCAGAGCTCCATTCCTAGGTTTGCTTCATATTCTTGAACAGCAGCTAAAGCAGTGACTCCATGCTTTTGGGATCCTGGTTTCAGATTTGTCACTGGCATGGGAAAATTGTTCTGTGTTTTTACCATTTCTGTCTCTAAGATGGGTAAAAATCATGGTCATTTTGTCAAGGTGAAGTAAACCTTAATAGTGTGATCCCACATGAGGATGCAGCTTGAACTACAGTAACTGTTGTCAGGTTTTTTTGCCTGGGTTAGATGCATTTAGGAGATGATATATTGCAGTCCTCCTTCTGCTGCTTTTTCTGTGATTTGGCATTGACAGGAGCACTTTAACCCTGACAATGTAACGTTCCTTCCACCTCTCCAGCCTCCTGTCCCTGGTTTTTATGGTCTTGTTTTCATACCCAGGGAGTTCACATGTTAATTCATTGATAGCAAACCATCTGTTTTAATGGGTTGATGTTAATTGAGGAATGTGAAACAATGAGGTATGAGAAGTCATAGATCCTGGGAACTGATCATGCCAGAGGTTGCTCCTACACTAGAGGAGCAGCAGATGAGTAAATGGAAGGAATAGCAAAAAAAAATGCAAAAAAAGTGGCTTCTGGAAGATCATTTCAAATATGTGATTCCTTCTTCTCCTTCCTCTGTTACAGCTGAGCCAGTGGTTCATCTTCCTCTCTCCTTGGTCTTGTCTGTACTGACTTCAGCATTGGTGGCTGTTTTAATGTTGGCTTTTTCAGGAATCATGATAGGTGAGTGTTTCTCTGCAAAAGATATTTTCATATGAGGGCTGGATCTGAGCCAGAGATAATTGGGTCCTGGGAGGCAAAAGGATTCAAGTTTTTAGCTACTGCTGTATTTAATGACACCTTCCCACACACACGCCTTAGCTTCAGATTTCAGTAGTTGTTTCTAACCACAATGAACAATTTGAGGAGGCTTCAGTTACTGACTGCATCTCGAAAGAGACATTACTGTTTCTCTTGTACTGTAAAGCTGCCAGAACACAGCTGCTTCTGGTTTTGTGAGATCTGTTGCTGTTCAGTGCCTAAAAGCTTCTTTATTTGTGTGCCTATATTCAGATTTTGCCTCTTAATGTACAGCATCTAAGCTTAAACTGTTGCATAAGTTTCCCTTTTACAAACTGCTACTTAGTAGGATGTGGGTATCCTTGGCATTTTTATTTGAAATTCTGAAAGGTATTTTTTCACCCTTTCATGTTCTTATATTAAACAATCACTCACCTGCTTTCGGTGCAAGCAGAATAGGTTTGAATCAATGCAAAGCAGCCAGGAATACAAACCTTGGCTTTGCCACCTTTCCTTGTCCCCAGTGTGTATAGTCTGGGGGAGGAGAGGGATGTACACAGAGCAGCAAATGGCAACTATTAAATTAGATTTGCGCAGCTGTTTCAGTTTTAAGGATTTCAGGAGTTATCAGTTGCACACACATGGTCCTACATGTATGATTTCTGGCCTGACAGTACTTTTTTACAATTACTAAATACTTCTCAGGAGTGGAACAGTAATCCTCTTTCCATCCAACTAGTCTATCATTTCCATCTCAGGAAAGAGCAACGATTTAAAAAAATCAAAGCAAAGGCAATGAGGAGGAAAATGGAGGACAGGAAGGGTTTGTGGATAGGTCATTACATCCATCTGCCTTTGCGAGTGCATGTTTACCCCTTAAATTCTTCCCCTGAGCAATATCTCCTGGAGAAGATGCAATAGCTATTACCGTCACAGTCTTTGGGCTCAGTCCAGCTCCCACAGAAATCAATAGTGATTTAACCTGCTCATGATTGTCATCTTGCTTTGGAAGAAGTCCTGCAATATCAATTACTATTTCAAGGAATATCCACAGGATGTTGTCTTTCAAGGTGTGAATTCTAATGACGTAGCAGAAGTATTAGTGAAGTGATGCACGGAATATAACACTACCATAAACTGATTTCAAATACAGTCCAACGCTGTTGTTTAGAACAGAGAAAGTTTGGAAGAATGAGCTATTTTTTGTGTACAATGTGTTATTCTGAGCAAACAGCTTGGTCTATCCATTTTGAACAATATGGTGCAATAGTTCACTTCAGACTTTAGTCACTTCTGTGTGATTTAGGAAAGCTGGTTATACCTCAGCTCCCTCAAGTTTGGAACTGGACTCATATTTGGAATGTCCAGTTAAACTAAATAGAGAAGAACAAAAACCTCAGAACTGTGAAATCTAAGATCTCTGCAAGTGAAATTAATTTTACTTCTTCAAAACAGTTCATGAGCAAGCCAGTTTCTTCATAGGATGTGTAAATCAAAGGTTCCTTTGGTATCTTCAGCTTCCATTTTCTGTCTGTAATTATATGATGTACAGAAATGTGACAGTGTCCCTGTCTGGTTTCATTCTCTGAAATTTGGCCATACAACAGCCAGTTCTAGCGAGATGTGCTGCACGGCTGCTGTCCTGCTCCAAAGTCAGTCTGTGTCTCTGGTTCACTGTGTTCTCCATGTTTAGTATATCGTCGGAAGCACCAGGAGCTACAAGCCATGCAGATGGAGTTACAGAGCCCAGAATATAAGCTGAGCAAGCTGCGCACCTCCACTATAATGACAGACTACAACCCCAACTACTGCTTTGCAGGAAAGACCACATCCATTAGTGACCTTAAAGAGGTGCCTCGAAAAAACATCTCCCTCATCCGGTAAATTCATCTTTGCCTTCCCCATCCTTCACACTACACACTCATGTAGACTGACTCTCTTACAGGGGTGTGAACACGCATCTCTGTGCAGGCACATACAAATTCTTATGCACTTTTAGTCATGTGCCCCTTTTCAGTAGTTGCAGTAGTTAGGCTCTTGTGGAGGGGCCTAGATTTTGGCAGGCACCTTGAACTTTTTTAGATGTAGTGTTAATCTCCTGGAATTATGAGGAGAACTGAATAGTCACCACCAGTAATTCAGATACATCTTTTATAGATTGTGCAGTGAATGGCCCATTTCCAGAATAAACTGATGAAATGCTGGGAAGACTGAGGTTTGCAGGAGGCTCCTTTATAAAGCCTTTAATGGGGTCTTTGATAGAGACAATGACATCCTTAAGTACAGTATCAGGGAAAACAATGGGTTTGATAACGCTAGACAGTATTAAAAGGCAAGAATATAAAGCCAGGAAGATAGTAGTGTCTAGATAGGGACTTCTGAAAAGCTCAAAAAGGTCTTCTAAGAAAAATTTGAATCATAGAATCATAGAATCATACGGGTTGGAAGGGACCTCTGAGATCATCAAGTCCAACCCTTTGCTCTGCTGCAGGATACTTGTGAATGTGACATGACCCTGGTACCATGCAGTTTTATAGAAAAAGCCAAGTGGAAGCAGGAGAACATGGAAAACTAGGGAGCGTAAGGTGCTAAAATAGTTGATGCTCAGAGCAGTCTTTGCAGTCCAAAGTTTTGCTGTCTCTTCTCTCATTTCCCCTTACCTGCACATCTTTCTGGACTGCAACTGGAAGTTTCCAGTGTACCTTGTGCTGCTGCTTGCTTTGTCACTTAGACTTTGAAAGGATTTTTGAACTGTGGCGAGCTGCGGATAGCAGAGGATGCAGCTGGGAATTGATAAGGTAGACTTTTTGGAAGGAGTGTGAGTTATGAGCTGTAGAGATCTGTTTTATAGCCTTAGTTTGTAATAAGATGGTCAGGAAGAGCCAAGAATAGTGTCTCAATCTGATATCTACAAAATGTTATTAAATGAAGTGGCTGAGTCACAGGCAACACAAGTCCTCACTGTGGTTTCACTGCCTAGACTGGTCTTTATCCTGGCAAAACTATATACAGAGCGTAGGCAACAGCGGAGCAGATTGTTCTAATCTGTTCAAATGGATGGGAGAGCAACAGCCCATGGAAAAACAGTCCACCAATACATCAGAGGACATAATCGATGCAGCTCCCAGGCCAAACCTGGCTCTAACAGGGGAGTGTGTGCTGTAGGAGAGAGCTTTACTGAAAGCCTTTCACCTGGACTGAGAGGCAGGAATGTCTCTCAGAGGCTCGAATGTGCAGCCCATGCAGGGTTAAGAGGGACTTGGGATATGGGATGCAGCCTCATTCTCTGCCATGGTTTGCTGTGTTGTTATGTTGCGCCATGAATGTGGAATAACTATTGTTGTACCAGGTGACTTAACATTAAGAGAGTGAAAACTGAATAGACAGGTATGCAAAATCTGTATCACAAGGACCTGTATCAACAGGTATCTGTATTAACAGGACCTACTGTTTGATTATTTTTATTCCCTTCTCTTTGTCTTGTAATCTTACTCAAAATAAAACTGTAAATTTTGTAATATGATCAGTGCCAGAAACAATTCTCAGCATGAATTCCTAGAGCTGAGTGCTTTACAAAGCACTATCATCACCATTTATTGGCTAAGGTACTTGCCCAGAATTACACAATAAATCAGGAAAAGATATTTGGTTTAGAATTCAGAACTTTTGAGAATCATTGTGCCTCCTAGTTTCTTGTTCAATGTTTTGTTTAATGGTGATGCAGAAACATCATGGGAACTGTTAATGTATTTAGGGTTTGTAAACACCTAGACTTAAGTCCTATCTTTATTGACCTGTTTTGGAGCACCCACCACTAGAGCACTGACACCAAAGCCATAGAAGTGTGCTCTCCATTACATGCTCCAATGCCAGCAGCTCGATTTCACTGGGGACTGTTCGCTTCCAAGGATTGCTTTCCCTACCAATTAAATACATCGTAGGCCCAGGAAAGATCACATCAAAGTCTGGTCCCCTGCATAGTGTCAATATCCAGTTCTCCCTGTTTCACTGCCATGAAAATTGTGAGCCCGTTCTGTGAGCTGTGTCCACAGTGTTATAAATGTCTGTTCTCTGTAGTAAAACCTTCTTGTCTTCTCTGGTCTGTCCAGGGGTTTGGGCCACGGAGCCTTTGGTGAGGTATATGAAGGTCAGGTGACAGGGATCCCCAGCGACCCCACTCCCTTGCAGGTGGCTGTGAAAGTAAGTGACAGTGTATGAGTTATCATGATGGTTTCATGCACCTTTCACCCAAGAGTCCCAATGCATTATAAAAATGAAGATGAATGAAGCTTTGCTCTAAGTACTGAAGGATATGGCTAGAAAGGTTGCTGCTCTGTTGCAACACTTAATCCATCACAGCAACGGTACAGGTTGTAGCATATGGGCATGTGAAACTGTTAAAAGAGGTCTGTAAGTAGTAAACAGGCAAAGATTTCCCACAGAGCTACAGCAGACTGAAGTTATGAGAACTAAATCCACTCTCTGTCTATCCTCCCCATTCTACACCTGGTGTGATAATCTGTCCAGAGCTTTGTGAGTCAGAGGCCAAAAGTCTTTACAGGGCCAAAAGCAGCTGGCACATACATCAAAGACCCTGCAAGTAGGAGATGACTGGTTTTCCCGGGATCTCAGCACTCCCTTACAGGATGGGTATGCACTGGATGTGAAGCTAAATCCTAAGAGACCCTGATAGGGTTCTCTGGGCCTTCTGCAACCTAACTAGCTTGTTTTCTCCTAGAGGTTACGTAGCAGCATAGTCTTGCTGCTGGTTAGAGTTCACAATCTTGCTGGAAGGTAGGAGCATTGAACTGCAGGCAGCTCAGGAACTGTTGTCTCATTCCTCATCCTCTATACAGCAGAATCCCATATATTGAACACTTCCCTGTGCACTCTGGGCTATTTCCTTTGCTGGGAGGAGGATGACAGTGGTGTTGATGGGTTGTGTGTTCTGATTTTTACCTTTCAACAGCTTCACAGTCTAGTTTAGCAGTGGTCTAGCTGTTATCTTAGTGAGGTTGCTTTTAGAGAAACAAGGTTTGCTGCAGACAATATTAGTGCCAGGTGTTCTACATCTGTAAGCTTAAGTATCTTCTCCTTGTCAACCTGTTCTTTCTTTTGCAGACATTGCCAGAAGTGTGTTCAGAGCAAGATGAGCTCGACTTTCTCATGGAAGCTCTCATTATTAGGTGTGTATGAATAACATGAACTTGTGTATGCTTGTAAAGCCCAGCACTGTAAAGAAAAAACGTTCTTTAGAGGTGATATCCATGCAGCACATCTATACAATAATTTTAGCAGAAAGAGGATAGGCGTTACCATCCTTTTACAAATGAATAGGCACCAAATGATTAAAGGCTAAATTTTGAAAAGGGTCCACACTGGTTTTTATTATTCAAAATGAAAAAATTAAGGCCCAGTTTTCAGAATTGATAATAGGATCCTTTGATTTCTCTTAGAGATGAAAACATGAGGTAAAAACAAACCTGAGGAATTTAGGTTTGACTAGTCAGAATTTAACAGCTTAAATTTATGCTGCTATCGTGTCATGTGTCAGTGTCTAAGATTCCAGAATCCATAGAAACAGTTGCCCATCACATTTGAGATCTGGAGAAATCAGGAAGTATTACAGACTAGACCTCAAGGAACTTTCCCTCCATAAGCAGATCCCTGTGTCAGTATGTTACTTGGAACAACGCTGCCCTAGCCCAGCGTCATCCCCTTGGATGAGGAAAATTAAGAGCAGACTGTTATCAGACATGTTCTGCTTCCTATGCCCCTCAAGTCTTGCTGTAGACCAAAAATAATGCAGGGAAGAGGAAATGCAGCCAAAAGCCACTGCTTGCCCACTCTGTCCCTTCACTATGCAGACAGATACAGAGTACAGGGGTAGTGCTTTAGCTTTATCCCATTACCCTACCTTTGAGATTTGTTACTTTCTAGAAAAAAAAAAAAACAAACCCAAAACATTCCCTGCGGTAAAACATTTGGAATTTTTCCTGCTATTGTGCTTTTTGGATTGAAGTTGCTCCATAACTGAGCCTCCCTGTCCCCACAGCAAGTTCAACCACCAGAACATCGTGCGCTGTATTGGGGTGAGCCTGCAGGCGCTGCCCCGTTTCATCCTGCTGGAGCTCATGGCTGGAGGGGACCTGAAATCGTTCCTGAGAGAGACACGGCCCAGACCGGTAAGAAAAGAGAAAACCATATTTTGTCTAGTAAGTTGCTGCCATGAGGCAAATACTTAACTGCAAAAGAGCTGATCCATGCAGATTCTATTTCCCAGAATTTTCGTTGGTCAGAAAATTTCTGACCAAATTGCGGAGGCAAGACCCAGGTGTACAGGGAACAGATGCTGCTGGGGTTATGCAGAGGTAAATCACTCCCAAACTTTGCTAGACATCATTGCAGATATTAACTACCTACAGAAAGACAAAAATCAAAGTTTAAAAAAATACGTTAAACTCGAATCTTACCTCCCTCACACCAGCTGGGGGCAGGCTGGGGGAAGTGTTGAGCTAGTAATGGTAAAGCCATTATTTAAACTGCTGATCAGGTGCATTTCTGTGGATATCTGTCTGTTCAAATTTGACATAGGCAAGGAGAGAATCTGGCCTGGAGCTATTGACTTAATATGAAATATCTTTAGTCCAGAGTTTTAAAGATTTTCCCCACTGAAATCAGCATCAATAGGAAAAGACAGTCAGCTAGAAATATATGAGAAAAAAATTACAACTTCTAGAGAGGAATCAGAATTTCAGAAGAATAAAGTTTGCTCTGAATCTCTGAACCAGAAAGGCACACAGATGTTGCTGAAGTTTAGGACCAGAGCCCAGCTTCATACTTTGTCTCTATATTTCTACAGCACCGGACAAAATGATGGATTTTATCAGTACAAGAGAGACATAGATTGACTCTAACAGATATAAATAAGATTCTTCCTTGAGGCATCTGGAAACAGATCAACTTTGTATTTTTTCCATGCAATGTGATTTCCAGACGTATAAAATGGTCTGTGACACTCAAAACTCTTGAATAGGTTGCAATTTAGTGGCTCCTGCCTGGATAAGAAGGCCAAACACCCAGAAAGGAATGTCTGGAATCTGAGCGAGCAGTCTTTGTAAGCACAGGTTGGTTTTCTGAAGAACCTAGAGAAGCTCATACAAATGGGCTGAACTTGGTGGTAGGTAAATGGGTAAATTTGTGTTTTGCTATGTGGGCTCTGCTCTCACCCCACACAGAGCAAAATGGCATGGGCAAGGTATACTGCCTGGTAGATGCTCTGTTCAAAACTGCCAGGCCAGGCTGTGCTAGATGTGTGAAGGGGCAGGTAAAACACGATGGTTTTTATCGCATTAAATTAGAGAAGCCAGCTCGGTAATGATAAAGATCTTGTGAGGAAACACCAAGAACACTAGTCTTATGCAGCAGAAATTTTGACCTACTTGGAGTAAAATGAGCCAGCTGCTTTTGTAGTTGAAAAGCGCTTAATCTTTAAAGGATACAGTCATGGGAGCCTTCTGATCCTTCTGTTTACCCCCACCCTGGTCATGAGTTCTTCCTTGCCAGGATTTCTGTTCCTGTTAGCAGTAGCTCTGTGCAACCTCTGTGAAAGCCAATGTCAGAAGAGGCAGATGGTTCACTCCATTTCTTCCTTAGTATTTCTCTTTCTGCCTTCTCAGCAGCTCCTTCTGTTCTTCTCTTTTCCTTGTCTTTCCTGATCTGTTTGAGGTTATCTGAGACTGACCATAGTAACTACTACACACAGGAGCTGTTCCCAGCACCTTGAAAAATTCCCTTATTCTGCATTTGTCATTATTCCCAGGAGTGAAGCAGACCTGGGATTGATGCCTCTGTTTTCTGCTCAGTCATTTTTCTATCACACTCTGGGAAGCTGAGTTTCAAATGCAGATGGGCAGTTTCAAGCTGGAACTGATTCAGAAAAACTGCTTCCATTTCCTCTTTAACAACTGGATGGATGTGGATAGCCTGACTGTATGCAGACACAGATCCACATGATTTTGCTCCACTTCTAACACCGTCTTCCCCTTGCCTTGCCCTGCTTCTGCAACCATCCCATGTGGTGGCTGCCCGGCAAGAATGACAGAGTGATTCATTGTCTGGCTGCTGGGGCAGCTTCTGAGGGGCCAATGGCACCTGTGAGTGCTGAGAAATCAGCCCCTGGTTGCACGTTTGACTGCTGGCTCAGAAACTGTGAGGCGAGGAGATTGACTGATGAGAGGTGAGATGTGTGCAGAGCACTGTGCTCTGTGAAATATGGGATCCAACTGTGGAAGTGGATTTACCCTCTGCACGTACTTGAGGTGTGACAGAGTCTCTGTACATAAGGCCTGTGGCTCAGTACTGCTGGATGTATCTTTGCACTGCTATTAATGAACCCTGAGCTGCTTTCTTCCTCCTATTGCTCATTCAAAGAAGACAGGCAGGAGGTAGGCACAGCAGACTGGATGTGCGGCTTTTCAGGCCCATTAGCGAAAAGGAAAGATAAGGAAGAGTGCAGAGTAAACAGGCTTTGATGAGCTTTGCTTCCAAAAGGAATTAATAGAACACACAACAAGACCTGGCTGACTGACTCAGTAGCAGAGGTCCACTGCCTACTCTGCTGTAAGCACCATATGAATTACTGCCTTTCCCCTTATCTTTTCCCGGGTTTGTATTTTCCAGCTAATTTATTTTACTACCTTGTCTTTCCCACCTATTTCGGCTTTCAGCCTAATAACAAAAAGATTTACATGTTCATTCTCTACCTTCATCTCCCAGTTGCTCTCTCCACTCCTCTGCCAGTAACTTCAAATTTGTTTGCCAGTTTTGGAAATCATAATAGAGGTGTGAAAGGCATTAGCTTGGCATTAATTCCAAGGCTTCAGGAAAAAAAACCCACCATGCTAGAGAGATCACCAGTTGCCTTGTTTGGTTTGCTGCTGGTCAGCAACAACCTGTGTGACTTGGAGCAAGACACATGCAGCATTCTGCCATGCACTCAGCCACTGAAAAGCAGAAAAGCAAGCAGAGGGAATGGTGAAGGTGAAGGTAAATTGAGGAAAGTGGGACTTAAGATGTTGTGAGGGACATGAAATGGGAAGCTGGAGCAACTGCAGGAGATATCAAAACATGGGATCCAATTTAATGAGAGATCAAGATGCTGCCAGCACTACTGCATGTTTGTCTGTGTCCTTCATGTAAATAACAAAAGCAGTGTTCAGCCAACATGTAATGATATTTCTGGATCTAAGTAAGAATTATCATACGTTCATGCAACTTCACTGATACAATACCAGTGCCTCTTGTGGAATATGTCGATTTACGCCAGCTAGGTCCGCTCCATAAACTTCACATTCATACTTCCCCACGGGTCCAGGGTTTGCAGCCCTGAAGGGTTTCTCTATTCCATTTCTAATGAAGTTTCATATCTATTACAGGAATGCCCCTTCCCCCTCATCTGCGGTAAGGCAGTCTGGTAGATTCAGAGACACCTGGAATCGCCTTCGCTTGTCATGAGCATTGCAGAATTATCCATTCTGGGAAGTTCAGTGCTGATCTTTCTCACACACAGCACAGCAATCAAAGAAGAGCTCTGGGAGACAGATAAGATATGGATAAATGATTCCCCTTCTTTTTGCTCTGCAGCCTGTTGCACAGAGCGGTGATTACACTGAACAATACACAGAATTTCATTCACCTTTAGCAAGATTCAGCCTCACCTGGGGAGGTCACACTAAGTGCTTCCAGCATGCCCACTGCCCTGAGCAGCGGTGCATTGCAGCTGGCGTTGTCCATTCATCTGGGGAGCAAAAGCTGTAAAGCGAACCCTTTGGTGTGTCTCAAGGCTGCCCTCCTTGCAAAATGAATCCCAAACCTCCATTTTTCAAACAGATTACATGGCTAAATTGTCCTTGGCTGGGCAGTCACATCTGTTTTAGAATTGTATTTAGCCAAATAAAAGGTGGAAGGAATTCATCCAAGGAGGGGAAGGAAGGGAGTTTAAAAAAAGGGGAAAAAAAGAAAAAAGCTATGTCGTTCAAATCAGCTTCAGCCCACTGACTGCCTTGCAGTACAACTCAGGTCTGGAATCGATTGCAGAGTAAAGAATTGGGCTTTTTGCTCAGTTTTCACTTCAGTTTTCTGACCCTTGCTCAGAAGAGTAGGGAATGGGTAGATTGAGATATTAAATTCCCTTTGGTTATACCCTGAAAGGAAAAAAGACCGCATGTGCCTCCTTTCCTACTGTAGCCATCTTGTGTAGCTGGTAAGTCACTTCAACTCACAGAGGTAGAAAAGATTATTCTCCCTTCCCCACAAAATGGGGGGAGAGATGCTTTATGTTTCAGGAAATAATTACTCTATAAAAAGGAAGGTTTAAGGGGAAATGCAATACAGTGTTCTAAAGAATCAGTTAAGTACATATATGTAATGAACTGTACTTTGTAAATAATAAAATATAGGCAGGTGGTATGAGGTCATAAACAATTTTGTTTTATGGCCCTGCATTGAACAAATCAGGCTTTGTTCACACATATATACAGCATTTTTCACTTATTTCATTAATCAAGTATTGAGGCCAGTTATTTTCTAATCTCTTCAGAAAACATTAAGACTTTTTTGAGTTTTACCAGCCAATGAGCACTGTTTAACTACTGGCTGCTGGCTGCTGCAGAGCCTGAACTGATCTCCAGACCCAGTTAGCAGTGGTTTAGATCAGGTGGTATGGCCAGCACAGCATCGCATCAGCCTGGAGTTATGTTTCTTCTCAACAGAAGCAGTCTCTCTCACCTGTCACACTGGAGAAGCTGGTTTTTGCGTTGGTGGGAGAGCTCCATGGGCAGGTGTGACTTTTGGGGACTGGGCAGAATGGTTGGTGTCGTAAGAGGGAGCTAAAGAGTGGGATAAGATTGTTTGGTCCAGTACCTAAGGCCGATAAACACTTAGCTGGCAAATAGCTGCTGTGGAATAAGCATTCCCTGACACCCAGTTGTTTGTCATCACTCCACTGGCAGCAGCAGTTTCCTCCTCCCCCACAGGACTGGCCGCAGGGATCACTGATTCACACCTCGGTGCAGCAGCTGATGGCTTGGCTTCAGAGGCTGACAAATGTGAGCCAGTGCGAATGCTGCCCTTTTTGCTAAAGCATCTGGCTCCTGCTGGCAAGGGCTGTGGACTTCATCAGAGGGGCAGGAACAAGGAGTTGGCAGCCTTAGTCTTCCATAGCCGTTGGCTACACAAACCTGTGTCAGTGCTCTAAGGGGCAAGATAAAACCTACACAGATGTGGAGGAGGGAAAGAGCAAATGTGACTCATGCCATTATACAAAATGTCATTTTCGTTGTTCAAGGTGACTTTAGAGAGGAGCTAGCAATAACACAAAGAAACTTGGTGAGGAATGGTTCAGGCTACAGATCCCAAAAATCGTGCTGAAAATTCAGAAGCATCTCCCATGAGAACTGGGGTAAATTCTTACAGGGGCATCCCAATAGAGCTGGAAAGTCATATCCAGCTGTTTTGATTCTGTCTCTGGAGTCTGTATGACTTTCCTTTCCATAGTTCATGGATATGAACTCTCTCTTCTGCATTTTTGTAATCCCTTTGTGTATTAACATCAAAGGTTGTCACTTGTTGAATTCCCAGTGTTGTATCAGTGACAAATCACACCATGTTCTTGCTTTTAACCCGTATTTGTCTCTTGTCTTTTGGTAGAATCAGCCTTCCTCCCTTTCCATGCTGGACTTGCTCCACGTGGCCCGTGACATTGCTTGTGGGTGTCAGTACCTGGAGGAGAACCACTTCATTCACAGGTAGGTGAACACAACATGGGCAGGATTTGCATACAGGCCAACAAAGACTCGTAATGCCCTGCTCCATGTGTTTATGTCCTGCTGCACTCTAGTGGCTAGATACCTTTAAACAGTGTGGACAAAATCAGAATAATAGAAGCAGTTAACAGAACAGCTGCTGTAAATCAGGTTGGCAAAGGTCTGTATGTTTACCAAAGATCCTGAGCCCTGTCTCAGTGCCTGCACTTGTGCAGTCCATTTGGTTACTCTGCAAAGGGACACAATCTTGTGACAGAAGTCTTTAAAGCTCTCCCTATCACGAATTTTGTTTAGTGCCTCTCTGCTCATTCTGGAACCTTTTTCTTCTCCCTCTCAGAGAACAGCTGTACAAGTACATCCAGAAGTTCAACACCTTGTGACTATTGTTACCTGCTCCTGCAGAACAGGGTGTTTGGCAAGCATCTAAAATTCTGCTTGTTGGGTAGAGATGAGTAGAGACGTGGTAATTCACGGTTCTGAAAGAGTCACCCATAAGGTGTGCCACCGTGCCATTCAGATCTCAAGGTTTGCTTCAGCCCAGCAGAGGCGGAGCTTGGAGCTTTACCTGCCCACACAGGCCCAAAGCTTCAGTATTCAGAGCAACACCTGCACATTGTTGTTCTACCTGTCTCTGACAATGCAACAACCATTTGACAGCATTTGAACAAGCACACTAGGAACAGATCAGTGGATCATTCCCCACACTAGTACATTGCTGAAATCAGCTCCACTTCTTGCATTCCTTAGAGACTTCAAAATACTTTCTGGGGTGAAGGGGGGCTCTCAGGAGGCCCATCCTTTCAATTGGAAGGTGTTATGTGAAGTTTAAAGAGGAAATGTTAAAGGATAATTGCAGTTATCCATAAACACTGACATTTCTGTTGTGGGCTCTCTGAAGTTCAGGAAAGTAGGTACTATTCTTTGCTTTCTTTTTGACTTGCAAAACTGTGAAATGATTTAGTGGTTCTACTCTTGCTTTTGCTTTTCTTCTCTTTTGCCTGTAGGGATATTGCTGCCAGGAACTGCCTCCTTACCTGTCGAGGGCCTGGGAGAGTGGCTAAGATTGGAGACTTTGGAATGGCCCGGGATATATACAGGTAGCAGAGCTAAGCCTAGGATATCTGCAAGTGGAAGCTCACTAAAACAAGGGAGGAGCAGTGTGGGTGCAGAAAAGCACAAACTTGTGCTGCTCTGCATAAAGCAAGGCAAGAGTGGGGAGATCCCACACTGGTGAATCCCAGCTAATGTCTTTCTGGTGTTTGCCTTTATTTGCGGTTTAACTGTACTCTGGAGACTTTTCCCACTCCTGACAGCTTTCTCCTGAGCAATGAAGTCCAGTGGTCATGGAAGATGTTTTTCCTCCTTCTTTTACTCTGTTCTCAGTTTCTTTTCTTTACTTTCTCCACTCCGAATGGCATTGATGTGCCCTTTTGTTTTGTGGTCCCAAATCATTCTGAGTTTAATCTCTCTTCTTGATGCTACCCCTGCACCTTTGGTTTGGTGTCATCAGTAAATCTTCTCAATTTACTGCAGCTGAAGGAGGAAGGTGCAGAGGAAGGTCAGGAAAATGTAATCACCCGAACTGGAATGCAGCCAAGACACAGGGTTAACTACTCTGCTCTTGCAAGAAGTGCCAGAAAATCTTTAATGACCATAAGCAGTCAGGGCTGCAGTTTGATATCTCATCTTCCATATAGCACCTGTAGAAGTGCAGCACCATATCCCTCTGTGCTGAGGAACTGATTTGCCTCTGACTCGGAAGAAGGAATGCCCTGTGCTCAGTCACCCGCACTGTTTATTCCAGTGCCTTGCCTTCTTTTTTTTCCTGCTTGGGGATTCTTCTGTCTCTGCTTAGCTTGAGATCTGACAATATCACAGCCTGAGGTGATGTAGAGTGCTACTTTCAAAAACACAAGAGCATCAGCTCTGATCAGCTTGGGCTTTTTCCCTCCTCTCCCTTGACAAGGAGCCCCCATGCTGCCCCACTGTCAGATGGGGCCTCTGCTGGGACAAAGTAGCATCTGTCTCCCTCACACAATCAATTGAACCAAATGCCAAGATGGACACTTTGGTGCCGAGCTTTCAAAAGTGCCTTTGAAGTCTGCACATGTTTCTTTATCCAGGAATATCCTTTGGATGCTCAGGCTATGTAGTTACGATCAGTGATACCGGCTTGCATGAGCAGGATTTGGGGCTTGTAGGTTTTATTGTAAATGACAGAGACAATAAAGGACTGTCTCAGGAGCACAGGAGGTGTTTTTTGTAGTAGTGCCCCAGCTCTAATGGCCAAGCATCCTCCTCATCAAGCTCCTTGTTCTTACAAAGGCTTTAGGATTTTACTTGTGGTGCTTTAGACTGGGTACATATTGGATAGGTTTTGTTTATTTTTGGTGGGGATGCTCAAGGTGACCATGTGGGAAATGAGGTAAAGATCTTGCTGTGGTTGAAGAGGGTAGGAGAATGGCTCTGCCAGCAGCAGTTACTGTTTGACTGATTCACCAGGAATATGGACACAGATGGGGCACCTGGTTCACCAGATCAGGCCTGACGTGAGGTAGATAAAACAGTCCTTCCATGGATTGCCCATTTCCACTGTTTTTGTGAGAAGGAGCAAGTCTCTTCAGCATTTTGTCTTCCATACTGTTCTGCCTAAATTAGTCTCTCCTCTGGCTCATAATTTTAGTATTTGTAATTATAGAAATCCCAAATCAATGCCATTTTCTGAATTCTTGGCTGACTCTTTTGTTTGTTCTCTGCAGAGCCAGCTACTACCGGAAGGGTGGGTGTGCAATGTTGCCTGTCAAATGGATGCCTCCCGAGGCTTTCATGGAAGGGATATTTACATCAAAAACAGATACATGGTGTGTTTCCTTTCCTTCTCTGTCTAATCTGTCTGTGTGGTAATCCCTTTTGTAAAGTGTGAATATTTTGTAAAAAACACATGTTCAGGTTCATTTCTCATGTACTAAAAGCTGAGTTTTTCAGAGTCACTAGTCTTGGAGGGCAAAGCAACCATATTTACCTATCTGTATCCTAGATTTTACTCACTTAACAGTCAACTACTAGTATTTATTAAATGTTTAAAAATTCACTGTTACAACTGTGCTGCTTGTTTTTGTCTGAATCCTGCAGCAGGGATTTACACCAGCTGCCTGAGCAAAGGCTGCAAAGAGCAATGCTGATGGTACTGAACCTAAGGGCATTGCCCATTGGTGATGGTCATTCCTGTATCCTTCACTTCGTTTTCCTCTGCTTCTGTATTCAGGTCTTTTGGTGTATTGCTGTGGGAGATATTCTCTTTGGGATACATGCCCTACCCTAGCAAAAGTAACCAGGAGGTTCTGGAGTTTGTCACCAATGGAGGACGGATGGATCCACCTAAAAACTGCCCTGGCCCTGTGTATGAGATGTTAACTTCAATATATTCATGCAAATAAGTTTCTGCTTCAAATGCTTTTCTCTAGTCACAACTTAATTACTTGTAAGATTGATCTTATGGTGGCTGATCTGTTTTATTGAACTTGAGTGCCAGTGATTTCTCTAATATTTCATTTTTCTGTCTGTTTTGGAGAATAACTGAGAATTACTAGCCACTGCTTGTTTGGTCAAAGACTGTGCAATATTTCTGTGTCTTAGGTTAGCTGTGAAATTTCAGTGCATAAGACTGTTCACAGATGGGGAAAACTGGGCTCCTTTATCTGTAGCCCTGCCTACCTTTAGTGAATTTTCTGAAGGATTTTGGGTGGCTGAGTTATTTCTCTGATGGGCTGTGTATTTTACCCCAGTGGTGGTCACAGTTCAGTGGCTACCAGTACATCAGTTGTCTGACTCTGGGGAAGGCAGAGTGGTGATGCATGCTTATGATTTCTAAGATGTTATGTACCACAGGATCTGCTGTTCATGAGCCTCTCCTGTTCTGCCTTTTCAGTTACCGCATTATGACCCAGTGTTGGCAGCACCAGCCTGAAGATCGGCCAAATTTTGCCATAATCCTGGAGAGGATTGAGTATTGCACTCAGGTATGAGTGTTCATTCATCTAGGACGAGGTGGGTAGAGGGAGTTCTTCTTGAGGAGAGGTCTAGACAAGCCAGAACACGAGATGAGAAGGCAGCACTGCAATAATGCAGTCAGGAGTCCAGGGAGTGATGCCAGCCTGGGAACAGTGGCTGGGATATTCACCTCATTGGGTACTGGATCCATCTTACCTTTCACTGCTGAAAGGCACAGGCTTAAACAAGCTTACATAGCTATAGAAATAGCACACCAGTAGCTCTTCTTCTGCTTGTAAAGGCACAGATTCCAATGATCAAAAGAGCTAAGACAGGCCAGCACCTGCATCAGTTTCATATGCCTCCTCCCAGCCACTCCATCCCAGTGTTTACCTTTAAGACATAGTCAGCACTGAACAGGAATGGTCCCAGCTCAAAGCACCCTTTGCAGGTGGTTTCAGCAGCTGTTAGCAATTTTCTGAATCTGACAGTGCTGGAGAAGGCAGGTGGAAACAGCCAGGCTCAAGGAGTGGGGATTCTAAGGGGGGAAGGATGCGGCTGGATTTCCAGGCCAAAATCGGATTTACTTAGTTTTTATCACCAGTTTAGCTTACAAGAAGTAGAGTAATTTAGAAAATGTTTTGCTGCCTGTATCAGCACAGGCTCCTTGTATGGCCTCACTGTTATTTGCCTCAGTCAGTTTGCTTTGCCTTACTTTTTGGGAAGCTTAATCTGTTTTTCATGTGTGTTTGGATCCTTGGATTGGGAAGCATTTTTTTTCTGCTCTCTGTAGCTTGCCATGGCATCTAGCAATAATTAAAGGTTGCCCAGATTACAACATTTTCTCTCAGTGTAATTCTCAAAACTGCATAAATGGCTCAGAACCACAGTCCCTATGGATTTGGGCTTCAAGGGGTCTGCCAGTATTGCATTTCCATTCCTCCCTTGTTGTATGGAGGCAATACTTACATGGCTGAAACTTTCTCAGTATTATCTGAGAGTGTTATGAACTCTGAGATGATATAGATTCCAAAACAACATTCCCACAGGAAATTTGTCTGGACATAAAAAATGTTTTTCATTGGTTTTGTGCCTCTACTGTTCTGTGGTGAGTTTTAGGGTTGGGGTTTTTTTAAGAGTTCAATTTTTAAGGGTATGCCATTACATCTCGCAGTTAACTGCATTTTGTCTGCATCCTCTACACATGGAATATGGGCACTGGGTAGTTGGAATGATGCACTGTGGTTATAGCATGACAGCTGTCAAGTTTTTATTCAATGCATGATGCCTACAGACTTTGAGAAATTCCCATTGTTCTCTCTGGCAGGATCCGGATGTCATCAACACCGCCTTGCCAGTAGAATATGGCCCATCAGCTGAGGAGGAAGAGAAGGTGCGCCCTGACGATCCAGAAGGAATTTCTCCTCTGTTGGTCTCCACACACCAAGACAGAAAGGATGACAAGCAAACCCTGCCATCTCCACCACCCCTGCCATCAGCCATCACTGCTGGAAAATCTCTAGGGAAAGCACGAGCCTTGGAACAGCCAGTGCCGGGGAAGGTGCCGTCAGCCTCAGCGGGGGGACATATCAACATGGCCTATGCCCAGTCCAATCCCCCTTCTGAGCTGCACAAAAGCCGGGGCTCCAGAAACAAGCCCACCAACCTCTGGAATCCAACCTATGGTTCCTGGGTTGCAGAGAAGCAGGCCAGCAAAAACAGTTCTGTGCTGGAGAAGGAGAGGCATGAGAGGGAGAATTTGGGACAGGAAGGAAACTGTACTGTGGGGCCCAACATTATGACTGGCAGGCTGCCAGGCTCCTCCTTGCTATTAGAACCATCTTCCCTAACTGCAAGTGTTAAAGAAGTGCCTCTCTTTAGGCTCCGCCACTTCCCCTGTGGGAACGTCAACTATGGATACCAACAGCAGGGCTTACCCTTGGAAGCCTCCACGCCACCTTGCGCTAGCACTTACGAGGACCCCGTCCTTAGAAACAAGAGCCACATAACCCAGCAGGGGCCCTGAGAGCCCTCAGCCCTCTTGACTTTTCCCCCTGTGGCCCCTGAGCCTTGAAGAGATGTCCTGTTACCCAACACACCATGAGCAAGGGATCTGACAGCATCACCTTCTATTTTGTGCAAACTTGCTCCAAAAGTGCCACCCTTGCCATTGTAATTTCAACCAACCTGAGAGGCTTCAATCCACCGGAGCCCCAGTAGAGTGAAAGAACCAAGGGGGAGGGAGGATGCAGATGTTATCTGCAAGGCCCAGCTGCTGTTGCATCAACTCATTCGCATGGTTGTCGTCATGCCCTTCCCGTGAGCTTTTCTCAGTTGTGTGTTCTCTGCTTACGTGTCAAAGCCGCAGCTCACTGCCATGAGTGTTCCATGTCCAAGGTTTTCCATGCAAAACTTGTCATTGCTGTGGAAGACCTGGAGATCTCCTGCAGCTGGCAGATGTTGTAGCAGGTTTGGGAAGAGCATCCTCTATCCAAACCAGAAAAGGATACAACGTGCGCTGAATGGTGACACAACAGCACATTCTCAAGTTGTGTTCCAGCTACAGTCCAGTCTTCGAAAGTCCTTGAATGCACAGGGGGTGCTGACAGGGCAATAGAAAGACACTGGTCACACTGCATCACTTGAAAGAGAGAGGAGAGGAAGCAGAGGATGGGTGCAGATGCTATGAGGCATTTGGGGGGTGGGAGGGGCATTGTTTGCCTTGGGATTTTTGTTTTGTTTTTGTTTTCCTACGCTTAAGCACTAAAACTGAGTAAAGCCCTTTAAAATTCCTTCTGTCCTACAAAAGTAGGAATGCCCTTATCAGGAACTTGTGCGTGTCGAGTGGAACCAAGGTGAAGCTTTAAAGGACCATGGTCATGACAGAGACTTTCACCATGCCCTGAAAATGGACAGCCACCTGCATACCTCAGAGGTTTACTATAGCCTTTGACATACCCTGTACGAATAACATCAGAAAGGCAGAAGACTACATCGTGCCACAGTCCAGATGCCAGATACTGTCTGTATTTGAAGGGTTTAGAGCCCTTGTCCCTGTAACAAAATACATGTATGATAGTGGTTTAAGGACAAACACTCCATTGACTCACTTTGTACACCTTGTGCATGAAAAATATTCCAGTTAAATGTATTGTCAAAACATAGATGTAGGAAATAATTCATGTGTAAAGATGTGCATTAGTAACTTCAGCTTAGGGTTGCAAGGAGCTGTTTTAGCATGAACGCTATCCAAAAAAGGGGTGCTTATTTCCATAGAAATGGATGTACTGGAGCATCAGCAAAGGAGCGTGAAGGTGTTCTTCGTTTCAGTGAAGTGAATCTGAATCTGGCCCTGGATCCAAATGCTGAGGTAAGCTTCCTGTCTCCGTAAGGGAACAAACCAGAATCCACATATACATACTTCTAAACTTTGAGATACACACATTGAAATTGGAGGGCTTGTTTGGGGCCACCCCCCTCGTAAAAAAACACATTGAGGGGAGGGAGAGAGAGATGTCTTTCTGTCATCTGTGATGCACAAAACTAAATCCTTTTGTAAGACACATGCCAAATGCCGTAAGCATGGGTGGTGGTTGGTTAACAGGCTGTGCTTGAGTGAGGGGCTGCTGTTCATGTGCTGGGGATCCATCGCACCCCTGCTGGTGGGGATAACAAGGGTTACTCTTACAGGCTTCTTTAGGTTGAACTCAGAGAGTATTTGTCATTTCTAAGGTTACTAGGCTCACAGCTCTTGCCATGAAATAGCCACTGGGGAGGGATTCTGTCTAGCTTAGGACTGTGTTAGTGTCACACCAGCATCTCTCCCTAGCTCAGCAAACAAAAGAGAATAGTTTTTAGAGTCTCAGGAAAGCTGATTAATTCAGGAGGCAAGCATTGCCAGAAAAATTTCTTACACTAGTATATTATTCACATATAATAGCAATTTTCATTTAAATATTCCAGCTTTTTCTTTTTCAGAAGAGCTGAAGCTCCTTATTGTTTTCTTTAACGTTCCTTTGCCTAGGAGCACACTGAGTTTTTTCTGCCTTACCATGTTACTGAGGGCAGAAGCTGACCTGTATCCTGATGAGTGTTTTTAAAGAATACACAAGAACAAAAAGTTGCAAAGTTAATGATCTTGACTAACTGAAAGTATTCTTTCTTGGGTCTGAGGCAGCAGCTTTGATGCTGCACCAATACAGATAAGCTGCCAGGTTACAATGTTAAAGGTGGCATTTCTAAAGGAGCTTTAAAAGCACAAGCAGCAAGAGATGATTATAAGTTTGTAAGGCTGAAAGGCAAGCTTTCCCAGCCTGGTGAGAGTGTGGTTACTGCTCTGAGCTTGTACTGTGCAGTTGTTTTATAATAGAATTTCAACTGAAATACTCTTACAGAATGGGAGTTGTAAAAAAAAAAATGAAGGAGCTAAAGACATTCCTGCTTCTTACCTATGGAATATGTCAGGACATAATTCTGGTCAGGGGAAATGGTGAATTACTACTGAAATTCTCCACTCTGCTGAGGACAGTGCATTGAGATAAATACTGTTCAGCACTGGCAGTTGGTTTTAAGTAAGCTTCCTTCCAGTGTCTCCTGTGTAAAATGCTTTGTTGTGGAGTTTTCTTAGGGTTTGTTGGTTGGTTTTTGGGTTTTTTTGTTTTATTTTTTTTTTGGGGGGGGTTGGTTTGTTTTTCCTTGGGGTTTTTTAATTTGTTTTTTTTGGGGGGGGGGGGGGGCGGGTTTTG